>CM055120.1:310694220-311256720 GCA_029206835.1 Rana muscosa
CTCTTGTATGTAATCTGTCTGCGCTCGTCCCGCCCCCCTCCCTGTCCCCTCCGAGGCTCCGATAAATAAAAATATATATACATTTTTTCTGGCACTCAGGGATTCGTTGGGGGCCACAAAAGATATATATGTCCAAATTACCAGTGGGGCCGTTTGAAACCGGAACTTGTGGCCAGTGGGCCGGACTTTGGACATGCCTGCACCAGAGGAACCATTGAAATAATTTTCAGGTCTCAGGGAACCCTTGCTAAAACAAATTCATCAAGGGTTAGCAGGAAGAATGCTTCTTGCATTGGTGGTCATTGAGAAGAGTGGGTCCCTTTACAGTAGCGGTCATATTACCACCCTACAGTCTGTTAAAAAAGTGGCGTTGGACCTGGAACTATGTATGCACCATCATGGAGACGGACCATCACGATCAGACTGGCGATAAATCAGCCAGAGCTCAAGGACCCCTGGCAACTTTTGGAGGAACCCTGGTTGGGAATGTCCGATATCGGATTTGACATGCTGCTCAAAATTCTTGAATCTGTTACATTTTGTATTAACTTAAATGTCTGTATCCAATGCATGTATGGCTGCCCGTATTATATTATTGCTCATGGAACAATAGCTGGTGGCACTGATTGATCGAAGAAAAAAAATGGCAGGCTAGTTGTACAGAAGTTGATCGATTCAGCAAGGACCTGCTGAATTTCAATCCACAGAAGTCGATCTACTGACCGACTTCTGTAAACCAGTCTTTTGGGTTTTTCCCGATCAATCAGTGCTGCCGGCTTTAGTTGGCAGCACTGATCATTGTATTCTGATGACAGGGAAGTCTCCCCACCATCAGAACACAACAGCGCGGCACGGAATTCGCAGAGGAACCCAATCCTTTTTTTTTTTTTTTTTCATTCAAGCCGCAGGTTGAATGAAAAAAAAAAAAAAAGATAAATGTAAGGGCTGCCTTAAAATGAACATTTTCAGATGAACTTCTACGAGTGTTTGGACAGCTTTAGGCAGGATTAGGTCATAGATGATGTAATTTTCTTTTCTTTCTTGAAGAAAATCACTTGATTCCTCCATCAAGACAGTCATGCCTAGTACACACGATGAGAAAATACGTAAAAAAAAAACGCTTTCGGAGCGATCGTCCGACAATCTTTTAGTTAGTACATAGGTTTCGAGAGCCGATCACGACAGTTCATGCAAAATTATCTGAAGGGACAAACATGAAAAATTTTCCTGTACGATAACAGGACGAACGATTTTCGTGTCATTGGTATAGTATTTGTATGAAATAAATTGTGAGACCATGACCACGCATGCTCGAAAACGAAAGAATACATTATAATACAATACAAAACATTACATCACTTCCGAGGTTGTATTCTATCCTACGAGTTTTCTCGTAACTTTAGAATTCTATTGTTTTTTGATATGAGACTAGCAAAAAAAATGGACGATCATTCGTCCGATATTCTTATCGCGTGTACGAGGCATCAGTGTTGATGGGGAAATCCCTCCCGCGGAGCTATTGCGTTCTCCTGCCCGGCACGCGTGGGGAACCGTCCCTGCCGGGAGAACGTAGTGATTACTGCTTGCGACTTTAGCTGCTGGCAATAATCGCATGCTAGAAATCCGACAGGTTGGTTGTACAGAAGTGGATCGATTCAGACGTTACCGGCCTAACTTTGATCCACAGATGACGATCTACTGGCCAACTTCTGTACAACCAGCCTGTTGGGTTTTTCCCGATCAATCAGTGCTGACGGCTGTAGTTGGCAGCATTAATCATCGTATTCTGAGGGCCTCTCGCCATCAGAACACAATAGCACAGAGGGAGGAATCGATGTGGATGAGGGTATATATTTGTTATTTAACATACCGTGTTTCCCCGAAAATAAGGCCGGGTCTTATATTAATTTTGGCAACAAAAGACACAGTAGGGCTTATTTTCGGGGTAGGTCTTACCATATAATGTGCTGTCTTATCTCCCCCTCTCCCTCCCTGCCTGTCAGGAATCCCCAGTGTGAACCCAGTTAAAATGCTTGTAAAATCCTATAATCCACTCTATTACAGTTGTATATAATGTACAATGTGTGTGTTTCTGTAATATAATTGTGCCAAATACCATTGGTACAGCACCACTTGGCACTCAGCTGACCTCCCGCTGCTCTCCTCTTCTTCTGCCAGCTGTCAGCGGGGGATCTCGCCCCCCCCCCCCCCCCTCTGCAGTGCTCGGAGTGGGTCAGGGAAGCACTGAGCGGCGCTATAACGAAGGTATTTGGCACAATTATATTACAGAAACACACACATTGTACATTATATACTACTGTAATAAAGTGGATTATAGGATTTATTAGCATTTTAACTGGGTTCACACTGGGGATTGCTGACAGGCAGAGAGGGAGAGGGGGAGATAAGACAGCACATTAAACCATCTACTCTATTTAATTTACTTTTCGAAACCTGACATGCTGGTTTGTAACCAAGTCAATCAATGGATCGACTTGAGTACAATCATCCTGCCCATACATGGATCGAATCTCAGCCGGTCCCTGCTGAACCAGTCAAAATTTGAACAATCGTTAGCCGACTTTGGTCAAGAACAGAAAATTATTGGGCTCTGTAGATGGGAAGTAGGTTGTGTATGCACCCCGCTGATTAGTCAGCCTTTACATCTTGGATTTGGGAAGGAGGGAGGGGGTCTTTGGAGTGGTCTTGCAGCCTCCTTCCAGGGAGCCATTAGAATCCAGTTGCATCATGAACAGAATTAATGAGAAGTAAATGGCTAGCAAATGACATACCCTGGGCATTTTGTTGGTGTGAATAGAAGAGACCAACTGTCATTTCTTTCAAGTAAAAACAAAGAGCCGGTCGTTTAGAGCGCGTTAAAGGGTGTAATTACACGGCATTATCTCAGGTAAAGCCTATGTGCTGTCTGGGGCACAGAAATACCAGAGCTGGACAGCAAAGGGAGAGAGGCTTGAGCAGGAGCCGGGTGGGATCAGGTCAGACTGGCCCTAGGCTCAGCCAGGGGTGAGCATGTCCAAAGAAAGCCACACAGGTCAGCAGAAGGCTAGCCGGCAACATCCAGGAATTCCTTCTCCACCTGCTTCAATTCTATTCAGAAAATTACCCAGTTCATCATAAACGCTGCTACAGCAGTAATGGAACCATTGGAGGCCCATTCACACTATAATGCCTCGTAGACACGACCGTTTTTTCCGACGGGAAAACTGCTATGAGAGCTGTTCATCGGGAACCCCGGCCATGTGTATGCTCCATCGCAGTTTTTCCGATGGGAAAACTGCCGGACAAAAAAAAGAGCAGGATCTCTTTTTTCCCATCAGGAAAAAATCCTGCCGGGAAAAACGTTCGTCTGTATGGTTTTTCGACGGGCAAAAAAACCGTGCATGCTCAGAATCCAGTATGAGACGGGAGCGCTTGTTCTGGTAAAACTAGCGTTCGTAATGGAGATAGCACATTCATCACGCTGTAACGGACTGAAAAGCACAAGGCTGAAAAGCGCGAATCGTCTCTCACCAAACTTTTACTAACGCGAGGATCAGCAAAAGCAGCCCAAAGGTTGGCACCATTGGAATGGAACTTCCCCTTTATAGTGCCGTTGTACGTGTTGTACGTCACCGCGCTTTGGACGGGCGGACTTTTGTCTGAGCGTGTGTATGCAAGGCAGGCTGAGAGGAATTCTGTCGGTAAAACCGTCGGTTTATTATCCGACGGAAAAACCGGTCGTGTGTACTAGGCATAAGGGTGCAATAACGCTTATGGTACACAACACAATATATTTGCCCATGGGACTTAATATGAGGCATATCACTGGTAAACATATGATAGATGCACATAAATATCAATTTATTAATCAATACATACAGTACAAATCTCATTACATAAAAAAAATAAAAAAAATTATAACAATAAAGCTGATTTATTATAATTATTTTATTCATTTATATTTGGTATTTATATAGCGCTGTCAAATTATGCAACACTTTACATATATATTGTACAGTTCACACCAGTCCCTGCCCTCAAGGAACTTAGGCTCCGTTCACACCTGAGCGTAGCGCAGCGACAGCTGCTACACCGCGTTTTAGCGTTTTTACATTTTTCTGTGGAACGTTTTTGGAGTGGCACCATTCAGTTGAATGGGCCTCCCTCCGGTCCAAAAACGCTCCAAAGAAGCTTGTGTAGCAAATCTTGGCACAAAGCCAGGAGCATTTGGCACTGCGATTTTTGCCACAATTTTTGCGCGTTTGTCACTCGACAGTCGCAGCAAAATCGCACCGCGTTTTGTGTGCCATTAAAGGGGATGTAAAGTCTAAACATTTTTTATCTTAATGCAGTCCTTGCATTAAGGTAAAAAATGTTTAGGTGTCAGCATCACCCCCCCCCCCCCCCTCAGCCCTCCCTTTACTTACCTGAAACCCCTTTCGATCCAGCGCCGTGCACGCAGGGGCGGATCCAGAGTCTTTTCTCGGGAGGGGCACTGCCAAAAAATATGTTTTTTTTGTGGGAAATTTATCGGGGAAATGGCTGGTGTCGGCGATTCAATCATCCCGGCACCATGGTTGTTATGGTGTCAGGATGATTGAAGAGCATTATTTCTATTATTACATTGTAATATAAAATTAAATAGTTCAATGCAGAATCAGTGGGAGCCCCGAGTGTGTCACTTGCCACCGTCGCCTGCAATTAGTGGGAGCCCTGCGCTTGTCACTTGCCACACGTTGCGGATTGTCACTTGCCACGTCACCTGCCACATCTTGTGGATTGTCACTTGCCACACCTTGGGGATTGTCACTTGCCACGTCACCTGCCACACCTTGCTGATTGTCACTTGCCTGCCACCAGATGCAGATTGTCATTTGCCACGTCACCTGACACAATTTGCGGATTGTCACTTGCCACGTCGCCTGCCACACCTTGCAGATTGTCACTAACTTGCCTGCTAAGGTGTAGTTTTGGTTGTCTCTTGCTGTGTCCCAGACTCCCAGAGTCAGGCAGCAGAGAGATAATGTAATCTCTGTGCTGCCTGCACAGTGAGGGCGGAAGTCACTGCAGGAATGCAGGGCAGGCACGGGCGGTGAGAGATGATCTCATCTCTCTGCTCCCCCGCTCCCGGCTAGCTGATTGGCCAGCTGCCACACTCAGCCTGCTCTCTCACTCTCACCTGCGCTGCCAACACACTGAGCAGCACGGTCTGCCCACAAACCGCGCCGCCCGCCCACAAACCGCGCCACAAGTGCCACCCGCTTTTTTACCCGTCTGTGGAGCTGCACGCTATCGCACCTGCCCCCAGGCGTTAGCAACGAGTGCAGGGAAGAGGCTCCACCCACCTCCTCCTCCGCTCCTGGTATCGTGTCAGTGTGCCGCGTAACTACATTAGACAAGTCTCTCTCTCGGTGCCGCTGATCGGCTGATGTGAGAAACTGAGAGAGAGACTCAGAGAGGCAGCGGCAGCCGCAAAACAAGTACTGTATATACTCGAGTATAAGCCGACCCGAATATAAGCCGAGACACCTAATTTTACCCCAAAAAACTGGGAAAACTTATTGACTTGAGTATAAGCCTAGGGTGTCCATCTGCATGCCTCACTTTGCCTCACTTTTCCTCACTGTGCCCATGACTAGACTGATGTTTAACATGGGAGTCTATGGAAGGAGTGCCCGGCTTTGAAAAATTGGTTCTCCCCGGCCGTAGGTCTCCCAGACACCAAACTTTGCACACTTGTAGAGGAGACATGGGGCTATATGTGTGCCAAGTTTGGGGTCCAGGGGACCTACGACTGGCCGGTACAGGGTCCGCAAACTCACCGGAAAAATGACCGTTTAACATTGGAGTCTATGGAAGGGGGTTCCCAGCTTTAAAAAATCAGTGCTCCCCGGCCGTAGGTCCCCCAGACACCAAACTTTGCACACTTGTAGAGGAGACATGGGGCTACATGTTTGCCTCGTTTGGGGTCCAGGGGACCTATGGCCGGCCGGTACCGTGTCCCCAAAGTTCGGGAGATCAGGCGCAAAAAAAAGAAAAGCAAGCGAGTGTGACAGATGGTCTCGGGGGGGAGGGGGGCAATTGCCCTGTTGCCCCCCCCCCCTGGATCCGCCCCTGCGTGCACTTCAGCAGATCGTGTCTCCCCTCACTTCCAGGTCTCACTTAGGGCCCTTTCACACATGCGGATCCCATGTGCATATACATCCGCTTGCTCAGCGGGGATCGCTCCGTTGATCCCCGCTGAGCCGGCAGATGACAGGGCGGTCCCTGCACACTGTGCAGGGACCGCCCTGTCAAATCTCCGATCTCCTCTATGGGGGGATCGGATGAACACGGACCGTCTGTCCCTATTCATTCGATCCGCTCTGCAGACGGATGGAAAAAAAGGGATTTTTATAACAGCTTACCTGTAAAATCCTTTTCTTGGAGTACATCACGGGACACAGAGCGACTTAGTCATTACTAATGGGTTATATAGATTACCTTCAGGTGCTGGCACTGGCCACTTCCAAACCGGAAGTACCCTCCCCTATATAAGCCCCTCCCATCCGGGAGCACCTCAGTTTTGTAGCAAAGCAATAAGTGTCCCAAAAAGAGGGGTGGGAGCTCTGTGTCCCGTGATGTACTCCAAGAAAAGGATTTTACAGGTAAGCTGTTATAAAAATCCCTTTTTCTTTTTCGTACATCACGGGACACAGAGCGACTTAGTCATTACTAATGGGACGTCCCAAAGCAATGCCAAATGAGGGGAGGGATACATAAGCTGGGCGCCATCAGGCATGAGGATCTTTTGCGGCCTGCAACACACTGCGCCCAAAGGCGACATCCTCCTGACTTCTAACGTCTACCTGGTAGAATCTAGTAAACGTGTGTACCGAAGACCATGTTGCGGCCTTACATACTTGAGCCAGGGAGGCCTGGTGATGCACTGCCCATGAAGTTCCAACTGCTCTTGTGGAGTGCGCCCTAACTTTGAACGGAGGCGGTCTCTTTCTCAAGCCATAGGCTTGTATTATGACCTGTCGAATCCACTTGGCTAAAGTAGATTTTGATGCTGCCTGACCCTTTCTGGGGCCTTCCGGCAGAATAAACAAAGTATCCGTTCTGCGAATCTGAGCAGTGGCTTTAAGATAAGCTTTAACTGCTTTTACTACATCCAAAGAATGCAATAACTTTTCCTCTACCGAGCTAGGTTTGGGGAAAAAAGAAGGAAGAACCACATCTTGGTTCAAATGAAACCTCGATACCACCTTAGGAAGAAAGGCTGGATGAGGACGTAATACTATTCTGTCCTTATGGACAACCAGATATGGCTCCTTACAGGACAAGGCGGCTAATTCCGATACTCTTTTAGCCGAACAAATGGCTACTAAGAAAATCAATTTCCTGGTGAGAAGAACCAAGGAAATGTGTTCCAATGGTTCAAACGGTTGTTTTTGTAGAACCGACAGAACCAGGTTTAAGTCCCATGGACATATGGGAATACTAACCGGAGGGCTAATACGCATCACTCCTTGTATGAAAGCTTTGACTAGTGAATGCGAAGCCAAGGGCCTTTGAAAAAATATTGACAAGGCCGAAATCTGACCCTTGATAGTACTCAAGGCCAGCTTCCTATCTACAGCCCACTGTAGGAAGTCCAAAATCCTACCTATCACGTACTTACGTGGATGCCATTTCTTGGCCTCACACCACGTAATGTACTCCTTCCAGATTCTATAATAGATCTGCCTGGATACCGGCTTCCTGGCATTGATCATGGTAGATACCACAGGATTAGAGAGACCTCTCTTTTTTAGAATGTGGGCTTCAATAGCCAGGCCGTCAAACCTAGGGCTGGTAAGGAAGGGTGGTATATCGGTCCTTGCGACAGCAGGTCCGGACGATGTGGGAGGGTCCAAGGACTCCTCACTGACATTTTTACAATCTCTGCGTACCATGCCCTTCGGGGCCACACTGGAGCCACCAGAATCACTGGTTTCTTTTCTACCCTGATTCTGCGGAGTAATCGTGGTAACAATTGTGGCGGTGGGAATGCATATATCAGCTTGAACTGATCCCAAGGGAACACTAGGGCATCCGAGCCGCAAGCTAGGGGATCCCTTGTGCGAGACACAAATCTGTCCACCTTTGCGTTGAATCTGGATGCTAGCAGATCTACATCCGGTGTTCCCCACCGCTGGCATATTGCCTGGAAAACCTTGGGGTGAAGAGACCATTCCCCCGGGCATAATTGTTGGCGACTTAGAAAGTCCGCTCTCCAATTTTCCACTCCTGGGATGAAAACCGCGGATATGGCTGGGACATATCTTTCTGCCCACTCCAGGATGCAATTTGCTTCCCTCTGGGCTGCACGACTCCTGGTGCCACCCTGGTGATTGATATATGCCACTGCTGTGGCATTGTCTGATTGAATTCTGACAGGGGACCCTTGGAGTTTGGATGTCCATGCTACTAGGGCATACCGGGCTGCTCGTATCTCTAAGAGATTGATGGGCAGGGCCTTTTCTGCTTCTGACCACTTGCCCTGGAGAGACCATTGCTCCAGTACTGCCCCCCAGCCTATGAGGCTGGCATCTGTAGTGACCACCTTCCAAGAAACCGGACTGAAGGGTTTCCCTCTTTCCAGATTCTGGGGCACCAACCACCAATGGAGGCTCTTGCGAACGGAAGGGGACAGGGACATTGGTAAGTCTAAAGCCTGAACTTTTTTATTCCAGGCTGACAGTATGGCCCTTTGCAAATTCCTTGAATGGAATTGACCGTAGGGTACCGCTTCGAATGAAGCCACCATTTTTCCCAGCAGCCTCATGCACAGGCGTATGGATGGTTTTCTTTTTGTACCCACTAAGTGGGTCAAATCTTTTAAAGACGACACCTTCTCTGGAGGTAAGAAAATCTTTCTCTGATTTGAATCCAGCCTTAGCCCTAAGTATTCCAGACTTTTGACTGGTCTTAGAGCTGACTTGTCCCGGTTGATAATCCAACCGTGATATTCCAGATACTTGATTGTCTTGTGAATAGCTACTTCCAGCTTTTCCACTGAGTGGTCTATTAGTAGCAGGTCGTCTAGATATGCCATTATCGTTACACCTTGTGTTCTTAGATTGGCCAATAGTGGGGCCAGAATTTTTGTGAACACTCGTGGTGCTGTGGCCAGACCGAAAGGCAAGGCTCTGAACTGAAAATGGCGCCCTTCTACTGCAAAGCGTAGAAATTTCTGGTGGGCCGGAAAGATGGGAATATGCAGATAAGCATCCCTTATGTCGATCGAGGCTAACCATTCCTGCCCTTGTAGGGCGGTGGCCACCGATCGGATCGACTCCATCCGAAAAGTCCTGATATTTAGGAACTTGTTTAGCCCTTTTAGATTTAATATGGGCCTCACGTCCCCATTTGGTTTGGGGACTGTGAAAAGGTTCGAGTAAAACCCGAATCCGCTTTCTTCCAGGGGAACCTTCATGATTACACCTTGGAGCAATAGTTGTTCTAGTGCCAGAAGGAGGGATCCTCTCTTCTGGGGATCTCTTGGCACGTTTGACCTCATAAATTGGGCAGGAGGAGTGCCTTTTAACTCCAGCTTGTATCCCAGACTTACTGCGGAGAGCACCCATCTGTCTCTGATGGTGTCCCGCCAGGTCTCTGTGAACAACTGAAGCCTTCCCCCCACCCGATTGAGTGGGGGCAACGCTTCATGACTTGGGGGGAGGTTTTGTACCTCTCTTAATCCAGGGCTTCTTGTTACCCTGTGATTGTCCCTGATTTCTGCCCCCTGAATTTGACCGCGGAGGCCGTCGGAACTGCTTCACAGCCGATGTGCCCGGGACTGGAGAAGTAGGCCTCTTAAAAGAAGGACTTCTACTCTTGTTCTTAACCGGTAAGAGTGAACTTTTACCGGCAGAAATTTTCTGGATATATTTGTCCAGATCTTCTCCAAATAAGCGTTCTCCATGAAATGGGAAGCTAACCAGCAGTTTCTTACAGGGAGCTTCAGCAGACCAGTTTTTGAGCCACAGAAGCCTACGCATAAGTACTATAGACAGCGTAAAGCGGGAGGCCTGTTGGATTGTATCCTTTATGGCAGGGGTCATCAACCACCGGGCCGCGGCCCACTACTGGGCCGTAGTGTCTCTGCAGCCGGGCCGTGGCGGGCGGCATGACATTGTAAGGTGGGCGGACGGGTGAGAGAGCCCGGTGGATCAGAGGCAGGCAGGCGGATGAGAGAAGCGGGCTGGCGAGCAGAGACATCCTCTCTCTCCGCCCGCCTAGCATCACCGCTCTTCTGCCCTCACAGCGTGCGGAATGTTGGAGGTACGGCGGGGAGCAGAGAGATGACATCATCTCTCACCACCCGCCCCGCATCTCTACTCTTTCCCTCACTCAAGAACGACCACTGAACCAGTGCCACCAATGCAGTGACAATCCTCATCTGGTGGCACTGGCAGGTGGTGTGGCAAGTGGCATTCCTCATCTGGTGGCACTGGCAGGTGATGTGGCAAGTGGCATTCCTCATCTGGTGGCAGGCAGTGTGCCAAGTGCCATTTCTCATCTGGTGGCAGACGACGTGGAAAGTGACGAGCTGCATCTGGTGGCAGGCCACATGGCAGGCAACGTGGCAAGTGACACACTCAGGGCTCCCACTATTTCTGCATTATGGTGAGTTGAACTATTTAATTTTATATTACAATGTAATATAAGCAATAGTGCGCTTCAATCATTCTGACACCATAACAACCATGGTGCTGTGATGTATGAAACGCCAACAGCAGAAAACCAGCTATTGCCCCGATAAATTGCCCGCAAAAAATCGCCTACCCCATGGTATGTGCGTACATCCCCCCCCCCCCCTCGCCGGGCCTTGGCACAATTTTCTTCCACGCAGCCGGTCCCCGGTGCCAAAAAGGTTGGGAACCACTGCTTTATGGCGTCCACCGCAAAACACAAGGCTCTAGGCAGGTCAGCTAGGGCAAGAGCCTGCTGATCTGGTAAGTCTCTTAAGACTTGTTTCAACTGATCTTTCACTGCTTGGCAGACTCCAATCGCTGCTACTGCAGGTTGTGTCACCATGCTTGCTGTAGAGAAAGCAGATTTTAGTAAAGACTCCAATTTTTTATCTATTGGGTCTTTGAACATTGGAACATTATCTACTGGACATGTCAGTGATTTGTTCACAGAAGAGATGGCTGCGTCCACTGTAGGGACCCTCCATTTTTTTATGAACTTAACCTCCATGGGATAGATCACCGGAAATCTCTTGGGGGGAGCAAATATTTTATCAGGATGCTCCCAATCCTGGTAAATAAGCCCTTCTAATAAAGGGTGGATTGGGAAGGAACAGACAGCCTGGGGAGCTTTTAGCGACCCCAGCGAGGAAACCGTAGTGGATGGTGGTTCCGCCAGAGGCATTTTAAATGCTGATCGGACCATGTTAGTCAGAGACTGAACCCATAATCTTTCAGCCTGAGATGCTGAGAAAGGTTCTTCCACTGTTGATTCCTCCATAACTGAATCAACCTCATCCTGATCCCCTTCAGGTAGGTCGATCCCTGTGTGGGGCTGTTCCTCCACTAACAGGCACTCTGAAGGAGGAGACGGAGATCAGACGCGCTTTCCCTGTGACAGGGAAGCAGCGATCAATGCTGTTAATCTCTCTTCCAATCCTCCCAGAGTTGAGGATAAAACCTCCTCTGTTATATATACAGGAGCAGGTGGACTGGGGACAGCCGCAGCACCAGGCATTCCTGCGGGGTTTCTACGGCTACTGACCTCTGAATTCTCAGGGGAGATTGGTGCAGTACAAGCATGCCCAATATCCTCAGAGCCCGATGGAGACCCCTTTGGCTTCCTGGAAGACTTATTTCCGGAGCGTCTGGACGACATATCCTTTAAGCACAAAGCTGAGGTATTCCCGTCGTCATACACCAATTTTGCTGGTAATAGTCTAACAGAGTTGCTGCTATATACCAGCTGGTGTCCACTAAAGTGCCTTTCTATGGGGATGCCTGCATCAACCGCCTCTGTGTGCCACTGTTTGTTGCTAGCTCTGTTTGCATCCAGCTGACACTTGTACTGTGTCTTTATACAAGCTGGGACGTCTGCACATGCGCAGAAGCGCCGTGGCGCGCATCGAGCGTCATCCACCCGCCCCGCCCCTTTTTTTTTCATAGGAGGCGCGTGCACGCGCCCGCGCGCGCGCCCGTGCGCCATTGGCGCCCTTTTCAAAACCAAACAGGGACTAGGAGCCAGGGCCCTTTTTGCCGGAGGGCCTGTGCGGTGGATGAGCGCAGCAACAGGGCAGAGGAAGTGGATTCCCACAGAGAAACTTACCAACTGCCTGGATCTTTTGACTTGAGAAAAAACCAAAGATTCACATGACAAGAAAAATGGACCACAGCGGCCTCTAGTGGTTTAACACAGGTACCGCGGTCCTCTTTTTTTTTTTTTTTTTTTTCTTGACTACTATTAAAATTTTACATTTTCAGTAGTTACAGGCATACACAGATATTAGCGGGAATACCGTTAGGTAACAGACAGAAAGACAAATTAGGCTTGGGGGTCCCCCAATAGAACCAAGTTCCTGGGGGCCCCCACTTACCTGATCCCCACCGCAGGACTCTGTTTGGCCCACAGAAGCCCAAACTTCACCTATCACGGCAGGCATTGTAATTAAACCTTCAGGGACCGGGTTCCCAAGGATTCCACTCCCCTGGACCTGTATAGCACCCTGCACAGACAACATCTTGGTCGTGGGTATGACCAGAGCTCTGGATCCCAGGGTCCAGCCCTCCTAAGAGAGGCATTACAGGCAAAACCTTGCTCTTCTGCTGCAAGGCCCGGGTACCGACCGTTTAGCTATGAAGCTTTTTTGGTGGGATCCGGAACAGCTTACTAAGGCCCAAAAGAACCTGTACGCAAGCCCAGTGAAAACACATGTTACTCTTTGGCCAACACCTTAGACACTGGCAAAAAACTGAGGTGCTCCCGGATGGGAGGGGCTTATATAGGGGAGGGTACTTCCGGTTTGGAAGTGGCCAGTGCCAGCACCTGAAGGTAATCTATATAACCCATTAGTAATGACTAAGTCGCTCTGTGTCCCGTGATGTACGAAAAAGAAATAGGATTTTCCTCCGTTTGCAGAAACGGAGCATAGCGGAGCCTGATGAGATCGGATGTCAGTGGATGTTCATCTACTGACACCCGCTATCCCATAGGGATAAATGTATGTCCCTTTTTTATCCGTAAACAGATGGATGAAAAAACGGACATACGGTCCGCATGTGTGAAAGGGCCCTTAGGGTTGCCACTTTTTCTTCAAGCCAAACCCGAACACTTTAGCGGCGCACAGCAATTTTTTATTTTCAGTATACACTATAGGATTGTAAACAGACCTGGGACACCTTTGGGTACTCCAAAGAGAATAGTAATTGGGCACACATAGTGCCCCCTCACCTTCCTGTCAAGCCCTGTTCTTAGCCACATTCCTGCCTGAATAATGTGTGTGGGTTTCAGGTGGACTGAAACCCAGACACATGATTCCAAACACGAACTGACAGGTGGTAACCCTAGTCTCACTGGCTTTGGGAGGGCACGGGGAGCCATTGGCTCCCAGTGCTGTTAATCAAAGCCAGTGACGACAGAGCGGGGGACGGGGTCGAGTCCCTCTGGTTGTGTCAATGGACGCAGCAGAGGGACTCCATGGGAAGCGGCTTCCTTTGGGAGCACTGGACAGAGAGGAGGAGCCAGGAGCGCTGGTGGAGGTTCCCAACTACTCTGTGTGAATCCATTGCACAGAGCAGGTAAGTATAGACGTGTTTGTTTTGTTTTATTTACCTTTACAAACCCTTTAAGAAATAATGGCATTGAAAATGCGTCCTGTATTTTCCCAAGATTCTGGAATCGCAGGAATGAATCTCGCGATTCTGCCTGCGATTTTAGTACGCTCAGATGTGAACAGAGCCTAATGCCTCGTACACATGACCGGTTTTCCCGGCAGGAAAAAAAACGACGCTTTTCCTGACGGGATTCCTCTCAAGCCTGTCTTGCATACACACGGTCACACAAAGGACCGCTGAACTTTTGAATGCCAAGAAAGTCGGCTCGTCAAAGACTACGACGAGCCGACAAAATTACGTTCTATGCTTCAGCGCACGCATCGAATTGTTTACGAGCATGTGCGGTTTTTTTCCCCTCTGGAAAGCATATAGACGGCCGGTTTTCTCAGCAGGATTTTTTCCTGATGGGGAAAAAAGAGAGCTGGTTCTCCTTTTTTTTCCTGCAGTTTTCCTTTCCGGAAAACTGCGATGGAGCATACACACGGCCAGTTTTCCTGGCCAAAAGCTGTCATGGCAGTTTTCTAGACGGGAAAACCGGTCATGTGTACGAGGCATCACAGTCTAAGGTCCCTAACTCACATTCATACATACACATACTTAGACATTTAGGCCTGATTCACACCTATTCAGGTTGCAGTTTGCATATTCCAGGTGCATTTTGCATTTTTCAATACATGCTTTTGATCCATTGAGGTCTATGGAACCGAAACCCAGAAAAAAGTCCCTGGCGCTTTCCATAATATCCACAGATGTGAACTACATCCATAGGAAACCATGTTAAATGGACTGTAGTGTGTTTCTGCAAAACTGAAAACGCGCAAAAAAATACATAGGTGTGAACCAGGCCTTATGCCGCGTACACACAACATTGAAATAAAATAAGTTTTTCTCGACGTGATTCTTCTCAAGCCTGCCTTGCCTACACACTATCATGAAAAAAAATGCTCGAGCAAAGCGCGGTGACGTACGAAATGTACGACGGCGCTATAAAGGGGAAGTTCCATTCGAATGGCGCCACCCTTTGGGCTGCTTTTGCTGATCCTCGTGTTAGTAAAGTTTGTTGAGAGACGATTCGCGCTTTTCAGCCTCGTGCTCTTCAGTCCGTTACAGCGTGATGAATGTGCTATCTCCATTACGAACGCTAGTTTTACCAGAACGAGCGCTCCCGTCTTATCACTTGCTTCTGAGCATGCGTGTTTTTTTCACGTCGTTAAAGCCTACACACGGCCGTTTTTCATGACGAGAAAAACGACGACGAGAAAAACGACAACGTGAAAAACGACGAGAAAAATTAGAGCATGTTCCAAATTTTTAATGGCCATTTTTCACGTCGTGAAAAATGCTCTGGAGCCCACACACGATCGTTTTTAATGACCAAATTAAAAAATGGCATTTTTCTCGTCATGAAAAACGGTCGTGTGTACGCGGCATTAGACATGATGGTAGGTTAATTGGCTCCTGTCTAAATGGGCCCTAGTACCTGTATGTGTGTATGGAGGTCTACAAATCCAACTGCTGCCTTATAGACAGGCTCTGCTAACACTGAGTGGCTAATGCAGCGTTGGTACTCATTTTAAACATGGAGCCACAGAAAAAGTATGGTTTGAAGTACCCCAAAGATCATAAGGAGGTTATGGTAGTGGATGAATGAATGAATGGATGGTTTAGTAAATGGATGGGTAAATGGGTAGATGGATAAAAGGATGGATTGATGGACATTTTAGGGTTTGCATTGTTCTGGGAACCCTGCAAAGAAAAACATTACATTTACCAGAAACACAACTCTGTGTCTATTTGGGTATGAAGTGCACCAAAGATCGTAAGGTGGTCATTGTAATGGAAGGGTGGATGGATAGATGGATGGGTTGGTGGATGGATGGGTGGGTTGATGAATGGATTGATGGGCATTCAGGGTTTGCATCCTTCTGGGAATCTTTCAAATAAAAAATACAGTTACAAGGAATGCAACTCTGTGTCTATTTGGGCTTGAAGTACACCAAAGACCGCAAGGTGGTCACTGTAGTGGAAGAATGAATGGATGGTGAAAGGGTAGATGGGCTGATTTATAAAAAGATGGATGGATGGGTGGGTTTGGTAGATGGATGGGTGCATGAGGGGATGGATGGGCAGGCAATTACTGTTTGCATTGTTCAGGGAATCATGGAAAGAAAGAAAAGCGACTCCGTGTCTATTTGGGTTTGAAGTACACCAAAGATCACAAGGAGGTCATGGTACTGGATGAATGGATTGATAGAAGGATGGATGGGTAGGTGGATGAAATAATGGATGGATAAGCATTTAGGGTTTGCATTGATCAGGGAATTCTTCAGAGAAAAAAAAAATTACCAGAAAAACAGCTCTCTGTATATTTAAATTGGAGGGACACCGAAGATTGCAAATTGGTCATCATGGTAGTGGATGAATGGATTGATGGAAGAATGGATGGATGAATGGGTGCGTTGGTGGATGAATGGATGGGTTGGTGGATGAATGGGTGGGTTGGTGGATGAATGGATTGATGGAAGGATGGATGGATGAATGGGTGCGTTGGTGGATGAATGGATGGGTTGGTGGATGAATGGGTGGATTGGTGGATGAATGGATTGATGGAAGGATGGATGGATGAATGGGTGCGTTGGTGGATGAATGGATGGGTTGGTGGATGAATGGGTGGGTTGGTGGATGAATGGATTGATGGAAGGATAAATGGGTGGATGAATGGGTGGGTGGAGGGATGGTTAGCTGAACGGATGGATGGGCATTTACTGTTTGCATTGCTCGGGAATCATGCAAAATAAATACGTTTACCAGAAACGCAACTCTGTGTCTATTTGGGTTTGAAGTACACCAAAGGTCACAAGGTGGTCATTGTACTTGATAAATGGATGGATGGGTCGATGGATGGATGGGTTGAGGGGTCGATGGATGACTGGATTTGAGGGTGGATGGATGGGGTGGGTGGGTGGATGGATGGGTAGATGGATTAATGGGCATTTACTGTTTGCATTGTTTAGGGAATCCTACAAAGAAAAAATACATTTACCAGAAACGCAAATCTGTGTCTTTTTGAAATTAAAGCACACCAAAGATCGCAACGTGGTCACAGTAGTGGATGGAATGATGGGTTGATGGATGGGTGGGTGGAAGGATGGGCATTTAAAGATTGCAGTGTTCAGGGAATACTGGAAATTGTTTTTGTTTTATTAAATTTACCGGAAACTCAACTCTGTGCCTATTTGGTGTTTGATGACTGGTGGCCTAGGGTGCCATTGGAGGTGGCACTGAGCCCAGGACTACTAAGTGTCCTGATACACAAGCATGGAGTCTTGTGTCGTGTTGGATAAAAGACCTGTCTGCTGGCTTCATAGGGTTAATCCCACTATGGATTCCACCAGCACACCAATAACCTGGACAGGAACTCCCGGTAGCAAATAGATTCAACATGTTTTGCAGCGGCCTCTCTCGAATTCTGCTCCTTCCCCACCTCGGCCGGGTATATTTATGAGGCCAGGAACTGATTTGTGGCAGGGGGTATTACAACATGGCACATCTGGTTGTTTCATTTGTATATCGCTGGCTCCATTAAGTAGGAATCAATGCCCCGGAGATAAGAGAGGGATAGATAAGCACAACAAGGTAACAAGCCCTCATGTCAGGGCTGAGGCAGAAAAGGAATTAGTCTGAACAGAAGAGCTCCAGCTTCTGCTGTGATGCAGTCAATATATTTCAGAACTGGCTTCAGCTGAAAACATTTTTTCCGACATTTAATCCGTGTCTCTGATAAACACCTTATCAAACTCCCAGTGTGATAAGGGGAAGTGCGCTTCCCTGCGTATTTTTCACTCCCATTACCGCCGCCGTCGTGATTAAGAAGATGCAGGTCGCGCACGTTGCCCCTTCGCCGAGGTGTTGCCGCCGAGCTAAGGATTCTGGGTAACGGCATGCAAAAATGCACGCGCTAAGCGAGCTAATTCAGAGTCAATCACCCTTGTTGCTTTGTTTGGGAAATGACTCTGGCTTAATTAGTTTAGCAGATAATAGAATACGAGCCAGCACATCAGAATGGCTTTCAGAAAGCCGGAGAGGAAAAAAAGGCAATTTTTCTGAAAATAAGCTCATCATATTATATTATTAATTAGATAAAAGAATTGAAGTGATATTGGGATGGGGCTTCACCAATGGGATTTCAATATGAAGAAAAACTGAAGGACAAGAGCGGATAGTTACATAGTTATGAAGTTTTTATTCTAAATGAAGAAAGCATTAGAAAAGGGACGCATTCCATTCTGGACTCTTCAGAAATCACCAAGCTTTAAAATAAAGAAATGTTAGGGTATTGTCAACCCTACACAATTTTTTTAAAACCACAGAAAAATGTAAAAATAAATAGAATTTGTTACTTTTGTGCTTTTTTCATTTAAATATTGATTAAATACATGGCTGGTGCATCTCAGTTCTTTAAAGAGTAACTCCACTTTTTTTGAGGAAAAAAACAAAACATACCCCTCTGGGTGATCCCTCATGGTGCCCTCTGCTCTCATAGTGCCCTCTGCCCCCATAGTGCCCTCTGCCCTCATAGTGCCCTCTGCCCCCATAGTGTCCTCTGTCCCCATAGTGCCCTCTGCCCCTATAGTGCCCTCTGCCCCCATAGTGCCCCCTGCCCCCAAAGTGTTCAGTGTCCTCTGCCCCCATAGTGTCCAGTGTCCTCTGACCCATAGTGCCCTCTGCCCCCATAGTGGCCCCCATAGTGCCCTCATAGTGCCCTCTGCCCCTATAGTGTCCTCTGCCCCCATAGTGCTCTCTGCCCCCAAAGTGTCCAGTGTCCTCTGCCTAATAATGTCCAGTGTCCTTTGCCCCCATTGTGCCCTCTGCCCCCATAGTGCTCTCTGCCCCCATAGTGCCCTCTGCCCCCATAGTGGCCCCATAGTGCCCTCTGCCCCCATAGTGTCCTTTGCCCCCATATTGGCCCCCATAGTGCCGCCTGCCCCCAGCCCTCATAGTGTCCAGTGTCTTCTGCCCACATAGTGTCTTTTTCCCCATAGTGTCCTTTGCCCCCATAGTGCCCTCTGCCCCCATAGTGTCCTCTAACCCATAGTGCCCTCTGCCCCCATAGTGGCCCCCGTACTACCCTCTGCCCCATAGTGCCCTACCCCAGATGATGACTATTTAGTCGAAACTAGTCGGGTGGACCTATCCATATACATCGCTCTCATACCTGTATCCATGCTTTTAAAACCATCTTAAATGTGAGTGTAACATTGTTATGTTTTATTATTAAATCCTTTCCAAACGGTATCATGCTATGTGGATTTTTTCTATCTCTACACGTATGCATATTTGGATACCGAACCCCTACATGTATTGGTAAATTGCGTGTTGGATGCCCTGTTTGATTGAAGCGGATAAACCCCTTTGACTCCAGACCACTCCTCAACTCAAGACCATCCATATTGGGTCCTACTAACCCTCAAGCTTTCTCAGATTTGGGTGGCGTATGCCTCTCCAAATCCGAGATTTCCGGTAAGCCTCCTCAACTTATCCTTGGTGGCGGTTTTCACATCACTCCCATACACATTTGGGTTTACTAACCCTCAAGCTTTGTCTGATTTGGGCTGCGTATGCCTTTCCAAATCCAAGACTTCTGGTAAGCCTCCTTCAACTTATCCTTGGTGGCGGTTTTCACATCACTCCCATATATAGAAGATTTTGAATTTCAAGTTCACATTTTGATTCAACACGCTTCTTTGGATTGAACTTTACCACTTGGATCTTCCTTAGATTTTCTCTATATGGACTTTATCTGATTGGACATTCATTTTGTGTTTATCATTGTGAATTATATTATTATTGTTTGACTACTTTAGCATCAGAGCTACTTAGCACGTTACTTTGGGTGATACACGTGTCTATTGCAACAGTAATACATCCACACTGTGTATTTATTCATTATTTTACACTATTTCACTTACCGGTAAGTAGCGCTACATTTTCATTTCCATTCATCACCAACTTTTTTCTACTAGTAGTGTTGGCGGCTTCTTGTGTTATATTAATTTTTTCCTGCAGCGCAGTATTACCCCCCCTTTTTTTCTACCCATAGTGCCCTCTGCCTCCATAGTGGCCCCCATAGTGTCCTCTGCCCTCAAAGTGCCCTCTGCCCCCATAGTGGCCCCCATAGCGCCCTCTGCCCCCATAGTGTCCTCTGCCCCTATAGGGCCCTCTGCCCTAATAGTGGGTCCCCATATTGCCCTCTGCCCCCATAGTGCCCTCTGCACCCCACCCCACGGACACACAATCACACACTGTGCAGGTAGAACTCTCCTACCTTACACAGGTGTAGAGCAGAGCGGCGAGCGGCTGATATCACAGGCTGGATGGGGGGCAGGAACTGCTGATGTTTACTTTTTACATTAACAGGATGGTGATTGGTTGCTATGATAGCCCCCATCCAGCTCTGTGATTTCAGCCGCTTGTCGCTGTCCAATGAAGAGGAAAGCGGCGAACATGTCAGCGGGCCGGGTGACGGTGGATTAATCACGGGCACCGACGGACCGGACAATTAGAGGTGGTGGGCCAGTTTTGGCCCGCGGGCTGCCGACCCCTGACATAGACCATCCTCCACACCGCCATTGACGTCATCCCTTCCACGCTGCGCTCCATGAGCGGTTCAAGCCTCACTTTCAGATCGCTCTACTGCAGGGTAGTCTTCCCGGTCACGATTGCAGGCTGACAGCGGTGAGAACCGGCGGTGTGGAGGATGGTCTATGTGGACAGATTTACCCCGGATGCCTGTATACTTAGATGTGCCTCTTTTATTCATCAACCATGTGAGTTGCTAGGCCTCATGTACACTGCTGCTGATAAACGGAAGTTTAGTGCCGGTTCACACTGCTGCGCTGTGAATTTGTTCAGTTTTTTCAGTCCATTCTGAGGTGCGAATTTACCGCGTTTTTACCGCGATTTGAATGCAAATTTCAGGAGTGGGACATGGCTGTGATTAATGTTCTAGCCAATAGAATCATAATGTAAAAAAAAAAAAGGTGTTAACTTCCTGTTTTTTGTGGAGAATAGTGTGGTGGAATTCGCACATATGTGAACCATCAAATGCGATTCCAGAACGATTTACACTGATGTCTATGGAGACTAAATTCGCAATGCAACACTCTAAACTCGCACAAGACCCTTTTTTTCATCGCATCGCATTCAGAGAGGAATCGCAACGCATAGATGTGAACCACCATCATTGAAAACAATTACTTTTTGGATGACATGCGAATCTAGTTTGTGTTTAACGCATCGCATTCGGTATCAACTCGCACAAGTGTGAACCGGCACTTAGGAGCAGTTGGGCGTTTTTTTCAGCAGCCCCTGAACTCTCCTCCATGTTATCTTATCAGTACATGTACACTGAGTAGTTTATAGTCATTTAGAGGCAGTTGAGTTTAGTGGCATTTTTTTTAAAGCAAAAAATTGCATTCAGGATGGAATTTTATTGCCATTTGAAACGCCAAATGCTTGTAACATTGTGAAAACGCGTCTAAAAGCGGTAACTCGCGTTTCCTTTATAGGCATTTTCAATGGGGATACATTTCTGACCATTTACAATGTAAAAACGCTTCAAAACGCAAACGCTCATTAACGTGGCATGTAAACGCGGCAAAAATTTTTTTTTTAACCATCGGTTACTAGCTCTCACTTCCAGCGTTCAGGAAAGGTTTTCAAACGTCCCGTTTACATGAAGTAAATGTTGTACCTTCATTAAATGTAACCATATTGCTACACTTAGAGGCGCCTCTCTTCTCTTTTATACTCTGGAGCTCCTGCTGGATTTTGCTTCTAATCCCCTTGAGGCTGCCATTTGTGGATGGACATTTTATGGTTACACAACCGATCACATTGCTATAATCTTTTTATATGGACTATAAACTGAAGGATTGTGGAACGAATCACCTGAGTTTCCATTATTTCTTATGGGGAAATTCGCTTTGATATACGAGTGCTTTGAATTACAAGCATTTTTCCGGAACGAATTATGAACGCAATCCAAGGATTTACTATATATATAATATATATATATATAGATATATATATATAAATATATATCTATATATATAGATATATAGATATTTACTTGTTTATTTGTTGTTACTTTAACTTTTAACATCTTCGAATCATATATATACAGTATCTCACAAAAGTGAGTACACCCCTCACTATTTTGTAAATATTTTATTCTATCTTTTCATGTGACAACACTGAAGAAATTACACTTTGCTACAATGTAAAGTAGTGAGTGTACAGCTTGTATAACAGTGGAAATTTGTTGTCTAAACCGCTGGCAACAAAAGTGAGTACACCCCTAAGTGAAAATTTCCAAATTGGGCCCAAAGTGTCAATATTTTGTGTGGCCACCATTATTTTCCAGCACTGCCTTAACCCTCTTGGGCATGGAGTTCACCAGAGCTTCACAGGTTGCCCCTGGAGTCCTCTTCCCCTCCTCCATGACGACATCACAGAGCTGGTGGATGTTAGAGACCTTAACCTTCCATTGTAAATTTGCTGTCTCCTCAAAATAACTCACAGCCATTAATGTCTAAACCATTTGCATCAAAAGTGAGTACACCCCTAAGTGAAAATGTCCAAATTGGGTCCAATTAGCCATTTTCACTCCTCAGTGTCATGTGATTTATTCCTTTTACAAGGTCTCAGTTGTGAATGGGGAGCAGGTGTGTCAAATTTGGTTTTATCGCTCTCACTCTCTCATACTGGTCACTGGAAGTTCAGCATGGCTCCTCATGGCAAATAACTCTCTGAGGATCTGAAAAAAAGAATTGTTGCTCTACATAAAGATGGCCTAGGCTATAAGAAGATTGCCAAGACCCTGAAACTGAGCTGCAGCACGATGGCCAAGACGATAAAGCGGTTTAACAGGACAGGTTCCACTCAGAACAGGCCTCGCCATGGTCGACCAAAGAAGTTGAGTGCACGTGCTCAGCGTCATATCCAGAGGTTGTCTTTGGGAAATAGACGTATGAGTGCTGCCAGCATTGCTGCGAAGGTTGAAGGGGTGGGGGGTTGGTCAGCCTGTCAGTGCTCAGACCATACGCCGCACACTGCATCAAATTGCTGCATGGCTGTCGTCCCAGAAGGAAGCCTCTTCTAAAGATGATGCACAAGAAAGCCGCAAACAGTTTGCTGAAGACAAGCAGACTAAGGACATGGATTACTGGAGCCATGTCCTGTGGTATGATGAGACCAAGATAAACGTATTTTGTTCAGACGGTGTCAAGCATGTGTGGCGGCAACCAGGTGAGGAGGACAAAGACAAGTTTTTCTTGCCTACAGTCAAGCATGGTGGTGGGAGTGTCATGGTCTGGGGCTGCATGAGTGCTGCCGGCACTGGGGAGCTACAGTTCATTGAGGGAACCATGAATGCCAACATGTACTGTGACATACTGAAGCAGAGCATGATCCCCTCCCTTCAGAGAGATGATAACGACCCCAAACACACCTCCAAGACGACCACTGCCTTGCTAAAGAAGCTGAGGGTAAAGGTGATGGACTGGACAAGCATGTCTCCAGACCTAAACCCTATTGAGCATCTGTGGGGCATCCTCAAACGGAAGGTGGAGGAGCGCAAGGTCTCTAACATCCACCAGCTCCGTGATGACGTCATGGAGGAGTGGAAGAGGACTCCAGCGGCAACCTGTGAAGCTCTGGTGAACTCCATGCCCAAGAGGGTTAAGGCAGTGCTGGAAAATATTGGTGGCCACACAAAATATTGACACTTTGGGCCCAATTTGGACATTTTCACTTAGGGGTGTACTCACTTTTGTTGCCAGCGGTTTAGACATTAATGGCTGTGTGTTGAGTTATTTTGAGGGGGCAGCAAATTTACACTGTTATACAAGCTGTACACTCACTACTTTACATTGTAGCAAAGTGTCATTTCTTCAGTGTTGTCACATGAAAAGATATAATAAAATATTTACAAAAATGTGAGGCTTTTGTGAGATACTGTGTGTATATATATATATATATATATATATATATATATTTATTTTTTGTTACTTTAACTTTTAATATCTTCAGATCAGATTCACAAAGTCTGTGACAACATTTTTTAATACTCATGTAAACATGTATCAATGCAAAATGTACCTTTTTATTAATGAATAAATTGACCTACAGTTTGTCCTATCGATCTTTTTTAGGGACCGGTTCTCTTTGAGATCGGCAGGCTGACAGCGAAAACTGTACAAGATGAAGAAAAGCTGGTCAAGAAAAAATAATACAACATTACTTTTTTTGACTACAGTACCTAAAAACCAAACCTCCCTGTAGCACCCCGCCAATTCTGCTGATCCAATTTCCTTTGTCACCATTTGGATGTGTAAAGTCCCATCCAATGATGTGACACATAATATCCCTTTAATTTCTGTTTGATTTTGGAGCGAAGTCACTCAGTGTGGGAATGGCGGATTGCGAAGTGTCTCTTTACTTTAAAAACAAACCTGTCTGGGGTAGCGTCTAAAGATTATAAATAAAAAATGAGCGCTCCTGAATGGTGACCCCCCTTGTTCTATCCCTCCGTACTTCCATCAGAATAAAAACACGCCGGGGATTAGACCGCAGGTTCTCTGGGATTTCTGCTGAAAATCCTGCGGCAGGAAACAGGACGATATTTTTACACCGGAGGAAAGTTCTCACAACGCGGCGGACTGCTCAGAATGAATGTTCTCCGTTATAATTTAAAGGGGGGGGGGGCTGCCGCCAGCAAATGTGCACTAGGATAGGCAGGGGTTAAAATGTATATTTTAGATTTAAGCTCTTAGGAGCAGGGCAGTGGCAGATTTGTCCAGCACCCAGGGCAAGGATTCAGAACTGCACCCCCTTTCCCCTCTGCTGATGCATGCCATAGAATAGGTCTACCATCCAGCACCCATTGTCCGTCCCCTTGCTCTGGCTGCCCATGGTTGGCATGGAGTGTGCACTGCGTGGTGTGTTTTTCTTCTTTTTTTTTTTTTTAATACAATATATTTTTTATTACGTTTTGAGACAATACAAAGATTATACATAAAGTGTACACAAGATTTGTATGAAATCCAAAAAACAAGATAGAATTCTTATAAAAATCGAAATTAATAAAAGTAAATTATCTTAACAAAACAAGAATCGACTTTTATTCTTACAGTATCATTCTTAAAATAGTAAAGCCGAAGGGGGTGGATAAACGAATTGAGGGTATATAACATAACACAAAAAAAAAGCAACCAAAATTATTTAAAAATTATAAAAGAAAAAAAAAGGTGGGTGGAGGGTAGTGATGAGCCGAACACCCCCGGGTTCGGTTCGCACCAGAACCCGCGAACGGACCGAAAGTTCGTACGAACATTAGAACCCTATTAAATACAATGGATGCGAACGTTCGAATTCTAAAGTGCTAATTATAACAACTATTATGCATGTTATTGTCCTAAAAAGGGTTTGGGAACCCGGGTTCTGCACCAGGGGACATGTATCAATGCAAAAAGAAGTTTTAAAAACGGTCGTTTTTCGGGAGCAGTCATTTTAATGATGCATAAAGTGAAAAAAAAAAAGTCAAATATTCCTTTAAATATCGTACCTGGGGGGTGTCTAAAGTATGCCTGTGAAGTGCCACGTGTTTCCCGTGTTTAGAACTGTCCCTGCACAAAATGACACTTCTAAAGGAAAAAAAAGCCATTTAAAACTGCTTGCGGCTTTAATGTAATGTCTGGTCCCGGTAATATGGATGAAAATCTTTAAGAAAAATGGCATAGCTACCCCATGACCCCCCCCCCCCCTACCCCAGCCCATTACCAGCCCCTTTGGGTCTTGTATGGATATTAAGGGGAACCCCGCACATAAAATAAAAAAGGCCCTATATACTCTGAACAGCCGTATACAGGCGGTGCATACAAGACAGGGACTGTAGGTTTGTTCTTATGTAGAATCTGTTTGTAATTTTGAACAGGTACATTGTTGAAGTGTAGCTCCAGCCCAAAAATCTATTTTTAAACTTTTTGGAAAACATAGGTAAGGGTTATCACCCCTGTAACATTTGTTTTGCTGTCTGTGCCCCTGTTCAGAACATTTCACCTCACTTTCCGTTCCAATGACAACTGTTTTTGAAATGTGGTGTTTTTCTTGAAACAAGGATTGCTGATAAAGCATCAGTACAGAGGAGACACCTTTCTCCCATATTTATTCTTACAGGAGAGAATTTTCCTTCCTAGTGGTAGATTTCCTCTCACTTCCTGTTGTCTTCTTGCGTTTGCAAGTAGGAGTCGTTTGTAAGTTGGATGTTTGAAAGTAGGGACCTGCCGTATATACTCTGCAGAAATAGGCCCCTTAGTTGTTGGTGTTGGCACAACACTGTAAGCACTCACAGTTACTCTTGGTTGGTGCTGGAACGCCCTGCTGTCAACTATTATATCAGGAATTTTAATTACATATAATTGTTGAACAGTGGTAGTAAAAATTGGGCCTTTGATGGTGGTGCTGGTGCCACAACACTGTAAGCCCTGACAGTTACTCTTGGTGGGTGCAGCAATGGGCCCTGCTGTGAATTATTAGATCAAGAATTGTAATTGCATGCCCCTGTTGAACAGGGGCTGAAAAATTGGGCCTTTCGTGGTGGTGGTGGTGGTGGTGGTGTTGCCACAACACTGTAAGCCCTCAGAGTTACTCTTGGTGGGTGCAGGAATGGGCCCTGCTGTGAATTATTAGATCAAGAATTGTAATTGCATGCCCCTGTTGAACAGGGGCTGAAAAATTGGGCCTTTCGTGGTGGTGGTGGTGGTGGTGGTGTTGCCACAACACTGTAAGCCCTCAGAGTTACTCTTGGTGGGTGCAGGAATGGGCCCTGCTGTGAATTATTAGATCAAGAATTGTAATTACATGCCCCTTTTGAACAGGGGCTGAAAAATTGGGCCTTTCGTGGTGGTGGTGGTGGTGGCATTGCCACAACACTGTAAGCCCTCAGAGTTACTCTTGGTGGGTGCAGCAATGGGCCCTGCTGTGAATTATTAGATCAAGAATTGTAATTGCATGCCCCTGTTGAACAGGGGCTGAAAAATTGGGCCTTTCGTGGTGGTGGTGGTGGTGTTGCCACAACACTGTAAGCCCTCAGAGTTACTCTTGGTGGGTGCAGCAATGGGCCCTGCTGTGAATTATTAGATCAAGAATTGTAATTACATGCCCCTTTTGAACAGGGGCTGAAAAATTGGGCCTTTCGTGGTGGTGGTGGTGGTGGCGTTGCCACAACATTGTAAGCCCTCAGAGTTACTCTTGGTGGGTGCAGCAATGGGCCCTGCTGTGAATTATTAGATCAAGAATTGTAATTACATGCCCCTTTTGAACAGGGGCTGAAAAATTGGGCCTTTCGTGGTGGTGGTGGTGGTGGTGGCGTTGCCACAACACTGTAAGCCCTCAGAGTTACTCTTGGTGGGTGCAGCAATGGGCCCTGCTGTGAATTATTAGATCAAGAATTGTAATTGCATGCCCCTGTTGAACAGGGGCTGAAAAATTGGGCCTTTCGTGGTGGTGGTGGTGGTGGTGGTGTTGCCACAACACTTTAAGCCCTCAGAGTTACTCTTGGTGGGTGCAGCAATGGGCCCTGCTGTGAATTATTAGATCAAGAATTGTAATTACATGCCCCTTTTGAACAGGGGCTGAAAAATTGGGCCTTTCGTGGTGGTGGTGGTGGTGGCGTTGCCACAACACTGTAAGCCCTCAGAGTTACTCTTGGTGGGTGCAGCAATGGGCCCTGCTGTGAATTATTAGATCAAGAATTGTAATTGCATGCCCCTGTTGAACAGGGGCTGAAAAATTGGGCCTTAGGCACTGGTGGCACAACACTACAACCCCTCACAGATACTGTACTTGGAGCACAGCAATGAGCCCTGTTGCAAAGTATTGCTTCAAAAATTGTAATGACACGCCCCTGTTAAACAGGGGCTGAAAAATTGGGCCTTAGGCACTGGTGCCACAACACTCCAACCCCTCACAGATACTGTACTTGGAGCACAGCAATGAGCCCTATGGCAAATTATTGCTAAAAAAATTGTAATTACACGCCCCTGTAAAACAGGGGCTGAAAAATTGGGCCTTAGCCACTGGTGGCGGCACCCATAAACAAAAATGATCTTCCAAGCTATCATCATCAATCGTATCATTGAGGACTCGGAGGAGGAGGATAGCCAGTCAACATAACAGCACAGGCACTCAGCATCAGCATCAGTCTTGAAGGGATGTGACATGTTAAAATCAATTAGTCTGTTATATCAGCATCAGGTGTGTGGTAGCTGGTGGTGATCCAAGACTGGTTCATCTTGATGAAAGTCAGTCGATCAACCGAGTCGGTGGACAGGCGCACCCTGTGATCCGTGACAAATCCTCCAGCAGCACTGAATGTGCGTTCCGAAAGAACGCTGGATGCAGGACAGGCCAGTAGCTCAATTGCATACTGTGCAAGCTCTGGCCAGTGATCCATCCTCAAGACCCAGTAAGCCAGAGGATTTTCGGTGGGGAAGGTGTCCAAGTCTGACCTTGCCCCTAGATATTCCTGCACCATGTTTATCAGACGCTGGCGATGGTTGCTGGAACCGATCATACTTTGGGGCTGCGGACTAAAGAATTGTCTGAACGCATCGGTCAGACGGCCACCTTCCCCACCGCTCCTTCTTTGACTGGCCGAAGCCTCAGCAACTCGTTGTCCAGGACCAGGAGTTTGTAACCTCCCAGTCTCTGGGAACGCGTTGCACAGACCTTTCTGCAAGGCCTCCCGGAGTTGTCTCATCCTCTGCTCCCTCTGCGACGGTAACATAAGGTCCGCAACCTTACCCTTGTACCGTGGATCAAGGAGAGTGGCCAGCCAGTAATGGTCCCTCTCCTTGATCCGAAGAATACGAGGATCCTTCCGCAGACTTTGCAGGATCAGGGAGGCCATGCAGCGTAGGTTTGCTGAGGCATTCGCTCCGGAGTCCTCTGGGTCACTAAGGACGACATGATCCGCAGCCACCTCCTCCCAGCCACGTACAAGTCCACTGGTTTCTTGGGACTGTAAATCATCCCTAAAAGACTGCTGCTGATGATGCTGAGTGCCAGCCTCCACCTCCATGCTGACACAATCCTCCTCCTCCTCCTCCTCCTCCTCCTCCTCCTCCTCTTCCTGTGCGATGGGTGGGACAGAAGGAACACTGTCTGGGTAAAGGGGGCCTTGAGAGGCAAGGAAGTCCTCCTCTTCCTGCCTCTGTTCTGCCTCAAGTGCCCTGTCCATTATTCCACGCAGCGTGTGCTCCAACAGGTGGACAAGAGGTACAGTGTCACTGATGCATGCACTGTCACTGCTCACCATCCTCGTGGCCTCCTCAAATGGTGCCAGGACAGTGCATGCATCCCTGATCATGCCCCACTGGCGTGGAGAAAAAAAACCAAGCTCCCCTGACCCTGTCCTGGTGCCGTAGTCGCACAGGTACTCATTGATGGCCCTCTGCTGCGTGTGCAGCCGCTGCAGCATGGCCAACGTTGAGTTCCACCTGGTGGGCATGTCACATATAAGGCGGTTCTTGGGCAGGTTCAACTCCTTTTGCAGCTCAGCCAGGCGAGCACTGGCATTATAAGATCTGCGGAAATGCACACAGACTTTCCTGGCCTGCCTCAGGACATCCTGTAAGCCCGGGTACCTGCCCAAGAACCGCTGCACCACCAGGTTAAGGACGTGAGCCACACAGGGCACATGGGTCAGTTGTCCCTGTCGGAGGGCGGAGAGGAGGTTGGTGCCATTGTCGCAAACCACCATTCCTGGCTTAAGCTGGCGTGGCGTCAACCACCTCTCGGCCTGGCCCTGCAGAGCAGACAGGACCTCTGCCCCAGTGTGGCTTCTGTCCCCCAAACACACCAGCACAAGCACGGCATGGCATCTTTTTGCCTGCGTACTTGCATAGCCCCTTGAACGCCTACGGAGCACCGCTGGTTCCGAGGACAAACCACAGGAAGAGGCCATGGAGGAAGAAGAAGAGGAGGGGGTGGAGGAGAGAGGTGTGTCACAACCAGTAGTAGCATTTTGGAGGCGTGGCGGTGGAACAACCTCCAACACTACTGCACCTTGTCCTGCATCCTTCCCAGCTGCCAAAAGAGTGACCCAATGGGCCGTGAAAGAAAGGTAACGTCCCTGTCCATGCCTGCTGGACCATGAGTCAGCGGTAATATGCACCTTACCGCTGACCACCCTGTCCAGCGAGGCCAAGACATTGCCTTCCACATGCCGGTAGAGAGCCGGAATAGCCTTCCGTGAGAAAAAGTGGCGTTTGGGAACCTGCCACTGAGGAACCGCACATTGCACAAACTCACGGAAGGGGGCCGAGTCTACCAACTGAAAAGGCAGCAGTTGAAGCGCTAGCAATTTAACCAAGCTAGCATTCAACCGCTGGGCATGTGGATGGCTGGGAGTGAACTTCTTTCGACGGTCCAGCAGCTGGGGCAGGGAAATTTGCCTGCTAGAATCGGACGTCGGTGTACTGCTAGCAGAGTGGCCGCAAGTACTTGGCTGTGACACACCTAATTCTACACCTTCATTCCTCTCAGTGCATGTTTCAGAGAGGACTGAAGTTATAGTGGGGTTGGAGATCCCAGCTGATGCGGTGCAAGGAGAGGTCCGCTTTGTTCTTTGGTGTGGGTCTTTGAGGTAGGCTTGCCAACGAGCTGCATGGCAGGTCAACATATGTCTGGTCAGGCATGTGGTACCCAAGCGGCTGATGTTTTGGCCACGCGATATACGCTTGAGACATATGTTGCAAACAGCAGCTGTGCGATCTGATGCACTAGCCTCAAAAAAGGCCCACACCAAAGAACTTTTTGAATGACGGGCAGAGGCAGCGCCCTGCACAGGCGGAGCTCTGCGGTGTGATTCCGTCGGTGTACTGCCCTTACGCTGGCCACCAAAGGGCATCCTGCCTCGTTGGAGATGTGCCTCCTCCTCCTCTCTCCTATTAGGCACCCACGTGGAGTCAGTGACCTCATCATCCCCTCCCTCCTCATCACTGGAGCCAATCTGGCAGTATGCTGCAGCTGCTGGAACATGACTGCCAGATTGGTGTCCTTCTTGAGCATCCCCTCTGTCTGCTCTCACGCTACTGCCTTCCTGTAGCTGGGTTTCATCATCAGACCCTTCGAAACGCTGGGCATCCTCCTGGAGCATGTACCCAACACTGTGCTCAAACAGTTCGGGGGACTCCTCAGGAGGAGGACATGGTGGGTCTAGGGAAGGAGTGACTGATGATGAGTCTGACATTGATACCAGGGAAGAGGATGCTTTGGCAGCTGCTTTTCCAGTACCCTGAGCCTGGGTGAGAGAGGATGAGGAGGAGGAGGAGGGCTTGGTCATCCACTCTACCAAGTCTTCGGCATGATGTGGCTCAACATGTCCAGCTGCCGAAAAGAAGGACAAGCGTGTCCCATGGCCATGTGCTGATGACAATGCACCGCGTCCACGACCAGCACTGTTGCCCCCAGACACAGAGCCTGCTTGCCCTCTTTTATTGCCTCCTGACTGTCTGCCTCTCCTTGTTTGCCTTCCAGACATTCTAATAGATGGCCTGCAGGGAGATGGGAAAAAAGCAATAAGGGCTACCTTCAGGTGTCCTTCTCTGTCCCTTTACTTAAGGATTTCTAAATATGGTTGAGGATGTTTGCTTTTGCACAGAATAGCACAACGACAATTTCCCTGACTGTCCAAAAAAACAAGGATTTCAAAGATGGTTGATGAGGAATGCTTTAGCACACTATAGCACAAGGAGAATTTCCCTCACTGTCCTTCCCTGTCCCTAGAAACAAGGATTATCACAGTGAAAGAAACTGACACTCTTCCTACCTATAGTTTTCTGTCCCTAGAAAAAATGTTTTTTTAAAGCACACTATAGCACAAGGAGAATTTCCCTCACTTTCCTTCCCTGTCCCTAGAAACAAGGATTATCACAGTGAAAGAAACTGACACTCTTCCTACCTATAGTTTTCTGTCCCTAGAAAAAATGTTTTTTTAAAGCACACTATAGCACAAGGAGAATTTCCCTCACTTTCCTTCTTTGTCCCTAGAAACAAGGATTATCACAGTGAAAGAAACTGACACTCTTCCTACCTATAGTTTTCTGTCCCTAGAAAAAATGTTTTTTTAAAGCACACTATAGCACAAGGAGAATTTTCCTCACTGTCCTTCCCTGTCCCTAGAAACAAGGATTATCACAGTGAAAGAAACTGACACTCTTCCTACCTATAGTTTTCTGTCCCTAGAAAAAATGTTTTTTTAAAGCACACTATAGCACAAGGAGAATTTTCCTCACTGTCCTTCCCTGTCCCTAGAAACAAGGATTATCACAGTGAAAGAAACTGACACTCTTCCTACCTATAGTTTTCTGTCCCTAGAAAAAATGTTTTTTTAAAGCACACTATAGCACAAGGAGAATTTCCCTCACTTTCCTTCTTTGTCCCTAGAAACAAGGATTATCACAGTGAAAGAAACTGACACTCTTCCTACCTATAGTTTTCTGTCCCTAGAAAAAATGTTTTTTTAAAGCACACTATAGCACAAGGAGAATTTTCCTCACTGTCCTTCCCTGTCCCTAGAAACAAGGATTATCACAGTGAAAGAAACTGACACTCTTCCTACCTATAGTTTTCTGTCCCTAGAAAAAATGTTTTTTTAAAGCACACTATAGCACAAGGAGAATTCCCTCACTGTCCTTCCCTGTCCCTAGAAACAAGGATTCGCACAGTAAAAGACACTGACACTCTCCCTACCTATAGTTTTCTGTCCCTAGAAAAAATGTTTTTTTAAAGCACACTATAGCACAAGGAGAATTTCCCTCACTTTCCTTCTTTGTCCCTAGAAACAAGGATTATCACAGTGAAAGAAACTGACACTCTTCCTACCTATAGTTTTCTGTCCCTAGAAAAAATGTTTTTTTAAAGCACACTATAGCACAAGGAGAATTCCCTCACTGTCCTTCCCTGTCCCTAGAAACAAGGATTCGCACAGTAAAACACACTGACACTCTCCCTACCTATCCTTCTCTTTCCCTAAACTAAATCTTCATCGAACGATCGAACAGCCGATGTTCGAGTCGAACGTATGTTCGACTCGAACACGAAGCTCATCCCTAGTGGAGGGTAATAGGCGTGTTTTTCATGTCAGCTGCAGGAGAATGGGGTGGAAGATGGGCCTATTACAATGTGACAGCAGTATACGACAGAGAAGATGTGAAGCTGAGGCCTGCTGGTTGCCTGCAGCCACATGTGTAAACCCCCATGCAGCTGCCCACTCCCCATATCTGAGTCACCCCTTTTCTCTGCCCCCTACCCACCTCCGAGCAACATTCCTTGGTTCCACCCCCTATCCACCTCCCAATACAGCCCCCTTTAGAGAATACAGAACCTAGTATCGTTTTGTAGTAATTTGTATGGAATTTGTTAATGATGACAAGCAAAGCAGTAAAATAGAGCCCCTTCCAGCAACAATAGATCCCCTAACAACAATGGACCACCCAAAACAGCCCCCCCGTATTCGGCAACAATAGACCCACAGCCAGCATCAACAGACTCTCCAGCAGCCAGCAACAATAGACCCCTCCTTCAACAGTAGATCTCTCCTATCAATAACTGACCCACTGCCAGCAACAATAGACCCCCCAGGCAAAAATAGATCCTGTGCAGCTAAAACAGATCCCCCAGCAGCCAGCATCACCCCAGCCCCCCTTGCAATTACATACAGTCAGTGCTGGAGGTGAAAAAAGCCCTGCTTGTGACTATCGCTAGCGGCTGCTATAGCAAAAATCACTGCCTTCTCCTGGCAGGGATGGCTCCCCCCTACCGGGAGAAGACAATGCCCCGGCAGGAAGGATTCCCCCATTGATGGGGGAATCGTGCAAATTTCTTTCCTGCAACCTGTGAAATTTGCTCCATGTAGGGCCGGCTTAAGCCCTACTACATTCCCAGCTGCCTCTAAGGAGTTCAGAAGCCCCCCCCCCCTCCATGTTACAGAAAAGAGGATAGGAGGAGGTGCTTGTAGTTCTGCCCTAGGGGGACAACACTGTTCCTCCATAGATACAGTGCAGTAAGCGTCATCACAAGTGTGTTACTGACAGGATCACCAGGTGAAAAGCAGCCTTCAAAAAAGGAAAACGAAGGCAACCAACACATCTAAGGACTGGTAAACTGCAATATATTACATTTTTGTAAAAACCCAGAGCGACTAAATCTCTACGGCTGATAACCAGGTAACGGTGCCAAGGATTTATAGAGTGAGTGTGTTCCTTATGTTGTTTCAATCTGCTCTACAACATTCCTGGCTAATAATCAATTATTGAATTTGTCATTGTAATCTGTTTAGCAGAACTATCACTATCACCTCCTCACCACCCGTTTTAACCCCTTAAACCCCGCACACGCGTGATGCAACCACGCGTACAGAGTGCCCCCATTCAGTTGAAGTGGGCCGCATTCAGTAGTCAGTACCGCCCACTGATTGCAACAGCTGGGATAATTTTTTACTGCACTGTGAAGCAAAGCATATGTACGCCCCCGTTGCCTCTGCAGCATAAGGCAATAATAACATGGCTGAGTGGTGAGTTTTTACCTCTCCCTATACACAAGGGTAAATGAGGCCTTAGGGCTCTTTCACACAGCTAGCTGGTGGTGGGGTGGTAAAAATAGGCAGTTCCTCGGATTTCTGACACTACACTCTAACAGGACATCACACAAAATGCAGCCGCAATGCTTTGTTTCATATTTAACTTGGTGCCGCTTGTCAAACACACCCATTGGGATCAACGGGACTGCACCGCAACTGCTTGGCTCACAGTTGTAGCATGGCCCGCAAAGTCTTGTAGGTGGGGCGAAACGCGTTGGCTGGGCGTAATCTGGACGGAGTGGGGCTTAAGCTGCTTCTACTATAGTGACTGTCGTGTCCTGATGGTGTGGGGCACTCTGGGTTGTTTGTTTTCTTTTATACTGCCTGAAAAAGTAAAATTGCAATTTGGCAATTAAAAAAATATTCTAAAAAAGGTGCATACAAAAACAAAGGCCCACAGATGCACTTCTCGGTGCCTAGGAAGTAATCAACTTGTTCTGAGATAAAATAAATTAATACTAGAAAAAAGATAATCGAACAGAAAATAAAATATAACCTGTATCAGTTCCAGTGATATAAGGTATTTTGCATTAAACTTATGCCAGCAGCTATTTAAAATTTATAGATGAATCAAAACACATCCGTAAAAGCAAAAAGTATATAAATGTATCAAAAGTATAAAAGACAGAGTCTCTTTGATAAAACAGCGCTCTCTGTTGGATAATGTCCAACTCCAAAACCATATAGTAGGTGTGATGAAGGAACACACAGTCATAAGGGGTACAGCAAGATCACAGTTCTTAAAGTGATAGGTGTTTCCACAAGTGGATGGGTTGTGCAGCCTACACCAACTCCCAATCTTCACCACTGATGTGAGACAAGATTCCCCCGCTGGGGTTCACACTCACCAGAGCAATAAGTAAAATGTGCCTTGTAGGATCAATTCCTCCTGTCAGACTTCCAACATCACCCCGAATCAGCATGGGTTAAACGGTATTCAAGGTACATATAAAACAAAAATTCACTGACATAGTGTAATCCCGTTTTTATTCAATTCAACCCGTGTATCAAAACACCCTGCTCCGACGCCCTCTGTTGAAGTCGGAAGTGACGAAACGCGTCAAGGCGTGGCTACGACGGCGTATCCAGGAAGTTAGAAGTGTGCGTTCCACCATCGGCCATCTCGTAACCAGGAAGCTAATCTTACACTGCGTCTGCAGCATGAGTGTGGCCCCTGTGTTCGGAGGACAGCGGTGATTATGCAACATCTTTTTATGTCATTTACAAGTGGATTTATTGTACGTGTAATGGGAGCAGGGTGTTTTGATACACGGGTTGAATTTAATAAAAACGGGATTACACTATGTCAGTGAATTTTTGATCTTGCTGTACCCCTTATGACTGTGTGTTCCTTCATCACACCTACTATATGGTTTTGGAGTGGGACATTATCCAACAGAGAGCGCTGTTTTATCAAAGAGACTTTGTCTTTTATACTTTTGATACATTTATATAATTAAAAAAATATATATAAAAAACCAGTAGCGCCTCCTGATAGCCCGTCAGCCGCTGCTATACCACCCTCTGAAAGGGAGCGTTATACATTACCACCAGTGTGAAAGACCCCTTACTGACAGTGGGGGGGTCTGCGCTGATTGATTATCAGCGCAGCCCTCCCGAGGATGCCCACTTCAGGCCACCAGGATCACCAGGGATTGCCACCACCAATGACCACCAGGTATGCCAATCTGTGCCCAAAATCAATGCCAATCAGTGCCCACAATTGGTGCCAGTGCCTCCTTATCAGTGATGCCTATCAGTAGCATCTATCAGTGTCCATCAGTGCCACCTATCAGTGTCCATCAGTGCCACCCACCAGTGCCCACCTATCAGTGCCCATCAGTGCCACCCATAAGTACCCATCAGTGTAGCCTTTCAGTGCCCATCAGTGCCACCCATAAGTACCATCAGTGCAGCCTTTCAGTGCCAATCAGTGCCACCTATCAGTGCCCATCAGTGCTGCATATTAGTGCCCATCAGTGCCACCTCATTGGTGCCACCTCATCAGTGCCAATCAGTGTCGCCTATCAGTGCCCATCAGTGACAATCTCAGTGTCAATCTCACCTCATCAGTGCCAATCAGTGCCGCCTATCAGTTCCCATCAGTGCTGCATATTAGTGCCCATCAGTTTCCACCTCAATGGTGCCACCTCATCAGTGCCCATCAGTGCCGCCTTATCAGTGGCAGTCAGTGAAGGAGAAAACGTACTTATTTACAACATTTTATAACAGAAACAAAGAAAAACGTTTTCTTTTCAAAATTTGGGGTGTTTTTTTATTTGTTGCGCAAAAAATAAAAACTCCAGAGGTGATCAAACACCACCAAAAGAAAGTTCTATTTGTGGGAAGAAAATTATAAAAATTTAGTTTGGGTACAGTGTAGCATGACCGCGCAATTGTCATTCAAAGTGCGACGGCGCTGAAAGCTGAAAATTGGCCTGGACAGGAAGGGGGGAAAGTGCCTGGTAGTGAAGCGGTTAATATAAAACTAATAAAAAAAAAAAAAAATAATTTTGGCAGCAAAAGAGTTACCCGACCCGGGGAAAGATCTCGCAGTCAAACAGAAGTGACGTCATCGATTATTAATTCTGTCCCCATGACGGAGACATGGGGGTTAAAGCGATCCTGGAATTCTGATTTTTCAGCTGCTCAATTAAAAGTGAGCATGTGTTCAATATTATTTCAGGGGGGAAAAGGGAGATTATCATCAGCTCTCTATGTAATGTGATCGGACTTGTAATGTTTGAAGTGAAAGATATTGTTCAGGGAAGGGGAAGTGAACGCCGCTATTGTCTAGCGGTAATAATGACAATGAGGGGCATATGGGGTTAAAAAGGATTATTAACCGCATGGAGGCTGGGCGAGGCAGCCTTCCAGTTACAAAACATTGGGCAGGTAAGTTTTGTGGATCTTCAAGCACATCATGCACAGTATGATCAGCTAAAGAATGCAAAGACGGTTCCCATGCTGGCATGTCGGCAGAATATGGAAGCGTTGGGGTCTATTTATTAAAAAAATGAACATAAGTGTTCATTTAGCAGCTCCAAAATGACATGGTTCTGTGCAAACTGGGCAAAAACGAATGTTCTTTAGGCTTTTTTTTTTCTCTTCTGAATGAATGTTCTTTTATTATGGGCAACAGAAAATAACTGCATTATGACCACTAGATGGTGCTGATGAACATAGGAAACAGACACTTCTTTTTAACAAGAGATACAATGATACAATGTAACAATTCTAGAGAACGCTAGAGGGAAATAGCAAATAAAGTAACCGTTGCTAATTCCCTCTGGCATTCTCTAGAATTGTTACAAAGACACATGCAACTGCTCCTCAGTTCCATCTAGAAAACCAAAGGCTACATTATTTGCTTTTTCCCTCTGGAGTCCCCTAGAATTGTTAAATTGCGGTTGATTTACTAAAACTGGAGAGTGCAAAATCTGGTGCAGCTGTGCATGGTAGCCAATCAGCTTCTAACTTCAGCTTGATCACTTAAAGTAGAACTACAGTGGTACCTTGGATTACGAGCATAATCTATTCCAGAAGCATGCTTGTAATCCAAAGCACTCGTATATCAAAGCGAGTTTCCCCATAGGAAATAATTGAAACTCAGATAATCCGTTTCACAGCCACTACTGGTCTATGCAGTACTGTATGTGACCAGAGGTGCAGTGGCGCCGGAGTATGCAGTACCGCATGTGCCCAGAGGTGCGGGGGCGCCCGAGACACTCGGGGACGCTCAGAGACACTTGGGCACCTCTGGCCAAATGCCGTACTGCACACCCCAGCGGCTTGAATTCTGCTCATCTTGTGAGACAACACTCGCAAACCGAGTCAGGATTTAAAAAAAAAAAAAATAGCTTGTATTGCAAAATGCTTGTAATCTGCATTACTCGCAAAATGAGGTTCCACTGTATAGGCAAAACTTTTATTTTTATTTGGATAGAGTAAGGGAGGGTTATAACCCCTGTCAGATTTTATTTTGCCATTTGTGTCCCATTGCAGAGATTTCCCTTCACTTCCTGTCCCATAGCCAAACAGGAAACGAGAGGAAATCCCTGCTAATTAAGGGATTTCCTTGGGGCCCCACCAGGTCACCAGAACTAGTGTCCCCATTGGAAGATTTCACCTCTATTACTTTTTTGGGGACAACCCAAACAACCCAAAGAAAAGCAAGACCACACATGATTGGAAACAAAAGAATACATTACAATACACTACAACACATTACATCACTTCCGAAGTTGTATTCTGTCATACGAGAACAGTAAAATCAGTCTGTGTATGCAGTAAAGCATGCTTGTTATACTCACTGTGGAACCTAAGGGGTTAATCCTCTGCATTGTGTATAAAGGCTGTTTGATCCTGTCTTCTCTGATCCTCTCGGTTTTGTTACTGTCCCCAATCCATCCCCGATAGTACAGAGCCTTAGGGGCACTCTGCACATGCTCAGTTTGGCGTATTGCTAGAGAGTTTTCTTTTTTGTCCTTGGGAGGATGCATGTGATCAGCACAGGGCCAATCAGCACTGTCCAGACAGAGCGTGAGGGGTCCTGCAGCCTGATAGGACAGTCAGAGCAGAATGAAAACTCCTCCTACAAGCTTTAACCAGAAACTGATAGAAGTCACACGACTGCCATATACTGCTGCTGAGAAAAGGTGTTTAGCAGTTTCTATTTACTAAAATAATTGCATTTCCATGTTCTGTGTACTGAGGGAGAGCAGATATAGTGAATGCAGGGTCCTGGGTTTAGTAAGACTTTAAGAGGGAGAGCAGGAAACAGCAAGGATCTTATGCTTTTTGTATCCTGTCATGTTCTGTGATGTATCCTCTCTGTATCTTTGTTTAATGTACACATAAAAACTCTTAAATGTTGGTATCAGAAGGTTTTTGTTTCTATGAAGAGCATATTTATTCTATATGGAGCTGGACCAAAGGTCTACATGACAACATGAAGGAGGTGTCCCAACTGCAAGCATGAGAAGATTGTTTTAAGGTACTATATAAATAAAGTTTATAAAAAACCAACAGTCTGTATATTATTTTTCTGGGTGTTCCTCACCGTCTCTCAAACCTCCAGATGGTGTGCCCAAAGGTCTTTGCTTGGGAAAGGGGGTAAATGGTGCTGGGACTCTCAAGTTTTATTATATATTAATTGTCATGTTTTATTATATATTGATTTTCAAGTTTTATTATATATTGATTTTCAAGTTTTATTATATATTGATTTCGTATAGTTGTTATTGTCCAATAGTATGGCGGTTGTATGACTATAGAGAATCTAAATATTGGACTGTCACCATCTACACACCAAAGGTTTTCTATCATCACCTTGGGTTGTGATGGGGATAAATGAGACTAAAACTGAAAGCCCCACATAGAAATAGTTGATTCCAGATACAAGTTTATTCCAAAGATAAACTGTTTACAAATTGTAAAAAATTTACAGTTGGAATAAACGTGTATCTGGACTTAAATTTCAGTCCTAAAAATCTCTCTAGTACAACCTTTATCAACTTTTCTAACATAGAGGAACCCTTGAAATAACTTTCAGGTCTTAGGGAATCCTTCACATTAGGCACTACTTTATATACTGTATACAACTGGAGGTACAGTAGATTGGTGGTCTCAGTGTTAGGAATGCTCCTTACATTGGTGATCAGTGGGAAGAATGTTCCTTACATTGGTGATCAGTGGGAAGAATGTTCCTTACATTGGTGATCAGTGGGAAGAATGTTCCTTACATTGGTGGTCAGTGGGAAGAATGCTCCTTACATTGGTGGTCAGTGGGAAGAATGTTCCTTACATTGGTGATCAGTGGGAAGAATGTTCCTTACATTGGTGGTCAGTGGGAAGAATGTCCCTTACATTGGTGATCAGTGAGAAGAATGTCCCTTACATTGGTGATCAGTGGGAAGAATGTTCCTTACATTGGTGGTCAGTGGGAAGAATGTTCCTTACATTGGTGATCAGTGGGAAGAATGTCCCTTACATTGGTGATCAGTGGGAAGAATGTCCCTTACATTGGTGATCAGTGGGAAGAATGTCCCTTACATTGGTGATCAGTGGGAAGAATGTTCCTTACATTGGTGATCAGTGGGAAGAATGTTCCCTACATTGGTGATCAGTGAGAAGAATGTTCCTTACATTGGTGATCAGTGGGAAGAATGTTCCTTACATTGATGGTCAGTGGGAAGAATGTTCTTACATTGGTGATCAGTGGGAAGAATGTTCCTTACATTGGTGATCAGTGGGAAGAATGTCCCTTACATTGGTGATCAGTGGGAAGAATGTTCCTTACATTGGTGATCAGTGGGAAGAATGTCCTTACATTGGTGATCAGTGGGAAGAATGTCCTTACATTGGTGATCAGTGGGAAGAATGTTCCTTACATTGGTGATCAGTGGGAAGAATGTCCCTTACATTGGTGATCAGTGGGAAGAATGTTCCTTACATTGGTGATCAGTGGGAAGAATGTTCCTTACATTGGTGATCAGTGGGAAGAATGTTCCTTACATTGGTGATCAGTGGGAAGAATGTCCTTACATTGGTGATCAGTGGGAAGAATGTTCCTTACATTGGTGATCAGTGGGAAGAATGTCCCTTACATTGGTGATCAGTGGGAAGAATGTTCCTTACATTGATGGTCAGTGGGAAGAATGTTCCTTACATTGGTGATCAGTGAGAAGAATGTTCCTTACATTGATGGTCAGTGGGAAGAATGTTCCTTACATTGGTGATCAGTGAGAAGAATGTTCCTTACATTGGTGATCAGTGGGAAGAATGTTCCTTACATTGATGGTCAGTGGGAAGAATGTTCCTTACATTGGTGATCAGTGAGAAGAATGTCCTTACATTGATGGTCAGTGGGAAGAATGTCCTTACATTGGTGATCAGTGAGAAGAATGTCCTTACATTGATGGTCAGTGGGAAGAATGTCCCTTACATTGGTGATCAGTGAGAAGAATGTCCTTACATTGATGGTCAGTGGGAAGAATGTCCTTACATTGGTGATCAGTGGGAAGAATGTCCCTTACATTGGTGATCAGTGGGAAGAATGTTCCTTACATTGATGGTCAGTGGGAAGAATGTCCCTTACATTGGTGATCAGTGGGAAGAATGTCCCTTACATTGATGGTCAGTGGGAAGAATGTCCTTACATTGATGGTCAGTGGGAAGAATGTCCTTACATTGATGGTCAGCAGGAAGAATGTCCCTTACATTGGTGATCAGTGGGAAGAATGTTCCTTACATTGGTGGTCAGTGGGAAGAATGTTCCTTACATTGGTGATCAGTGGGAAGAATGTCCCTTACATTGGTGATCAGTGGGAAGAATGTCCCTTACATTGGTGATCAGTGGGAAGAATGTCCCTTACATTGGTGATCAGTGGGAAGAATGTTCCTTACATTGGTGATCAGTGGGAAGAATGTTCCCTACATTGGTGATCAGTGAGAAGAATGTTCCTTACATTGGTGATCAGTGGGAAGAATGTTCCTTACATTGATGGTCAGTGGGAAGAATGTTCTTACATTGGTGATCAGTGGGAAGAATGTTCCTTACATTGGTGATCAGTGGGAAGAATGTCCCTTACATTGGTGATCAGTGGGAAGAATGTTCCTTACATTGGTGATCAGTGGGAAGAATGTCCTTACATTGGTGATCAGTGGGAAGAATGTCCTTACATTGGTGATCAGTGGGAAGAATGTTCCTTACATTGGTGATCAGTGGGAAGAATGTCCCTTACATTGGTGATCAGTGGGAAGAATGTTCCTTACATTGGTGATCAGTGGGAAGAATGTTCCTTACATTGGTGATCAGTGGGAAGAATGTTCCTTACATTGGTGATCAGTGGGAAGAATGTCCTTACATTGGTGATCAGTGGGAAGAATGTTCCTTACATTGGTGATCAGTGGGAAGAATGTCCCTTACATTGGTGATCAGTGGGAAGAATGTTCCTTACATTGATGGTCAGTGGGAAGAATGTTCCTTACATTGGTGATCAGTGAGAAGAATGTTCCTTACATTGATGGTCAGTGGGAAGAATGTTCCTTACATTGGTGATCAGTGAGAAGAATGTTCCTTACATTGGTGATCAGTGGGAAGAATGTTCCTTACATTGATGGTCAGTGGGAAGAATGTTCCTTACATTGGTGATCAGTGAGAAGAATGTCCTTACATTGATGGTCAGTGGGAAGAATGTCCTTACATTGGTGATCAGTGAGAAGAATGTCCTTACATTGATGGTCAGTGGGAAGAATGTCCCTTACATTGGTGATCAGTGAGAAGAATGTCCTTACATTGATGGTCAGTGGGAAGAATGTCCTTACATTGGTGATCAGTGGGAAGAATGTCCCTTACATTGGTGATCAGTGGGAAGAATGTTCCTTACATTGATGGTCAGTGGGAAGAATGTCCCTTACATTGGTGATCAGTGGGAAGAATGTCCCTTACATTGATGGTCAGTGGGAAGAATGTCCTTACATTGATGGTCAGTGGGAAGAATGTCCTTACATTGATGGTCAGCAGGAAGAATGTCCCTTACATTGGTGATCAGTGGGAAGAATGTCCCTTACATTGGTGATCAGTGGGAAGAATGTCCTTACATTGATGGTCAGTGGGAAGAATGTCCTTACATTGGTGATCAGTGGGAAGAATGTCCCTTACATTGATGGTCAGTGGGAAGAATATCCCTTACATTGATGGACAGTGGGAAGAATATCTCTTACATTGATGGACAGTGGGAAGAATGCTTCTTACATTCTGATTTGGGGAGAACTTTCCTCACTTCCTATCCAAGTTATGGTGGTCGACAAGACAGGAGATATCTCCAATGGGGACAAATACACCAACAAAAAAAAAACTATTTTCCGAACGCGGTGAAGATTTGGAAAGCTTTCTGCATTCAAGTTGGAAAAATTATTTCTTAATACCAAAAAATGGAGAATAATAGTTCTCCCCAAGTCCTTTATGGGAATTCATTGAAAACCCTATGATAAAAGGAACCTCTGGTGATAACAATTCATAGACCATCTCAATACAGACCTGGTTTGGGCTCAACCTTCCCACCCGTGATGACGTTTGGAGCAGTCCTTTATCTAGGGGGGGATCTAGGAGGTCCATAGTGGACATCATACATCATACAGCCTCTACCTTTGACATAGTTGGTTGGGACTGACCAACCTGGTCAGGTTTCTGACTGTTTGATCCAACCACCACTAGTTTCCACCATTGGGCATGGCTTCAGTCCAAGGATGAATGTATGGATGAGTCAGGAGATCTTTTAAAACTTTATTATGGCTTTTAAATGTGTTTCTGACTATAATAAATGTATGTAAAATTTGGTATGTTGTATGGGTAGCAGTCTTTTGCCTATTTTTTTATTTATGTAGTATTTTTCGTAGAAGGCAGTAAGTTAAGCCCAAATCAGGTCCTGGGAATTATTTCTTACTTTTCGTCCCATTGACATTAGGTCACAGGACAGAAAAATTGCTCCCCCAGACAGCAATACAAATCAATAGTAAAAAGTCTAATAAGAGTTCCAATTAAAGATCCAAAATCTTTTAATATTAGAAACATAGCACTGTCAACATGTTTCGGGGGCACCAACGCTCTTTCCTCAGGACTAAAGTGGAAACAAGAAAACAAAAATGGAGATAGTTGGAGCAATTATAAAAGATTGCAGAACATAGCATAACAAATATGGCGCAAAAGTTGCTTGTTTTTTTAAAAATGATGTTGTGTTTTAGTAATTAGGAGATAGGTTAAGCCCAAATCAGGTCCTGGAAATTATTTCTTACTGCTCGTCCCACTGAGATTTGTCACCAGGACAGGAAAAGAGCCAAAATCTCACCCCAGACCGCAATAAAAATCACAGGTAAAAAGTCTAATTAAAGTAAAGACCTAGAACATAGAACAGTCACCGTGTTTCGAGGGAACCAATACGCCTTCATCAGGGCTAAAGCAGAAACAAGACAACAAAAATTACAGAATATAGTATAACAAAATATAACTCAAAAGGAACTGATATAACTCAATTAAATCCAAAATATACCATGCAAAAATGATCAAGCAAAGATACAATGTAACATCCATAGTTATAAGTAGTTCACATATACATATACACATAAACACACATGAAAAGGTAATTAACAAAACAAAATATTAGCCACTATATTTGCACATGTATGCGAAAAAAAAATATTACATAAAAACAAATATACATATACAAAAAAATATAAAAAATGAATATTAAATAAAAAAAATATATATTAGCCATTATACAGTATGTGCAGATGTGTGCAAACTAAACATTAAAATAAAAAATAAATATTAAATAAAAATAAATTATAAGTGGTATGTCAATATATATAATGTGGTGTACAAAGTATTGATTCCTTATACACTAATATCTGCAGTCCTTACGGACTTATTTTGCTCTGGAATATGTATGTTTTATTTCTTGTGCTCAATAAAAATCGTTTTGTTTGAGAAAAAAAATAAATAAATAATAATATACATATAAATATGTAAAAAAAATAGCCAATATGTGCAGATATATGCAAAATAAACGTTGAATTCTAAATTTTGGAAATAGGTGCATTTTTTTTTTTTTTTTTGCTGACTGTTTGTGGCTGCCATTTTTTTAGTGGTACTTCTTTGCTTCAAGAACAGCAACTACATCTAAACCAGTGGGCCAAATCAGCCTTTCATATACTGTATCCCAGGAATAGTAAAACGCATCAAAAACGCACTGGAACACACCTAAATGCACCAAAAACGCACTGGAACGCACTAAAAACGTACCAAAAACGCACTGGAATGCATCATAAACGCGTCAAAAACGCGCATGCAAAAAAGCACCTGGAACGCATCCGGATTGCGTTTCTATGGTGTGAACTGGCCCTTAAAGAGTAACTCCACTTTTGTTGAGAAAAAAAAACATACCCCTCTGGGTGATCCCTCATGGTGCCCTCTGCTCTCATAGTGCCCTCTGACCCATAGTGCCCTCTGCCCCCATAGTGTCCTCTGCCCCCATAGTGCCCTCTGCCCCCATAGTGTCCTCTGCCCCCATAGTGCCCTCTGCCCCCATAGTCCCCTCTGCCCCCATAGTGTCCTCTGTCCTCTGCCCCTATAGTGCCCTCTGCCTCCATAGTGCCCTCTGCCCCCAAATTGTTTAATGTCCTCTGCCCCCATAGTGTCCAGTGTCCTCTGCCCCATAGTGCCCTCTGCCCCCATAGTGTCCAGTGTCCTCTGCCCCATAGTGGCCCCCATAGTCCTACTGTACACCAGTAAAGAAATCTTTTTTCGTACTGAAATTGAAATGCCTGTAAAGCACACAAAAATCATAACGCTTCCAATGTGATAATGCCCAACCAGTGGTTAAACAGTAGCCAAGAGATTTCATCACCCATGTAGCCCTAGGCTTTAAGATCTTCCTGATTCCATCGCTCTGGTCGCACATTCTTTGGACTGGAGTGTATGTAGGATAGATCTCCATGGCAGGTCACAGACAGCAAAAAAAATAACCTGATGAGGATTGTGAACCTTCCGCTACTTTTTGGTGGTAATGATTCTGACCTTCACCAAACCTTCATTGCAGGCCAATCTTTCATGATTGCATTTAAAATGATGGTGGTTGGTTCACCAACAGTTAAGGTTTGGTGAAAGTCACATTCACTGCTTTGTAAATACGATTTGTCCCCCGCCAATATACACAGTAAATATACGCTTGTTTATTGGAGGGCGCTGCATACAGATGCTGACCACTGCACTTCTATAGGAAATCATCATTGCGGAGGGGGCGGTCGGGGAGGACTTCAGGTCACTGGACAGATAGTGATCTCAACTTGCATCTTCCAAAACATTTCTAACCAACTTTAAACTTTGGATTAAGAGTATAAAAAAAACACCCACTCTAGATGACTATCTCGCCGGTGACCTGAGGTCATCTGATGCCTCTGGAATATATTCGATAGCGTAAAAATTCATATATTATTATTATTATACTTATGGCACAGACAGACATACCATGCACTGTCGCCCAATAGGGGAAACAAACATACAGAGCAACATGTCAGTACAAAGGTTTTCAAGCCAAAGCTGATACATTGTTTTTAGATCTTACATTTGATTTGACATTCTCCTCAAGTGCCTCGTCTCTGTAGACTGAAGAAAAAGATAAAAAAAAAAAAAAAAATACTTTGAACACACTTTAATATAATACAATGTAAACAGATAAAAATAAATAAATAATATAAAACAATATAATACAACACCAAAATAAGTACATAAATACAATATAAATACATACAATAATATAATAAAATGTATAATATAATATAAATGCATAAATATAGAATATAGCATAAACAAATATTAATATACAATAAAATATAACACAAAATAAATCAATAAATACAATATAAATACAGAATACAATTTGAAAAATATAATATAAGGGGGGTGGGGGGACGGCAACATATAATGTCCGCAATCAATTAGTAGTCTAACAAAGACACTTAGCTTAAAGATATGCATAAGTTAAAGTGACATAAATACAATATAAATACATAAAATAATATAATAAAATGTATAATCTAATATAAATGCATAAATATAAAATATAGTATAAATAAATATTAATACACAATAAAATATAACACAAAATAAATCAATAAATACAATATAAATACAGAATACAATTTGAAAAATATAAAATAAGGCGGGGGGGGGGGCAACATATAATGTCCGCAATCAATTAGTAGTCTAACAAAGACAATTAGCTTAAAGATATGCATAAGTTACAGTGACCAAATCCCTGCCTGATAACGCATCTCTTTTGTTGTCATGTAAAAAATCAATAAAAACTGTTAATTAAAAAAAAATAATAATAATAATAATATAAATACATTAATACAATATATATACAAGTTTAATATAATTATAAATAGATGCTTATGTGTCCAATGGAGGAGTACTGTGCTAGTAGAATTGATTTAGTATATTCCTTATGAAGGTTTTCTTTCCATTGGATGCTAGCAGTAGGAAGCACAACTTACTGCATACCGACATATTTGGTGAGGACGGTTAGAATATGAGTTGGTGTATCCAAAAGACATGCTGGTAGGTTAATTGGCTTCTGTCTAAAAAAAAAAAAAAAAATTGGCCGTAGTATATGAATGTGAGTTAGGGACTTTAGATTGTAAGCTCCTTGAGGGTAGGGACTGATGTGAATGTACAATGTATATGTAAATTGACGGTGCTATATAAGTACCTAAATAATAATAATAATTATGTGAATTAAGGAATTTTTGATATATGCATTGATCAATGAGCATAATGTGATAATAATGATATGTTTTTTCAATCTAATGATTACTAGATGGACTGTGAAATTCCCTGAAGAAGCGGAGATTTTTACGCCCCGAAACGCGTTGGGTTGTTTCCACCTATTGAATTGCTATCAAACCTGTGGAACACGTACATGTATTTATGTATCATGTTATGCTATGTGCGGTTATGAGATACATGGATCTATGTATGTGATTTTAATGATTTATACTTATTAAACTTTATTTTTACTCAACTGTGTGCTCACCTCAGTGTCAGCCTCACATCCGTTAAAGTCCTACATTTAAGTAATTTACCCCACCACACGCAAACTTTCAATTTCAGGATGTGGATGTAATGGCTGTCCCTAGAACTGGTAACACTACCTCTATGATGGTAGGAAATCACTATCCCATCAAAAAAATGCTTTTCTACATATAAAATACAATATAAATATATAATATAAAGCTATATAACGCATAATAAGCACACACATATATATATATATATATATATATATATATATATATATATATATATATCACAACATAAATACATAAAATAATATAACAACATTTATAATATAATATAAATGGAAAAATATAGAATATAATCTAAATAAATATTATTATACAATATAATATAGCACAAAATAAATCAATAAATACAATATAAATACAGAATACAATCTAAGAATATAATATAAATAGATTATTACAATATAAATACAAGTGTTATATAATTAGAAATAGATGCTTATGTATCCAATGGAGGAGTACTGTGCTAGTGGAATTGATTTGGTATATTCCTTATGAAGGTTTTATTTCCATTGGGTGCTACCGGTAGGAAATCACTATTCCATCAATAAAATGTTTTTCTACATACATAATACAATATAAATATATAATCTAAAGCTTTATAACACATAACACAAAATAAGTACATTATATATATACATATATATATATATATATATATATATATATATATATATATATATAAAATATAATTGCATACATATAAAATAAAATATAAATAAACAATATAATACAATATATTATAACACAAAATAAATGAGTAAATTCAATATAAATATATAATATCAATACATAAATACAATATAAATAAATATGTGATATAATTATACATAGATGCTTATGTATCCAAAGGAAATGTACTGTGCAAGTACAATTGACAAGGTTATTCCTTTTGAAGGTTTTCTTTCCATTGGACGCCAGCGGTAGGAAATCACTATTCCATCAGTAAAATGTTTTCTATCTCCATGGAATGCTCATCAGTTTGTCAAAGTCCATTGATGTTCTGCTCAATATAATCCAGTTGGATTTTTTTTACATACGCATTCTTAAAGTGGATGAATAAATGAAAATGGTTATAACCCCCAACTGAGTGACATTTAGATTAATAAAACATGGTGCGTCATGAAAAGCTCCCCGCTAGCGGCCGAAAAGCGCCGCAAGAACGTCAGTATAGCACCGCTAAAAATAGCAGCGTTTTACCGCCGACGCCCGGGCACTCTGAGTGTAAAAGCATGCTAAAACGGCTATAGGGCGGATGGCAAGCGGTTAATTAAATACTCTTTACACCTTTTTTTTACAGGGTGACAACGCAGGTGCAAAACGAGCAGACAGGCACAGAGAGTTGTCACCCAATACCAGGAAGTGCCAGAAAAAGGACCTTCATGGCAGGATCAACTGGTATAATTTTAATGAGTGATGCAAATTTACAAATATTGAAAAATGACATTTGAACTTACATTACAATGTTAAAGTTTATATAGGATTTTATTAATTGGGTTGGAATATACTTTAAATGCATCCGATACCAATCTAATCCTTCCATTTTATCAGAAGAAGCCCTATTTGTGTTGCCCTCAGCAAGTGATTTTTTTTTTTACTCTCCCTATGCCGTATTGGAAAATTAAAGGGATCTCTTGATAAATCCGGACAACAAGGTCAGCTCGCCCTTCAGGGACTTTGATAGGTTCCCGGCGTCTATTTATTTTCAAGAAACTAGAAATCACTGAACCGCGAAAAGTGCTTTGCACCTGCAAAGTGTACGGCTCTATGAAGTCCTACTTGTCAATTCTAAACGGCAAGCGGCTTGATAAACGCCTGGAGCGGATGCACCGCCAACCAGAAAACACACATGTACATATTGGGGTAGATTTACTAAAGGCAAATAGACTGTGAACTTTGCAAGTGCAGTTGCTCCAGAGCTTAGTAAATGAGGTAAAGATTCACTTTGCAAAGACTACCCAATCACATGCAAGGAAAATAAAAAAACATTTTTGCTTGCACATGATTGGATGATGGAAGTCAGCAGAGCTTCTGCTCATTTACTAAGCTCTGGAGCAACTACACTTTGCACAGATTATTTGCCTTTAATAAATAAACCCCAAAGACTCATAACGACCAATCATCTTCCAGCCCTCTCGAGGATCAGAGAGGAAGAGCCGGTTCACACCAGGGCGGTGCGACGCGGCACGACTTGTGGGGGCGACTTCGGCGGCGCAATCTCAAGACGACTTGAGACGCCCGCTGAGGCGATTTGCATAAGACTTCTGTATAGAAGTCAATGCAGGTCGCCTTGGGTCGCCCCCAAAAGTAGTACAGGAACCTTTTTCTAAGTCGGAGCGACCTGAGTCGCTCTTAATTAGAACGGTTCCATTGAAAAGCGTGGGACGCGACTTGTCAGGCGACTGAGTCGCCTGACGAGTCGCCCTGGTGTGAACCGGCTCGAAAGGCTGATTAGTGTTCGCTGCAAATTGCATCCTTGTATGGTCCAATAAACAAATGGTTTGTCCTTGCATGGTCCAATAAAAACAAACACAGTGGAACCTTGGTTTACGAGTAACGCGGTTAAAGGGGTTGTAAAGGCAAACGTTTTTTCACCTTAATGCATTCTATGCATTAAGGTGAAAAAACTTCTCTGGATTATTGGCCCCCCCAAGCCCCCCGTTTACTTACCTGACCCCTCGAAAGTCCCGCGCCGTGAACGCGCAGGCATCTCGGCCGGCTTCCAGGCTCATTCATTGGTTGATTGAAAGCAGAGCAGCCATTGGCTTGCGCTGTTGTCAATCACAACCAATGACGCGGCGCGCCGGGGGGCGGGGCCGAGTGATACAGTGAGCGGCTATGGCCGCTGGCTGTATCACGGGAGCGCGCCCGCAAGAACTAACCGCCATGCAAGCTCGCATGAAGAGGGTTAGTTCTTGCAGGGAGGAGCCGAGACAGCTGCCGAGGGACCCCAGAAGACCAGGATCGGGGCCACTCTGTGCAAAATGAGCTGCACAGTGGAGGTAAGTATAACATGTTTGTTATTTAAAAAAAAAAAATTTTTTATCTTTAGTGATCCTTTAACAAGCATTTTGACAACACTCGGTTTATGAGTGTTGTCTTGCAAAACGAGCAGAATTCAAGCTAATGGGGTGTGCAGTACCGCATTTGTCCAGAGGTGCGGGGGGGCCGGTGACACTCAAAACGGTTCGGAACGGGTCGGAGCCGTTCTGAGCCGTTGGGAAATACCCCAGAAATACTCGGAAATACTCTATTCCCGAGTGTTTCCGCGCTGTCACCGAGCATTTCCAAGGCTCTCTGGCGCCCCTCCCACCTCTGGCCACATGCAGTATTGCATGCCATTGAAGTCAATGCGGAACAAATTATTTTCGTTTCCATTGACTTCTATGGGGAAACTCGCTTTGATATGCGAGTGCTTTGGATTACGAGAATTCTCCTGGAACAGATTATGCTCGTAATCCAAGGTTCCACAGTACAACTGAAGTTCCCACTTCTGCACTCCGTGGCAGATCAACAATTTATCAAGCGCAAAACATCAATACATTTTTTTTAACCTAAATTAACCCCTCCCCACCCCACCCCTGGCGTCCCTTTAAATAGTTCAGAATGCCCGGGGGTTGCGAAGGATGGGTGATCTTGTGAGTGACCGCTGTCACAGTGGTCACATGATCGGAAGACGGTCCCGCTAGATGCCAATCTTTAGAGTTGGCTTTGACAGCTCGGTCTTTTTTGCTGGAAGCGTGCAGTGAGCACACTCATATGTGTCAGACAGTTGAAAAGGGGTTCATTTTAGGGCACACAAACGCAACATATTACCCATTTTTTTTAAATAAAATATAAAAGATGATGTTGCACCGAGTAAATAGATACCCAACATGTCAAGCCTTAAAGAGGAACTGCAGTCTGCTCACATAATTTGTAATAAAAACATCTTTGCCATTCTGAAGCTTCCCTCCAACCACTTTGCATATTATTTTATATATACTGGGATTCTGTACTTGCCAAATATGCTGCCGAAATCTCCCTCCACTGAGTCTGGCTGCAGCCATTTTAACTGTGGGCAGCTGAAGCTGCTGCCTGTTCACTTACTGGATTTACACAGACACACAGAGGCACGCCTCCAGCTCTGCAGCTCTCATTGGCCCTCTAATGACTCATCTTATGACCTGCAAAAGCACATAATTGATAAAATTCAGATACGGCAATTATATTCGATTCAACCGATCAATAAACACCTATATAATCCAACTTTGACCTACCCTGTTTTGATACGAGGTCACGGAATCCAAAGGCTGATAATCATATCACTCCTAAAAAGTATACTTCAAATACTGGTATTTAACTTGAGAAGGACCGTGCCATCTAAAGAGACATATAAACCATCACAGAACTCTGTCCCAACACCTTAAACCTGTCTGAGGCAAATAAATGAACATGCTCCTTTTACCCAGACAAGTTAAATACTTTATATAGGTATTTATTGATTGGTTGAATCAAATATAATTGCCGTATCTGGATTTAATTAATTATGTGCTTTTGCAGGTGTTATTATAGGGCCTTATCCCCTCTATGGCACACTGATACTCTGCCGGACCACCTAGGGGGCCTTGAGGGTCCTCTGTAGTCATATTCATTCGTATTCTGCTACATGTTTTTGGTAAGAAAAAAACAAAACAATAAGCGTATATTGATTGGTTTGCGCAAAAATTATTGCGTCTACAAACTATGAGATATTTTTTCATTTATTTTTACTAGTAATGGCGGCGACTTATAGTGGGACTGCGATATTGCGGTGGACAATCTGACACTTTTGACACTTTATGTGAACCAGTGACACTAATACAGTAAGTGATCAGTGCTAAAAATATATATGGTTTGCGCAAACGTTATCACGTCTACAAACCATGGGATTTTTTTTTTTTACTAGTAGTAACGGCGATCAGCGACTTATAGCGGTGTTGTGATATTGCAGCAGACAAATCGGACCCCTCTAACTGACACTTTTGACACTTTTTGGGAACCAGTGACACCAATACCGTGATCAGTGCTATAAAAAATATGCACTGTCCCTGTACTAATGACACTGGCTGGGAAGGGGTTAACATCAGGGGCGATCAAAGGGATAAATGTGTTCCCAGCCTGTGCTTACTCACTGTGGGGGAGGTGCTTTGACTAGGGGAAGGCACAGATCCGTGTTTCTGCCTTGCAGAAACACAGGATCCATGCCTTTCCTTCTGACAGAATGACAATCTGCCTTGTTTACATAAGCAGAGTGTCGTTCTGCATGTGTCCTGTGTAATTGGCGGGACCTGTCGCTGTGCTCCCGCTGTGATCGCCGGTGGCGCACGTGTGCTCCCTAGACCCAGAAGTGTCAGATCTCGTAGAGGCCGCCCTGCCGCAGTATATCTACCAGTGGTGGCCGGTGATAATTTTTTGGGGGGGGACGGCAAACAGTAACACCCACCCACCCCGATCGGTCGGCTGGGTCTGTTGCACTTACCCCATCTATGGTGGGCAGCGCTTCTCGCGGGCTTCACTGGCAGCTTCCCTTGCTCGGCGGCAGCGGCTTTCCCTTCCCCTGCTCTCCACGGGCATTGCGGCGGCTTCCGTTCCCTTCCTCCTCCTCGGCGGCCAATTGGGACTTTTCTCTTTTCGAACAATTGGAAAACGGGTCTCGAATATTCATTCGCTGTTGCAACACCTGGGTGGGCTCCTGGCGCAATGCTCTGCGCCAGGAGCCCATCCTATTTTGAAGCCTATTAGTGCCTCTGGCACTAATCAGGTGCTTAAACAAAAACACCCCCGCCGTTGTAATTCATGCGCCCGGCACCCTGAAAGGGGCCGGACGCATGAATAGGAGGTGGTGGCATCCTGCAAAATAGCAGCTGTGGATAGAGTATGGGGGTAGCAGATAGAGGGGGCGGAGCTCGGGCACCCCTAATGGATGGGCTGCCACTGATATCTACGGTGGGCCGTCGTAAAGCGGTTTAACTCCAACTGTTCTACAATAAGGCTCCCCCAGTTGGACCCCCCAATAGACCCCCATACCCACTTTGGCCAGACTGTTAAATTTATCATCATAGCCAATCTTATTAGGTATCAATATGATTTCAACAGATGCAAATAACTTGATTTACTTTAGTTACGAACAGCCACAGTTATGAATACAACGTTCAATCAGTCCAGTTATTAATTTTTCCAGTTGTACAGTTATGAACATCTACATGGTAACTATAAGAATTTTATCATAACGAGGGAATCACACAAGTCCAGATACAAAAAAAAAAATCTGCATTTTTTTTGTTCCATTAAAAAAACATAGACTGGAGGTACAGTTTGTACATTACATTTGTAACAATATTACACTTGTATGCGGTCAGACACAACTACAGGAATTGAAATTGAAGCGCAACACCTCTGCTAAAGCCCTGTACACACGATCGGATATCCTATGGATTCTAATCCGATGTTTTTTCCATCGGAAATCCGATGAAACTGTCTTCCATCAGTCTTGCCCACATACCATCAGTCAAAAAACCGACCGTTTCAAACGCCGTGACGTAAAACACTCCGATGAGCCGAGAAAAATTAAGTTCAATGCTTCTGAGCATGCGTCCACTTGATTCTGAGCATGCGTGGGTTTTTTATCCGACAGAGTTCCCCACAGACGATAGTAATTTGCTATCGGTTTTTTAACCATCGGATAAATTTAAAACATGTTCTATTTTTAAAACACCGATGGAAAAAAGACCGATGGGTCCCATACACGATCGGTTTGTCCGATGAAAACAGTCCATCGGACTGTTTTCATTGGTAAAACCTATCGTGTGTACAGGGCTTTAGAGGTCCAAATACAGCTTAATTCCATTAAAAGTCAGGGGTACAATCCAAAAAAGTAGCCAACCTGTTTCAAGGGTCCAAGCACCCCCTTCCTAAAGGCAAGAAAGAACATAAGAAGAATTCCTTATCAATCTGATATCGATACAATATCCCCTCCACTGGGTCATAATTAAAACCAAATAGTAAATCGTAAAGGGAGTGTCAAAATTATTATACTAAAATGAGAACATGAGTACTGAACAATTTGTTTAAAAAAAGAGAGCAGAGGAGAGAGAAAACAAAAAAACAAAAAAACAATAATAATAAATACCACTATTATTAAAAATTGTACATTACAGGTGATATGTAATAAGAATAAAAAAAAAAAAGATATTGGTAAAATATATCTAAAAACAAGTATGTGTATAACTTGAACCCTACTTTATACAATCTGATTGTACAATTGATAAAAAAAATATATAAATAATAATAATATTAAAAAATTATAAAAAATAATATTAAAAAATATAATAATATAGACACATCAAATCAGTTTTTTTCCATTTTAATTTGAGGGTCAATATCGCTGAGAGTCCTGGTTCAATTTTTGTAAAAATTATTCATTTGTTTTCTATGCCCCCAAGGAGTATGGATACATTCAGCTCAGAACTGCTGATATAAAAAGAACAGTAAAACATTTAAAAAAATAAATAAAAATGAACTGATATATGTCTATTCTGTTCAGCGTTTTGTAATTAAAAGAAATCAAAACAAGTAAATTTCTTACAACACATACAAGCACTAACAAACAGCTTGATATTCATCTAAACTTGGATATCTGGAAGTAACTCATCACAACATTTAGGGGCCCCAGGGAATATTTAAGCTTGTTACGCACATGCTTATTTTTCATCCTTGAGGAATATTTTGAAATGAAAAAGGCAGAAAGTTTATTTTTGTATATATTGTTATAGGACACTTTTGTCTTATTATCTGTAGATGATACACAATCAGCACTACAAACAAAGAGTTAACAATGTATATTAACCACTTGAGTACCCGCCTGTATGTACCCTCTTCATTACCGGGCCATTATTCAGTTTTCAGCGCAATGATACCTTGACTGACAATTACCCTGACGTACAACACTAATGAATTTTATAGAAAAATAAATTTAGACAGCTAGAGCTTAATTTTGGTGTTTTTTAATAACCATTTTTTTTGTTTTGTTTTTTACTTTTTAAAAGATATTTACCAAAACTTTTGCGGAAAAAAAGTTTCCCTTAATTTCTGTTTTTAAACATATCAAATAAAACTGACAAGACCCCCAAAATGACCCCTTTTTGAGAAAATAAACACCCCAAGGTGATCTCATTTTTGCCACAGTTTTTTTTTTTTTTTTTGGGAAATTAGGACACATGTTGGTATTTAGGGAATTATTGAATGTTTCAAAACAGACTTCCAAGAAAACAAAACAGTTTGTGACAATAACACAAAAAGAAAGAAAAAATATATATATATAGTGATTGCAGGGAGGACTATCACCACCACCAACATGAACATCTTCTACGTGGAAATATGTAGCCAATGCTAATCACTCAAAGCATCTTACTACAATTACCTTGTTTATTTCTTTTCTTTGATGGAAGTTTGGAGATTCCTGGAATTCTGATGCTTGTTGACATTTTTCCCACATATACTGAAAAGGATCTGCACTGGTAGTCACGACATCCGAAATAAATGATACATAATAAAAGATAAAAAAAAAAAAGATAAAATATACGTTAAAAAAATAGGCTCCATATATGGATTTTAAATACAAGATGGTTATTTGGATATTTAGATAAATGGGACGTACAAAACAAAGGTTAATTTATTATCATATTAATTTACTATAGAAATTGAATGTTCACTTCCTGTCCCTTTTGTATTGAACTGTATTGTAATTGTACTGACCCCTCTACATTGTAAAGCGCTGCGCAAACTGTTGGCACTTTATAAATCCTATATATTAATAATAATAATTGTTCACATTATTAAATGTTTGCTTACAAAATTGCTGTTTTTTTTTGTTGTTCTTTTTTTCTTAAATTTTCTTTGCACATGATTGGGTTCATCAACATTAATGCACTTCACCTTAGTTATTTAGCACTTTGCTAAGTGAAATAAATTAACCCTAAAGCATACAATAAAATCAAGGAAAACACATTTTAAAAATACTGCAGCTCCCAATGTATTCATTTTTATTTTTGCATTATTTTTTATTTATTTTTTTTGCATCTGCTTGCATTGTTATGTGTCAGTACACACGCTCAATTGCAATATTTTCAATGCACCAGTTTACATTAAGTTATTTTTAAATTTTGATGCATTTGTCTTCCTTCTATGCAGTCAGCACCTATAAAGCCAAACAGACCCTAAGCCTCTCAAGGCAGTGTAAATGTATCTAAACTGTAAAGACACGTCGTCAATGTACTGTGGGAAATTGAGCTGCTTGTTGGAGCTGAACTGTGTTTTTCATTTTAGAACCATGTGAGTAAATTTGAAAATGCACATCAATGTGTTGGAAAAAAAATGTAGCTTTGGAAGAAAATCCCTCTGATCCTCTTTCCTCCCAAAATGCCTTTTTTTTTTTTTTGCTATGATGTATAGATGTCTATAAAATGCATTATTGACTACTGAAGCGTTATGCCACCCTAAACCTTTCATTCAATTAAATTAATTTAATTCATTTGTTATTTTGAAAAGCCACATTTAAAGGAAAAGTAGTGGTGATAAACAGTAGCTAATGATTTTTTTTTTGCATATTTTTGCAAATATTTTTTTTCCTAATCGGTTTACCTGGGGGCGAGCCAAGGGGGTGTCTTTTGCATGCATACTTTTTTTTTACATTTAGAGTAGTTTTTTTTATTGATTTTATATATATATATCTATATCTATAGATATATATATATATATAATATATATATATATATATATAATATATATATATATAGATACATATCTATATATGTCATTTTTAACAAAAAGAAAAACAGAACAGGTGGAAAAAAATCCATGGATAAGAAAATCGTCAAACAGTGAAAGTACAACAGGACCAAATATAAATACTCAGCACATATATAAGTAATTGCTACAAAGTTGTCCTCATTAAGGCTCTGCAGTTAACACGATAATTTCTTGTATATCATGATCAATTCTATGGTATAATAATATGCAATTAACCGCAATAAACCAATCCTGCGTTATGTTGCTTACCGAGTCATCATTTTTTACACTGTATGTTACTAATCAAAGCAGATCTTCACTCCCAAATTTAAGTTTGCTGCAAAACAAACCCCCCTGCTTAAAAAGTTGGTCTTTCTATATTTTGTTTTAATTGATACTTTCTTTAAAAAAAGGGGTTGGGGGCAAATGCACAAACCCAAGACATAAACAATGAATGGCATGGGATGGGGCCCAGAGTAAAAGAATGGGGCACATGAAAAGGACAAACCTGGATCCATTAGCTTGTAAGTATATAGCATTTAAACAACAACAAAGGTAAGTGGGGGGAATTTTTTTATTTATTAGAGAGGTGAAGTTCCTCTTGAAGGTGAAGGCAGTTAAGTGGTGGCTTTTACTGACATGCTAGCCGGATGAAATTAGTAGCTGAGGAGGGGCTGGCCCCAGAAAGTGATCCACTCTTAAAGCCAAATGGACCACAATTTTTGCAATTTTTCAGATACCCCCAAATGGAATATGTCAACTTTTTGAACCAGAGACCATAACGAATCTCTCAAAGCCTAGCAATTCATTTTCTGGCCATTTATAGAGCCGTTCCCATAGCATATCAAAGAATAAGGATGAGCTTGGGCTCGGCTCTGAGTTTGGTCCGAACTCATGTTCAGTCGAAACCGGAAGGCAGCTGTTGGTGCCAGGTTAATGAGCTGTGGACCCGCAGCTTCTCAAAACGGTGTGAATGTTCCACCCCCAAAGTGTACAAAAGGGGACAGGGATGCTAGTGACCCCATTGACCTAATATGGCCAGGCACAAGGCCATATTAGGTCAATGATGTCCAAATATGTCCAATAGCCATGTTGGTTCAAAGTCATTGATGTCCAATGGCCATATTAGGTCAATGACCTTGATGTCCACAGTCCAATGGCCATATTAGGTTGATTTCATTGATGTCCAATGGCCATATTAGTTCAATGACCTTGATTTCCAATGGCCATATTAGTTCAATGACCTTGATATCCAATGGCCATGTTAGGTCAATGCCATTGACATCCAATGGCCATATTGGGTAAATGTCATTTGTGTCCAATGGCCATATTAGATCAATGACCTTGATGTCCAATGGCCATATTCGGTTAAAGTAATTTGTGTCCAATGACCATATTAGGTCAATGCCAATGACGTCCAATGGCCAAATTAGGTCAATGCCCTTGATGTCCAATGGCCATATTAGTTCAATGACCTTGATTTCCAATGGCCATATTAGTTCAATGACCTTGATATCCAATGGCCATGTTAGGTCAATGCCATTGACATCCAATAGCCATATTGGGTAAATGTCATTTGTGTCCAATGGCCATATTAGATCAATGACCTTGATGTCCAATGGCCATATTCGGTTAAAGTCATTTGTGTCCAATGACCATATTAGGTCAATGCCAATGACGTCCAATGGCCAAATTAGGTCAATGCCCTTGATGTCCAATGGCCATATTAGTTCAATGACCTTGATGTCCAATGGCCATATTAAGTAAATGTCATTCATGTCCAATGGCCATATTGGGTCAATGCCAATTGACCTAATATGGCCATGTGACATCATTAGCCTAATATTGGTGGTCATATTAGGTCAATGATGTCACGACTATCCCCATCCCTTTGTGTATGTGATGCTGCAGGGCAGGGAATCCTCCTACTCGCAGCTTATTGGTCTGGCACTCACATCTGCCATCTGGGTTTGGACTAAACTCAAGTTCATACCTATCCAAGAAACCTGTCAGGTGGTTGCACTCCAAAAAAAGACCAAATGACATATTTAGCACACAGAACACATTGTTCCAATACCAGTGCAATTGTGGGCACCAATAAGATCTGCACCATCGCTTCCACGCTTACTGCAGTTAGAATATGCATGCAGATCAAGGTCATGCAGTACATCCTATGCAGAATGAACCATTGGGATTATCTGAGAAATTGCCTCCATACGTCGTGCTAAGTAGTGTCCCCCTGACCCCCTCTCATCTTAGAAAGTCGGGATGCATTTCCGCAGAGCATATTTTGCGCACCCAATCTCAGGCTTTTCCAAAACGGGTTCTGCAAGAATGCAATCAGATGTATGGGAAACATCGAGCGATATTAGGAAAAGCAGGCGGATTGTACAATTACAGCGAAATTGTGCTGAGATCCCCAGGTCCCCCCCCCCCCCCCCGTCAGCTCTTGATTTATTTGTCTACTAACGCATGGTTCCTTTTAAAGCGTAAGTGCGTTGTTACCCGGCCACAAAGGAGCAGCATTACAACAGCACATAGCATTTATATTTATTTGTCTTGTTTACGCAGAGTTCTTGAGGAAACTTTGTTATCCTGCCCTCCGAAAATGAGCGTCTTTTTATTTTCCTGTATAAATATCCCATGCCCTATTATTATAAAATATGCCCAAAATTGATTTCCCAGTTATGTCGAGAGCATTAAAATAACAGAAACTGTTGTTACTCCATTAACGGCTTATATATCTGAGCCTGGCAAAAGCCTGCTATCCATATTGCTACTGACATGATGCATCATCAATTCCAACAGCCCCATTGCCTCCTCCTAACAGTCAGACCATGACAGTCAATGGTTCTCAGTTCTCTACTGCCCTCTATTGGTCAGTGGAAGCAACAGGCAAAACAAAATGTCATACCATGCTAGTTCTGTTTACACTTTTCATTATTTTGTAGCAAAAGCACTTATGTTATACGTTGATGAACTATGAAGAGAAGAAAATGATTGAATAAAATAAAAGTTAAATTTCAGTTTCATAACTTCTTTTACTGGTGTTTGGGGAGTGGTAAAACCATGAGGCCGAGCTGTGGTTTTACAACTCCCCAATCGCTCCCACTTTAGGCAGTAGAGGGGTGCATACGTATGCCACGGCCACAATGTTTTTCAAAAAGTTATCCCGACTGCAGTACCGCCCACTGAACGCGACCCATTCAACTAAATGAGAGCACCCTGCAACTGCGTGCAATGCACATGGTTGTGGCACACTAGTGCAGGGTTCAAGGGGTTTACAGGTGGCAGTGAGCAGGTGATATGACACCTGTCAAGTGCCCTCTAAAGAGCCGGGAAAGAGTACATGGACATCCTCCCGAGCTCGCGCTGCCAGTGCGCCCCCTTGCGACGTGGCGGGCGGCGCACTTTGTGATCAGTCGAGTCCTTGGGACTCGGCTAATCACAGATTGGAGTAAGGGGTCGATCCCGACCCTTTACTGCATGATCAGCTGTCAGTCAATGACAGCTGATCAAGTGATGTAAACAGAAGCCGGTAATCTGCCTTTTTTTTCTCTCACGCTGACAGCAAAAGGAGAAGAAACAAGCCAATTACTGGCTCATGTAAAAGGGACATCGGTCCCGCACAGTCACTGCTGCTAAACAGTGTCCTCAAGTGCCACCTACCAGTGTCCACCAGTGCCACCTACCAATGCCCATAAGTACTGCTAAGCAGTGCCCACCAGTGCCACCTACCAGTGCCCATCAGTGCCACCTACCTGTGCCTACCAGTGCCTCCTATCAGTGTCCATCAGAGCTGCCAATCAGTGCCCATCAGTGCCTCATCATCAGTGCTTCCTATCAGTGCCACCTACCAGTGCCCATCAGTGCCACCTATCATTGCTGCCATTCAGTGCTGCCTATCAGTGCCCTTCAGTGCCGCCTATCAGTGCCCATCAGTGCCGCCTATCAGTAGAGCCTCATCAGTGCCTCCTGATCAGTGCCCACCAGTGCCACCTCATCAGTGCCCATTAGTGCCACTTATCAGTGCCCATCAGTGCCGCCTTGTCAGTGCACATCAATGCAGCCTCATCAGCGCACATTAATGAAAGAGAAAAAATACCTGTTTGCAAAATTTTATAACAAACTATGAAAACTTTTTGTTTTTGTTTTTTTGCAAATTTTTTTTTATTCTTTTGTTTGTTTAGCAAAAAAATAAAAAACCCAGTAGTGATTAAATACCACCAAAAGAAAGCCCTATTTGTGGGAAGTAAATATTAAAAATTTCATATGGATACAGTGTAGCATGACCGCGCAATTGTCATTCAAAGTGTGAGAGCGCTGAAAGCTGAAAATTGGCCTGGGCAGGAAGGGGGTATAAGTGCCCTGTAAGCAAGTGGTTAATAAAGGTGTTTTTGTCGTATTAACCTCAGCGCTAGGGATGAGCCGAACACCCCCCTGTTCGGTTCGCACCAGAACCTGCGAACAGCCAGAATGTTCGCGTGAACTTTAGAACCCTATTAAATACAATGGACTCGAACGTTCAAAATCTAAAGTGTTAATTATAAAGGCTAATATGCAAGTTATTGTCCTAAAAAGTGTTTGTGGACCCGGGTCCTGCCCCAGGGGACATGTATCAATGCAAAAAAAAGTTTTAAAAACGGCCGTTTTTTTAGGAGCAGTGATTTTAATAATGCTTAAAATGAAAAAATAAAAGTGAAATTTTCCTTTAAATTTCGTACCTGTGGGGTGTCTAAAGTATGCTTGTGAAGTGGCGCATGTTTCCCGTGCTTAGAACCGTCCCAGCACAAAGTGTCATTTCTGAAGGAAAAAAAGTCATTTAAAACTGACTCGCGGCTATAATGAATTGTCGGCTCCCGGCAATATATAAAAAAGTCATTGATAAAAAATTTTTAAAAAAGCGTGGGGGTTCCCCAGAATTCAATTACCAGGCCCTTCAGGTCTGGTATGGATATTAAGGGGAACCCTGCCGCAAATTAAAAAAAAAATGTGTGGAGTTCCCCCAAATATCCATACCAGGCCCTTCAGGTCTGGTATGGATTTTAAGGGGAACTCCACCCCAAATTTTAAAAAAAATGGCGTGGAGTCCCCCACAAAATCCATACCAGACCCTTTATCCGAGCACGCAACCTGGCAGGCCGCAGGAAAAGAGGGGGGGACGAGAGAGCACCCCCCCTTCTGAACCGTACCAGACCACATGCCCTCAACATGGGGAGGATGTCCCCATGTTGATGGGGACAAGGGCCTCATCCCCACAACCCTTGCCCGGTGGTTGTGGGGGTCTGCGGGCAGGGGGCTTATCGGAATCTGGAAGACCCCTTTAACAAAGGGGACCCCCAGATCCCGTCTCCCCCATTGTACATTGTACCCCTACCATTTCACGAAGAAAGTGTAAAAAAAAAACACACAAACACCTTGGAAAAGTCCTTTATTTAAAAAAAACAAAAAACATTCCAGCGATGAAATCCAGTGTCCCGCGGCAATCCGATGTCCAGCGCTGTCCGTCATTGGCTGAGCCTGAGCGGACCTGATGGGGAACTTCCTCCGCAGTGTATTAAATGTATAGACCCGCCCCTTCTAAAGTTCCCCATCAGGTCCGCTCAACCAATGACTAGGTGTAAGGATAAGTGGACCAGATGTGGAACGTGAGAAGGGGCGGGTCTATTCATTTATTACACAGTGGAGGAAGTTCCCCATCAGGTCCGCCCCCTTGTATGTCAGACCCCGCCTACGTCATTGGCTGAGCGGACCTGATGGGGAACTTCCTCCACTGTGTAATAAATGAATAGACCCGCCCCTTCTCACGTTCCGCATCTGGTCCGCTTAGCCTTACACCTAGTCATTGGTTGAGCGGACCTGATGGGGATCTTTAGAAGGGGTGGGTCTATACATTTAATACACTGCGGAGGAAGTTCCCCATCAGGTCCGCTCAGGCTCAGCCAATGACGGACAGCGCTGGACATCGGATCACCGCGGGACACTGGATTTCATCGCTGGACAGTTTTTTTTTGCTTTTTGTTTTTTAAATAAAGGACTTTTCCAAGGTGTTTGTGTGGTTTTTTTTTAATTTTTTACACTTTCTTCGTGAAATGGTAGGGGTACAATGTACCCATTACCAATTCACATAGGGGGGCGGGATCTGGGGTCCCCTTTGTTAAAGGGGTCTTCCAGATAAGCCCCCTGCCCGCAGACCCCCACAACCACCGGGCAAGGGTGAACTGAAGCATAGAAAACAATGTTTACTGCAGACTGCAGAGAAAGGGTTCCCCAGGAATCTCTGTCCTCTGTTTCTTTCTCTGTCTCATAAAGTGAGACATCAGGAGTCTGTTTCGACCCTTAATATTTCACTAAAGCCCCATAACGAGGCTCCTAGCAAAATAATAAAAATAATATTGTAAAAAATAGTTAAAAAAAATAATAAAACTTCTGACAGTGTCCACTGCCCTACTGACACCAATCTGCTCCACTGACACAATCCACTGCTCTGCTGATATACACACATGTGTGTTTGTGCTCTGGGATGCACACCTTGAAGTGGTTGTAAACCCACTTTTGACAACAAAAACCTACAGCTAAGCCTAGATTAAGGCTTACCTGTAGGTGTTTGCAATATCTCCTAAACCTACATAGTTTAGAAGATATTTGTCATTAAGAATGCACCGTTGTCTACGGCGCATGCGCACCGTAGATAACGGCGCAGGCTCACTGAGAGCTTCCATTCATAAATTCGGCAATGACGGATTTGACGGCTCCCGCACACATCATCGCGGCTCCGGCCAATCACAGCGCCGGATCGGTGAAAACAGGAACTAGCGTTGAGGGGACATGGCGGCGGCGGTGGACGGGACCGAGGCGGACTTCGGGGGCTTCGATCTCAGGTAAGTGACACAGAGGCTGCAATGGGCACAGTGAGGCTGCAAATGGGCACAGTGAGGCTGCAGATGGGCATTGTTGACCCTCTTTTCCACTTATGCCGCGTACACATGATCGTAAATTACGACAAGAAAACCGTGGTTTTTTTTTTCAGACGGAATGTTGGCTCAAACTTGTGTTGCATACACACGGTCACACAAATCTTCTCGGAAATTCCAAAGGTCAAGAACGCAGTGACGTACAACACGTACGACGAGCCGAGATCAATTAAGTTCAATAGGCAGTTCGGCTCTCCTGCTTGATTCTGAGCATGCGTGTTTTTTTGCGCGTCGGAATGGCATACAGACAATCGGAATTTAAATAGAGAACCTGCTCTCAATCTTTTGCTGGCGGAAATTCCAACAGAAAAAGTCTGATGGAGCCTACACACGGTTGGAATTTCCGACCAAAAGCTCACATCGGACTTTCCTTGTCGGAATTTCCTATCGTGTGTACGCGGCACTACAGTAGCTGCTGCATTCCCACCCTAGGCTTATACTCGAGTCAATACGTTTTCCCAGTTTTCGTGGTAAAATTAGGTGCCTCGGCTTATATTCGGGTCGGCTTATACTCGAGTATATACGGTACTAGTGATACATACACTATATTACCAAAAGGATACATACACTATATTACCAAAAGTATTGGGACGCAGTTGCGGCTGGTGGTAATTTTTTTTGGGGGGGGGGGCGGCAAACAGTAAACCAACTCCCCCGGTCAGGGCTGGAGAACTTACCCCATCTATGGTGGAAAGCGCTTCTCCTGGGCTTCACTGGCGGCTTCCCATGGGCGGTTTCCGTTTCCTACTTCAGCCTCGGCGGCCAATTGGGACTCTTCTCTTGTAGGCCAATCGGAAAACGGGTCTCAGATCTACTTTTGATTGGTCGGATTGAGGATCAGTGTTTTAATAGCGAATATTCATTCGCTGTTGTAACACCTGGGTGGGCTTGTAGTGCAATGCTAAGCTCACAGTGTGCAGTGAAATCAGAGTAAGAAAATTTCAGTCCAGGAGAGGAGCCGGTACAACTGTGCAAGACTGAAGGGAAAGCTGCAGGACAGATTTAAGACTAAACAGAAGAAAGCTGCATGGAGTTGGCGCAGCAGATAATTATTCCAAATGGCTGCACATGCAGTGAATTTAGTATTAAACCCAAATATTAATCCAGACACTTAGACAGGGAGAACGCGATCATTTATCTAATGAGCACACTGCTGCATGTCGCACTTTTCTTCGTTTTATCTGCCGGGAATCTTGCAGCATTAAAATTGAATTAAAGCCGACATTCAATTCATTCCTATGTGGCCAGGTTGCAACTGTGCACTGCAGATTTGCATGATTTTAAACAATAGGAACTCTGCATTTTTCTATTTGCGAGCATTAAAGTGGTTGTAAACCCTTCCATATACCCAGTGAAGTGACTAGGTGATACCGAGGTGAAAGAAAACCTCCTACATAAGTTGTAACTGTTTAGCTGCAGCCTTCTCTCCTCTACAACCATTCAATGTGCAGAATTTACACAGCTTGTCTGAGATTTCAGAAAGCAGGGGGCAAGGAGCAGAAGTTACACTCAGTGAGCAGAATTGAGAGCTAATTAAAGGAAATTCTATAGGAAAAGGAAATCCCTAGTTCTGAATGAGGAAAATAAATACCTGTTGATTCTGCTAAAAATCCTGTGAGCTGATAACATTGTATGTTCTATCCTATCAGTTACATTGATTCTAGTTCTTTCACTGAACTACAGCCCCCCCCCCCCCCCCCCCCCCTGCTTGTTATGGAGAAGAGAAAAGGAGGTGTTCTGCAGAGAACTGAATACAGTAAGTCATGATGACATACAAAATGAAATATGGAATTTGTTTTTAAATACACTTTTAAGTGCATGGGTAAAGCGATGTGCATTTTTAAACATCTCTTAACCCAAAAACAAAAAATGTCAAGTTCTGCAGATTACTATTCCTTAGATTGGGTGGCTGAATTTGTTTTCTTTTTTAGTTTTTTTTTTTTTTTCTCCTGATGATCTTGAGGATAACAAACTTCCTGTCCCTGTGTGGCTACACTCATATATCAACTGTATCTATGGAGGAAGCCATTGGTTGTCACACAGGCTGTACTTCAGACATGTCTGCCTTTGTTCATCTCCCTTTTATGGTGGGTTGATGGGACTAGTAGTCCACACAAGAATGAATCCCAAAACAACATAAAGTCAATCTGTAAGTGAAATATCTTTAGGCCTCATGCACACTGCCACTAGAAAGCGCCCATTTTACAGGCGCTTGATGATTTGTTTTTTAGCCCCTAAACTCCCCTCTATGTTAGCCTATGCGTCCTTGCACACATAGGCTTTTAGATAAGTTTAGAGGCAGGAGTGTAGGACCAGTTCACACTGGTTCGACATGCGCTCCTTTTTCCCCCCGATTCCCTGCCCCACATGTGAATGAGTATTGGGTACGTTGTACCTGTACCCATTCACAAAAATAAAGCAGTATAGTGTTACAAAAACAAGAGACGGGTTTTGACAAGTCCTTTATTTAAAATGAAGAATGTCCCTCGTCGTAGCTCCATCATCAATTATGATCTCTTATTTCTCCACTTCCTCCGCCGATCTTTTCTTTTTCCACTTCCCCCACCGATGTCTTCTCTCTCCGCTTCCTCCACCGATGTCTTCTCTATCCGCTTCCTCCACTGATGTCTTCTTTCTCCGCTTCCTCCACCAATGTCTTCCTTCTCCGCTTCCTCCACCAATGTCTTCCTTCTCGCTTCCTCCACCAATGTCTTCCTTCTCCACTTCCTCCACCAATGTCTTCTCTCTCCGCTTCCTCCACCGATGTCTTCTCTTTCCGCTTCCTCCACCGATGTCTTCTCTTTCCGCTTCCTCCACCGATGTCTTCTCTTTCCGCTTCCTGCACCAATGTCTTCTCTTTCCGCTTCCTCCACGGATGTCTTCTCTTTCTGTTTCCTCTACTGATGTCTTCCTTCTCCACTTCCTCCACGATGTCTTCTCTCTCCGCTTCCTCCGCAGGTGTGCTTCCTATCATAGCATACCTGCGGTCTTCTCTCTCCGCTTCCTCCACCGATGTCTTCTTTCTCCGCTTCCTCCACCAATGTCTTATCTCTCCCATTCCTCAACCGATGTCTTCCTACTCCGCTTCCCCCACCGATGTCTTCCTTCTCCGCTTCCTCCACCAATGTCTTCCTTCTCCGCTTCCTCCACCGATGTCTTCCTTCTCTGCTTCCTCCACCGATGTCTTCCTTCTCCGCTTCCTCCACCGATGTCTTCCTTCCTCGCTTGCTACACCAATGTCTTCTTCTTTCACCGCTGCCGACAGTTCTTATATAGCTATGGGGTGTGGCCATGCGGTGACGTCATACTGAGACCCAGCCCCCTTGTGATGTCACAGACCTGGGAATGATGGGTCTGTGACGTCAAAAGGAGGAGTGGGGTCTTAGGGTAATGTTACCGCATGGCCACGCCCCATAGCTACTGTCTATAAGAACTGTCAGACACCGGAGCTCACAGAATGGCAGGATCCCGCGTCGGAGGAGGAGTGTTTTTTTTATGTTCAGCGGGTCGGCGGAGACCGCTTCCTATCGTAGCACACCTGCGGTCTCGATCCTGAGCCGCGCTGCCTGTGTCTATAGGCAAGGACAGTGCTGCTCGGCCCCGTCCCCCACTTCTTCATCATAGAATTTGACTGACAGCAGCAGGAGCCAATTACTCCCTCTGTCTCAGCAAGGTTTGTGAGAGCGGGGAGAGCTGCTACAGGTGGGCACAGCGCTGGATGGAGTGAAGTATAAGGGAGTGGGGGTAAGTGGGCTATACTGGAACCTAAACATTTTTGTTTAGTCTTTAGAACTAATTTTCTTCTTCTTTTTTTTTTTTTTTTACAAATATAGGTATTAGAAGTACTTTCAAGTGTTATTAAAAGTATATTTATTTAAAAAAATAACTAACATGTCATACTCACCTGCTCTGTGTAATGGTTTTGCACAGAGCAGCCCCCATCCTCCTCTTCTCAGGTCCCCGCCAGCGCTCCTGTCTCCTCCTCTTCTCTGAGTGCCCCCCTATAGCAAGTCACCTGCTAAGGGGGCACTTCTGCGTGCTCACTCCTGAGCCCTGCTCTGTGTGTCCATAAGACAAACAGAATAGGTCTCGGCCGCGCCCCCTATTCCCTCCTTCACTGGCTGTGATTGACATCAGCGGGAGCCAGTGTCTCTCAGCCAATGAGGAGGCAGTGACCTGGGAGAGCAGCGTGCACATTGCTGGATTGCGATCAAGCTCAGGTAAGTATTGGGGGGCTACAGGGGGAGCTGCAAACTGTTTTTTTTTTTTTTTTTTTACCATTGCTTCATTGTTGGCTTTTTTTTAGGGGGGGGGGGTCCACTTTAATCTCAGAGGAAGTCACAAGGACACGCATTTCTAGGAGGATCAACAGGTCTATTCTGTACTTGCTGAGAATGTCCTGAAAAATGAAAGCTAAGGCAGCCACCACATCTAAGGACTATAAGCTACAAAATGTAACATTTTTGTTTGTAGGTTTAGATGCACTTCACAGTTTTTCCCATTTTTTTTTAATTACATAAAAAAAAAAAATTGTCCTAGACACAGGAGCGGGTTTTACCCCGAGTGAATCTACCCAGACACGTTTCTCCGTCTGTCTTGGTCTGACACTGAGCAGACAGTGCTGAATTTATCTCTGCCTTTTTCTATTTTACATAAAGATAAACACAAAGATCCATTCATGCCGGCAGAGTTTAGCAGTTCACATAATGAAAAGTTTACTGACGATGTACTTGAAAAAGACATTGAAGAACAAACAGCCATTATGACTGTAAACTGGGCCCGAGTGTGGAGTGTACACTCACTCTTTGAGAAATAGTCATAGTTAGTCACATAAAAGCTGTTTATTTCGGACCTTATTTACATAGCAGTAAGTGCCCTTTCATGTCTAGGCCTGTCGTTTGTCTACTAATTTTTTTTTTATATACTAATTGCATAATAAGTCATTTTTACTTTCGTATAATGTTGGCAACTGAAACTTTTTTTTTGCAAAGAAAAAGTGATATTTCTGTACGTCTGTAACCCCTTCCTGCACCCTCCCCGTGACCCTTTAACTGAGTCTTAAAGTGGTTGTTAAGCCACTCTAACCTGTATACACGATCAGCACTGCCTCCTATTGTAGTATCCCCCTCTGTGTGTGATTTATAAAAAATAAATGCTGCAAATACCTAATTTCACTGCAGAGATTGTGATCACATGACTGGCCAGCTTTCTCCTTTCCTCCTCTGAGAGGTGCAGTGGGCGGGGCTGAGATTCCTCTGCTGATGTCCGTCTGGAGGGGAGGAGGAGAGAGCTGGCTGGTCATGTGATCGCAATCTCGGCTCTTAAATTAGGTATTTACAGCATTTATAGTTATAAATCATTCACAGAGCTGGACACTGGAATAGGAGGCAGTGCTGATGGTGTATACAGGTTAGTGTTATGAGAGCAGCAGGAGGAGGGAGGGGCGCCTCACACACAGACAGAGAGGGGAGGGGGAGGAGGACACAGGAGCAGAGAGGAAAGCAGATAGCAGGCTGCTGATGACAAAGGCACCTAAACTGACCACAATGTCAGGACTCAGCAGCCATGATACACCGTGGTCAGTTTACAGAGGGGTGGGAAGAAACTGTCAGGATCAGCCAGATTTTTTAGGTGTTACAGGGGGCGAAATGACACAGGACAAGCACTGTGACTTATAACATGCTTTAAAGGGAGCAGGATCCATTTTTTTGGGGGGTTAACAAACGCTTTAAGATGAGGGGAAGGGACGGACTTCACGATCGTGTGAACACTGGGATTGGCTGTCAGTGGTCAAATGACCCTCCTGGCTCCCAATCATAACCAGAGTCCAGAAGCTGTCCATGACAGCTGGGTCACCTTGCTGGGAACATGCAATGATCATGCTCTCGGCACATTAACCTCAGCCACCGGACACATATGAGTGGTTAAAAAAAATTGGAAAAATTGCGCATAGAACCCAATAGGTTGCCAACATTCCACTAGACATATAGTGTAAACAGAACATATAAAACAATAATGTGGCGCTCCAATTTGTGGACAATAAAGGACATATACAAATGTGAACCTGTAGAGTCCAAAATGTGAGTATGGTGACCAATAACGTGAAAGATGATATAAATGAAACAAAAAAATATATAAATGAAAAACGCAATGTTCAAAATATATCAAAATTCATAGCTGAACATCGTGCAGTGACTTCAGAAGCATTACCCGGCGCGTTTCGTCCTATTGGGCATCATCATCCACACCCCAGATTAGGTCCAATAAGATGAAACACATCGGATGACGCTTGTGGAGTCACTGCATACTGTCTATATCACCGAAGGATACTAGCGTGTTTTTATTGAATCTTTGTAAGTGTAAACTTCCCTTTTTCTACATTAAACCTACCATACAGTCACACTATTTGCGTTTTTTGTTTTTTATGCCCACCACCATGTATCATTTTTACTTTTGATGCGGTTCATTGTACACTATGGAGCCTGCTTTCTGATGTTGTAACCTCTCCCTCAATACTGGATGGGGCTTATTCTCTAATCATCGACCTTTTCGTGTTGGATCCTGTTGAGGTTATCCCCTCATGAATGCCTGTTTGATTTATATGCTGTACAATATATGAGTCCATCGTTTCTGGTAAGCCTGTCAACCTTATCCTTTGTTGATTGCACTTTAAAGATCAAGTTTTCCATTCACCTCGAGAAGTGTGAGAGACTTTTGTATGCACATGATTCATTCCGCACAATGTATTATCCCACGATGTTCAGCTATGAACTTTGTTTTATTTTTAACATTGTTTTTCTTCATTTATATATTTTTTTGTTTCATCTATATCATCTTTCACGCTATTGGTGACCATACTCACATTTTGGACTCTACAGGTTCACATTTGTATTTGTCCTTTTTTGTTCACAAATTTGAGCGCCACAATATTGTTTCTTTTTCGTACATCACGGGACACAGAGCAGCATAGTCATTACTATGTGGGTTATATAGATTGCCTTCAGGTGCTGGCACTGGCAACTTCCAAGACAGGAAGTACCCTCCCCTATATAAGCCCCTCCCATCCGGGAGTACCTCAGTTTTTTGCCAGTGTCTAAGGTGTTGGCCAAGGTTAACATATTCATCTGGGCTTGTGTACAGGTTCTTTTGGGCCTTAGCAAGCTATTCCGGATCCAACCAAAAAAGCTTCATAGCTAAACGGTCGGTACCCGGGCCTTGCAGAGAAGAGCAAGGTTTTGCCTATAATGCCTCTCTTAGGAGGGCTGGACCCTGGGATCCAGAGCTCTGGTCATACCCAAAACCAAGATGCTATCTGTGCAGGGTGCTATACAGGTCCAGGGGAGTGGAATCCTTGGGAACCCGGTCCCTGAAGGTCTAAGTACATTGCCTGCCGTGAGAGGCGAAGTTTGGGCTTCTGTGCCAAACAGAGTCCTGCGGCGGGGAAAAGGTAAGTGGGGGCCCCTCAGGAACTTGGTTCTATTGGGGGGCCCTCAATCCTAATATGTCTTTCTGCCTGTTACCTAAATGGTATTCCCGCTAAATATCTGTAATGCCTAAGACTGCTAATTCTAGAAAATGTTTTTTCATATGGTAGTTGAAAAAAAAAAAAAAAAAAAGACAAGGTGCGGTACCTGTGTTTAGCCACTAGAGACCGCTGTGGAACGTTTTTTTCTTTGGACTATTCCTTCCAGGGTGAAAGTCCAGGCAGATGGTGAGTTCTCTTGAAAGGGAAACTATATTCCTCTGTCTTGTTGCCATGTGCTCTGTCATCCCCGGGCCCTGCTGTAAACAGGGACCCTGGCTCCTCTCCCTGTGTTTCCATATGTGAACGCCGATGGCGCACACGGGTGCGCGCGCACGCACTTCTAATATAGAAGATAGGCTGGAAAGGGGGCGGAGCTTGGCGGATGACGCTCTGTGCGCGCCGCAGCGCTTCTGCGCATGTGCGGGCGTCCCAGCATGTTAAAAACACAGTTTTTTCTGTGAATTGGCTGTGGATGGACAGAGCAAAGGGGGCTGGTAGCATACTAAGAGCAGGCATACAGCAGGCGGTTGATACAGGCATCCCCTAGAGAGACACATTAGTGGACACCAACTGATATATATAGCAGCAAGTTGGCTAGACTATTGTCAGTAAGTGGTGTATTGCGGTTGGAATACCTCAGCTTTGGGCTTAGGAATATGCCGTCCAAAGTCTCCGGGTCTAAGACTCCCAGGAAGCAAAAAGGTTCTCCGTCGGGCTCTGAGGATCTGGGGCATGCTTTTGCTGCACCAGTCTCCCCTGAGAAATCAGAGGTTGGTACCCGTAGAGAACCCTCAGGAGTGCCTGGTACTGTGGCTGTCCTCAGTTCACCTGCTCCTGTGTATGTAACAGAGGAGGCTTTTACCTCAGCTCTGGGAGGACTGGAGCAAAGATTGGCAGCATTGATCGCTTCTTCCCTACCAGAAAGAAAGCGCGCCCGATCTCCGTCTCCTCCATCAGACTACCTGTTAGCAGAGCAACAGTCCCATGAAGGGATTGGCCTACCTGAAGGGGATCAGGATGAGGATGACTCTGTTTTAGAGGAGTCGACAGTGGAAGAACCATTCTCAGCATCGCAAGCTGAAAGATTGTGGGTTCAGTCCCTAACTGACATGGTTCGATCAGCATCTCCTCGTTGGGGTCGTTAAAAGCTCCCCAGACTAATTGTTCCTTTCCAATTCATCCATTACTGGAAGGACTTATATACCAGGATTGGGAACATCCTGATAAAATATTTACTCTCCCTAAGAGATTTCCGGTGATCTATCCCATGGAGGATAAGTTCACCCGGAAATGGAGTTTGCCTTCAGTGGACGCAGCAATCACTTGTGTGAAGAAATCACTGACATGTCCAGTAGATAATGTTCAAATGTTCAAGGACCCAATAGATAAAAAATTGGAGTCCTTATTAAAGTCTGCTTTTTCTACAGCGGGAGCGGTTACACAGCCAGCAGTGGCAGCGATTGGGGTTTGCCAGGCGGTAAAGGATCAGATGAAACAGGTCTTAAGGGACTTGCCGGATCAGCAGGCCCATGCCCTGGCTGATCTGCCTAGAGCATTATGCTTTGCGGTTGACGCCATCAAGGATTCTATCCATCAGGCCTCCCGCCTTACGCTGTCTTTAGTACATATGCGTAGACTTCTGTGGCTCAAGAACTGGTCTGCTGAGGCTCCCTGTAAAAAGTTGCTAGTTAGCTTCCTATTTCATGGTGAACGCTTATTCGGCGAGGACCTGGATAAATATATCCAAAAGATTTCCAGCGGTAAAAGTACTCTCTTACCGGTTAAAAAGAGGTTTAGAGGTCCCTCTTTTAAGAGGCCTACCTCTCCAATCCCTGGGACATCTGCTTCTAAGCAGTCCCGACGGCCTCCTCGGTCAAATCCCGGAGGTAAAAATCAGGGACAATTACAGGGTAACAAAAAACCCTGGGTCCGAAGGGGTACAAAACCACCCTCCAAGTCAAATTTATGAAGGGCTGCCCCCACTCAAACGGGTGGGGGGAAGACTTCAGTTGTTCGCAGAGACCTGGCGGGAGACGATCAGAGACAGATGGGTGCTCTCCACAGTAACTCAGGGATACAAGCTGGAGTTAAAAGAGTCTCCTCCGTCCCATTTTATGTGGTCAAGCGTGCCAAAAGATCCCCTGAAGAGAGGATCCCTCTTGTTGGCATTAGAACAACTATTGCTCCAAGGAGTAATTATGGAGGTTCCTCTAGAAGAGTGGGGGTTGGGTTTTTACTCAAACCTCTTCACAGTCCCGAAACCAAACGGGGACGTAAGGCCCATATTAAATCTAAAGGGGCTAAACAAATTCCTGCACATCCGGACTTTTCGGATGGAGTCGATCCGGTCGGTAGCCGCTGCCCTACAAGGGGAGGAATGGTTAGCCTCGATCGACATCAAAGATGCTTATTTGCACGTTCCCATCTTTCCAGTCCATCAGAAATTTCTACGCTTTGCAGTAGAAGAGCGCCATTTTCAGTTCAGAGCCTTACCTTTCGGTCTGGCCACAGCACCACGGGTGTTCACAAAAATTCTGGCCCCACTGGTGGCCGATCTAAGAACACGAGGTGTAACGATAATGGCATACCTAGACGACTTGTTGTTGATGGACCACTCAGTGGCAAAACTAGAAGTGGTAATTCACGATACGATCAAGTATCTGGAATCTCACGGTTGGATCATCAACCGAGACAAGTCAGCCCTACAACCAGTCAAAAGTCTGGAATACTTGGGGCTACGGCTGGATTCAGACCAAAGGAAGATTTTCATGTCTCAAGAAAAAGTATCTTCTTTGAGGGATTTGGTCCACCTGGTGGGTGCAAAAAGACAGCCGTCCATACGCCTGTGCATGAGGCTGCTGGGAAAGATGGTGGCATCATTCGAAGCTGTGCCATACGCCCAGTTTCACTCAAGGAATTTGCAAAGGGCCATACTGTCAGCCTGGAACAAAAAAGTTCAGGCCCTAGACTTCCCGATGTCCTTGTCCCCTTCCGTTCGGAAAAGTCTCTGTTGGTGGTTGATTCCCCAGAATCTGCAAAAGGGGAAATCCTTCAGTCCGATTTCTTGGAGGGTGGTCACTACAGATGCCAGCCTTATAGGCTGGGGGGCAGTACTGGAGCAATGGTCTCTCCAGGGCAGATGGTCGGATGCAGAGAAGGCTCTGCCCATCAATCTCTTAGAGATACGAGCAGCCCGGTATGCCCTAAAGGCATGGACATCCAAACTTCAAAGGTCCCCTGTCAGAATTCAATCCGACAATGCCACGACTGTGGCATATATCAATCATCAGGGGGGCACCAGGAGTCACGCAGCCCAGAGGGAAGTAAATCACATCCTGGAATGGGCAGAAAAATATGTCCCATGCATATCCGCGGTCTTCATCCCAGGGGTGGAGAATTGGAAGGCGGACTTTCTGAGTCGCCAGCAGTTATGCCCAGGGGAATGGTCCCTTCATCCCAAGGTTTTCCGAGCAATATGTCAGCGATGGGGAGCACCGGATGTAGATCTGCTAGCATCCAGATTCAACGCAAAGGTGGACAGATTTGTCTCTCGGACAAGGGATCCCCTAGCTTGTGGCTCGGATGCTCTGGTGTTCCCTTGGGATCAGTTCAAACTGATATATGCATTCCCACCGCTACAATTGTTGCCTCGACTACTCCGCAGAATCAGGATAGAAAAAAAGCCGGTGATCCTGGTGGCTCCAGCGTGGCCCCGAAGAGCCTGGTACGCGGAGATTGTAAAAATGTCTGTGGGGAGTCCTTGGACCCTCCCACGTCGCCCGGACCTGCTTTCGCAAGGACCGATATACCACCCTTCCTTACTAGCTCTAGGTTTAACGGCCTGGCTATTGAAGCCCACATCCTAAAAAAGAGAGGTCTCTCTAACCCTGTGGTATCTACTATGATCAATGCCAGAAAGCCTGTATCCAGGCAGATTTACTATAGAATCTGGAAGGCGTACATCGCATGGTGTGAGGCCAGAAAATGGCATCCACGTAAGTACGTTATAGGCAGGATTCTGGACTTCCTGCAGTGGTCTGTAGACAGGAAGTTTGCCTTGAGTACTATCAAGGGTCAGATTTCGGCCTTGTCAATATTTTTTCAAAGGCCCTTGGCTTCACATTCACTAGTCAAATCTTTTATACAAGGGGTGACGCGTATTAACCCTCCGGTTAAAATTCCCATATGTCCATGGGACCTAAACCTGGTTCTATCGGTTCTACAGAGACAACCATTTGAACCTTTGCGGCACATTTCCTTGGTCCTACTCACCAGGAAATTGATCTATTTAGTAGCCATATGTTCGGCTAGAAGAGTGTCGGAATTAGCCGCTATGTCCTGTAAGGAGCCATATCTGGTTATTCATAAGGACAGAGTAGTGTTACGTCCTCATCCAGCCTTTCTTCCTAAGGTGGTATCGAGGTTTCATTTGAACCAAGATGTGGTTCTTCCTTCCTTTTTTTCCAAACCTAGCTCGGTAGAGGAAAAATTATTACATTCCTTGAATGTAGTAAGAGCAGTTAAAACTTATCTAAAAGCCACTGCTCAGATTCGAAGAACGGATACTTTGTTTATTCTGCCGGAAGGCCCCAGAAAGGGTCAGGCAGCATCAAAATCCCCTTTAGCCAGGTGGATTCGACAGGTCATTATACAAGCCTATGGCTTGAAGAGAAGACCGCCTCCGTTCAAAGTTAGGGCGCACTCCACGAGAGCAGTGGGAACTTCATGGGCAGTGCATCACCAGGCCTCCCTGGCCCAGATCTGTAAGGCCGCAACATGGTCTTCAGTACACACGTTCACTAGGTTCTACCAAGTGGATGTTAGAAGTCAGGAGGATGTCGCCTTTGGGCGCAGTGTGTTGCAGGCTGCAAAAGATCCTCATGTCTGATGGCACCCAGCTTATGTATGGTGTATCCCTCCCCTCATTTGGCATTGCTTTGGGACGTCCCACATAGTAATTGCTATGTCGCTCTGTGTCCCGTGATGTACGAAAAAGAAAATAGGATTTTTATAACAGCTTACCTGTAAAATCCTTTTCTTGGAGTACATCACGGGACACAGAGCTCCCACCCCTCTTTTGGGGACACTTATTGCTTTGCTACAAAACTGAGGTACTCCCGGATGGGAGGGGCTTATATAGGGGAGGGTACTTCCTGTCTTGGAAGTTGCCAGTGCCAGCACCTGAAGGTAATCTATATAACCCACATAGTAATTGCTATGTCGCTCTGTGTCCCGTGATGTAATCCAAGAAAAGGATTTTACAGGTAAGCTGTTATAAAAATCCTATTTTTATACATATGAGTGGTTGAAGAAGTTTTTATGCATAAAGGTAACAAATCTTCTGTGTTCAGCAGCACCCCCAGCCCCCCTAAAACTTACCTGAGCCCCATCCTGATCCAGCGATGTGCAGGAGAGCCTTGGTCCTCCCAGGTCTGTCCTTCCTCATTGGCTGAGACAGCAGCTGTAGCCATCCCTGGTCCTGCAAAGCCTGCGAAAGGACCCTAGGATTTGTGGTATCAAGGAGAGGGATCATTACTGGCTGGCAACCCTTCTTGATCCACGTTACAAGAGTAAGGTTGCAGAACTTATCCAGCCTTCGCAGAGGGAGCAGATGATGAAACATCTTCAGGAGGCCTTGCAGAAAGGTTTGTGCAATGCGTTTCCAGAGCCTGGGAGGCTACAATTTCCTGGTGCTGGACAACGTGTTGCTGAGGCTTCGTTCGTTCACAGATAGAGCGGTGGAGAAGGTGGCAGTCTGACCGATGCCTTCAGACAATTCTTCAGTCCGCAGCCCCAAGGTCTCATCAGTTCCAGCAACCATCACCAGCATCTGAATTACATGGTGCAGGAATACTTAGGGGCAAGATCAGACTTGGAGACCTTTCCCACAGAAAATCCACTGGGTTACTGGGTCTTGAGGATGGACCACTGGCCAGAGCTTGCACAATATGCAATTGAGCCACTGGCCTGTCCTGCATCCAGCGTTCTTTCTGAATGCACATTCATTGCTGCCGGAGGCTTTGTAACCGATCACAGAGTGCGCCTGTCCACAGACTCTGTTGATCGGCTCACCTTCATAAAAATGAATCAGTCTTGGATCACCAGCTACCAAGCACCTGATGCTGATGTAACCGATACTTTTTTCTATGGATGTGGGATCCCTTGAAGACTGCCTATGCTGAGTGACTATCCTATTATGCTGAGTGACAATCCTATTCCTCCTCAATGTTCATGTTAATAGCTTCTAAGAATATTTTTGTTTCAGGGCACCACCACCACTGCCTAAGGCCCAATTTTTCTGCCCTTGTTAAACAGTTGCGGGAATATACAATTTTTGCTGTAATATTTTGCAGCAAGGCCCGTTCCTGTGCTCAACTAGAGTATCTGTGAGGGGTTGCAGTGTTGTGGCATCACCACCACTGCCTAAGGCCCATTTTTCTGCCCCTGTTTAACAGGGGCGTGTAATTAAATTTTTTGCTGTAATATTTTGCAGCAGGGCTCGTTCCTGTGCTCAACTAGAGTATCTGTGAGGGGTTGTAGTGTTGTGGCACCACCACCACTACCTAAGGCCCAATTTTTCTGCCACTGTTTAACAGGGGCGTGTAATTACAATTTTTGATCTAATATTTCACAGCAGGGCCCGTTCCAGCGCCCACCAAGAGAAACTGTGAGGGCTTACAGTGTTCTGGTACCACCAACACCTAAGGCCCAATTTTCTGCAGAGTATATAGGGCAGGCCGTATAGTATATACAGGCGGTCCCCTACTTTTAAACATTCCGACTTACAAACGACTCCTACTTACAAACGGAGGGAGACAACAGGAAGTGAGAGCAAATCTACCCCTAGGAAGGGAAATTCTCTCCTGTAAGAGTTAATATGGGAAAAAGGTGTCTCCACTGATGCTTTATCACCAATCCTTGTTTCCCTAAAAACCCCAAATTTTCTAAATCCAATTGTCATTGGGACAGAAAGTGAGGTGAAATCTTCTGAACAGGGGCACAGATAGAAAAACAAATGTTACAGGGGTGATAATCCTTCCCTATGTTATCTGAAAAGCTTAAAAATAGATGTTTTGGCTGTAGCTACACTTACAAATGTTCCAAATTACAAACAGATTCAACTTAAGAACAAACCTACAGTCCCTATCTTGTTTGTAACCCGGGGACCGCCTGTATTCTGCTGTTCAGAGTATATAGGGCCTGGGGGCCTCGCGCCTTTTCTTTTTTTAATTTGGGTGTGGGGTTCCCCTTAATATCCATACAAGACCCAAAGGGCCTGGTAATGGGCTGGAGGGGGGGGTGATCGGGTACCCATGCTGTTTTTCTCAATAATTTTCATTTATATTGCCGGGACCCAACATTACATTACAGCTGCAAGCAGTTTTACATGACTTTTATTCCTTTAGAAATTGTCATTTTGTGCAGGGACTGTTCTAAACCTGGGAAAAAATATTTTCCCTGCAAGTTAAAGTCATAATTTTCCCTGAAATTCATACTAGCACATTATGAAATACATACCCTCCAGAAGCACAATGTCACCACTGACAGGGCTTTCATCTTCATCTGGTCTTCCTTCAGGGTTGATCCTCTTGACAACGTCTGTTTAGACGAAACGTACATCGGGGCAGAATGCGGCTTGTGCTGAGGTCACCCACGCCTGTCTGGAGCTGGCACAAGCGGCATTTTTAGAGATACATGCTCAGATTTTTGGGATGTTTGTAAGTAGAATTGTTTTTATGCTCATATTAAAATACTTGGTGATATTACACTATCTGGAGTCTTATCTTTTCAGGCCTTATAGCAGAGCTGGAAGATAGAGATGCAAGCAGAGTACGCTGGAAATGTGTGGCAGATGTCCTTTATGCTAAGGAATCCATGCAGCAAAACCTATGCAGCTTCATGCCATACTAGACCAGGGTTGCCAACCGCCAGTAAATGTACTGACCGTTTGTAAAAATCTTTGATTTTTTTTACAACTGCCAGTAAATATCAGGGGCTGATAATTTCATGCTGTGTTGACTTTTTAAGTGTAAATCAAGCAAATTACTTTTGTTATAGGTATTGTCAGTGTTTCCATATCATGTTTATACTGTTTAAATATTCACTGTGTTAGTTTTCAATAGAATTTCAGTAATTACTCAGGCTGTCAGTAAAAAATGTGCTCCGCCAGTAAAATTTCCATGTTTTGTTAGTAAAAAATGATGCAGGAGGTTGGCAACCCTGTACTAGACCACCTATAATTTGGGGTCTTATAATTCGGTAAGAGGCTGTCTGTTTGGCGTTGGTGGGTTAATTTGTCACCTGATTGACAAATTTTTGTGGAATTCACAGACACGCTTTTTAGAAGTTGAGAGATGCTTTTTGGTAACTCATTATATTTATATGGAACTCATATGGGTTTCACCCAGGGCCGCTGATAGGGCAGTACAACCAGCCCTGTTGTACGGGGCCCGGCCCTATCAGTTGCATAGAGGGGCCCGGCCAACGTTACAGCTCATTGCTGCATTAAATAAAAAAAATCGAGCTTGGTAAACTTCTCCCCCGCTCTTACTTGTTTTATGGAGCGGGGTTATACCATTTTCCTGGGACCCATCAGGTCAACAGAGGGGCCCAGGTGCGCACAGAGGACGGACTATTTCTTCATTTTCAGGAGCGGATGTATATCTAGCCAGACCGCTACTCAATTAGTCCCGGCCGGCGTGACACTATGATTCTCCTCCCGCCGCCCGCCGTTCTCAGGTGCTGAGATGCGAGGAGGCTGACAGGGAACAGGAAGGAGAGCGTGGCTGCAATGGACACAGTGAGTGAAGAATAAAGCATAGAATCCTCATTGTGTCCTTAGAATAGAACTCACAACACAGCAGGTTATCATTAGCATTACAATAGTCTTCACAGGCAGCACAGTAAGTAGGGGCTCTATCATGGCTCTGTGTCTCATGGCTGCTGACTTTGTTATGGCTGTGCTGTGTTACAGTTTGTTATATACAGTACAGCCATAAGTTATCAAAGTCAGCAAACAGCCATGTGACATACAGCCATGATAGAGCGCCTGCTTACTGTGCTGCCTGTGATGATGATTGTAATGCCGATGAGCTGCTACTTTACACTTCAGATGGGGGAGCAGTAAACATGTGCAGTGGAGCTGCATTTTACCCCCCCCCAGATCTCTCCATAAAGAGGACCTGTCATGGCCCTGCTATCACGAGGGATGTTGTTCATGTGAAAGCAAAAAAAAATGAAAGATGTAATTTTAACAAAATGAAATTAATAATAAGAAGAACTGCTCCAGCTTCTTAGTGCTTATGCGCAATTGCGAACGCACATGTTGGCCCCGCACGCATGTGTAAACGGCAACAAACCTGCCTTTTGTTTCGAGCCGAGGTTAGGGGTGGGGACGGGGGTGGGGTCAAGGGCGTGGTCGAAGGGGCCCTGTCAGGTGGGCTGTACGGGGCCCTATAATATCTAACAGCGGCCCTGGTTTCACCTAATCATTAGGTGATTCTTGGAGACACACCGTTTATAATTTTGTTTGATTCACTTGATTGATATTTGTTGGATTGATTAGACAAATACAACAGTTTTTTTAATTTATTTTTGGCTACATCATGGTGGTGGTACACGGATTTTCAGTGATGGAGTTCATCAGGAAGAAGCAAAGAGTTGTGTGGCCAAACTCAGAAAAGGAACACAAGGGGGCGCTAGCTAAGTGCTGCATCAATGAGTTTATTATAATTAAAAAGCCAAATGCAAGCTCACAGAAATATAATATCCAAGAGCTTATCTGCAGCCATGCCACATTGGATGAAAGCCATCCACCAGAAGAGTTGCTTGTGACAGCAAACAGCGTGTAGTCAGTGAGGAAACCAAGTCCAATGTTCCAGGAAGTGAGGAGAGCCACTGTGGCACACAAGGCAGGATGTGATGTCAAAACTGGGGTGGGCTGGTTGCTATGGTGACGCGTTTCAGAACTTCTATTGGTTTCTTTCTCAAACTCAATGGTTTTGATATAGTAGGGTGGCCCCAAAATCAAACAAACGTTGGCAGGAGCTTGGGGATCTAAGGACGAGGTCAAAGTATGTCAGAATTAACAGCACCATATTCTTCCATCCAGACTATTCACAACTCCACCCAGCTGTAGCAGCCATGCTACAAGTAAGTTCAGACTCTGATGTAAGGGAGACTGAAATGGGGACCTTGATGTAAAGGGCGGGGCTCCGATGTGGACTCTGATATATCGAGGCAGGCCCAGACTGGGACAAAAAATAGGCTGGGTATTTTATACTGAGCGGCCCTTTTTTCGATTTCTCAATGACTTTCAGTTACTCACTCACCGGCTACTTTATTAGGTACACCTTTCTAGTACCGGGTTGCCTTTTGCCTTCAGAACTGCCTTCATTCTTCATGGCATAGATTCAACAAGCTGTTGGAAACATTCCTCAGAGATTTTGGTGCATATTGACATGATAGCATCACGAGTTGCTGCAGATTTGTCGGCTGCGCATCTATAATGCCAATCCCCTGTTCCACCACATCCCAAAAGTGCTCTATTGGATTGAGATCTGGTGACTGTGGAGGCCATTGGAGTACAGTGACCTCATTGTCCAGTGGTGAGATGATTTGAGCTTTGTGACATAATGCATTATCCTGCTGGAAGGAGCCATCAGAAGATGGGGACACTGTAGTCATAAAGGGATGGACATGGTCAGCAACAATACTCAGGTAGGCCGTGGCATTTAAATGATGCTCAATTGGTACTAAAGAGCCCTAAGTGTGCCAAGAAAATATCCCCCCTTTGCTTTGTTTTACTGAAGTTTTTTCTCTATTCTGACTTCTGATTACAAAGATTACTCTTCATTGTATCCACCAATCAAAGTGGTGCCACTGCCTTGGCACGTTTTGCGTGGTATCTTTTTCTAGACCCTTGAAACCTGCTACTACCATGAAAGGGCTAGTTGGTAGCTGGGAGCCACCAGCTATGAGATTCCCCTGCTCATCCGCCCCCCCCCTCCCCATTTCCAGCAGGGGCACTAAGCTGTGCAGCTGCAGGGGGGTGCATACACACTCTTTCCAATATTTTATTTCTTGCTACACACCACAAAACAGAGATTGCTCATTACTTAGCAGCCCTGCAGGTATGCATTATATACTCTTAAAGAGACATCTTTCTGTGCACCACCTACAGATGGGCCCCACCGCATGCCAGCCGACACTAACATTCAGAAGCCAGGTACTTTGCAACAACCTTCTAGGGATATCCCTCTCTGGAACACTTACAGATACCCACATGCTCTCAATAACATTATCATTGTGTTAATTGGGTCTGATCGCACTCATTATAAGTTATCTCAGTAAAAACTTGATATAACACTGTCGCAGTTCAGTTAATTCATCTTTTTATATGCCAGTGTTCCCTTTACTTACCTTATCAACTTTAAAGTGTTATATTGCTTGATGCTAAGTCTTGCACTGTTTGCCTACTTTGACATAATACATTTACTTAACCTATCATCTGATAGTCTGTGGCCTAGTTTCTGTGCATTATTGTATAGTGCTGACTTACTAATGCTTAAGTTGTTCAGGATTCAGTACCCTTCTACCTATAACTGGGTGTGTCAGTGAGAGTCGTGGCAGACCAGAGAACCCGTCAACACCAAAGGGTCCTGTAGGGTGTGTAGCACTACCCCCGTAGGAGCTGCTGGTTATTTTTGGTCCTGCCGTTACCCCACAGTTCAACTTATCAAAACTTGCTTGGCTCTAAATTGGGCAATGTGCCCACAGATGCATGCACCAGTCACTTAGTCTTTTTCCAATGCTTTTTATTTAACACAACTTGCAGCAGTAGAGGGATGGAGGGTTGGGGGAATTCAGATACCTTGTGTAGATCACTGAGGAACTTGAAATCCTGGAGACAAGTACACTTTCTGTCACTGTATCTTGCTAAACCGGATAGGTCTCTCTCACCAGCCTAGCAGCCGGAATGATACACGGACAAAAGTCTTTGCCACAGACTTGATGATAGTACTAACTGTTGAACAATCCTCTGCCACAGGATTTGGAAATTAGTAATTGCTTGAGCGAACACAGCTACACAGTACCAAAGTCCTTTAAGCCATCCGGCAGTACTGTGAGGTAGATTGGTTAGGATTAGGGATGAGCTTCGTGTTCGAGTCGAACATACGTTCGACTCGAACATCGGCTGTTCGATCGTTCGACGAAGATCGAACGATTTGGGCCGTTCGCGCCAAATTCGAGTGACGCGAACGGCCCACAATGCACTACGCCATCGCAGTGTCATCCAGGCGCTGTGATTGGCCAAGCATGCACTGTGACCCCGCATGCTTGGCCAATCACAGCGCCGGCAGCGAGGAGAGCAATGATTGGCCACAGGCAGGATGCCTGTGGCCAATTATTGCTGAGGGTGTTTAGTACACGCCCCACACTATAAAAGGCCGCCAGCACGGCGGCCTAGTGTAGTGTGTTCCGGAGCAGGGATAGAGCAGCATAGGCAGGGACAGTGACTGTTATTTCTTTCTTGCTTAACCTGGATTCCTTTAGTTTAGGGAAAGAGAAGGATAGGTAGGGAGAGTGTCAGTGTGTTTTGTGCTTGTGCTATAGTGTGCTTAAAAAAAACATTTATTCTAGGGACAGAAAACTGTAGGTAGGGACAGTGTCAGTTTCTTTCACTCTGCAAGTCCTTGTTTCCAGGGACCTGGAAGGACAGTGAGTGAATTGTCCTTGTGCTATATTGTGCTTAAAAAAACATTTATTCTAGGGACAGAAAACTGTAGGTAGGGAGAGTGTCAGTTTCTTTCACTCTGCAAGTCCTTGTTTCCAGGGACCTGTAAGGACAGTGAGTGAATTGTCCTTGTGCTATATTGTGCTTAAAAAAAACATTTATTCTAGGGACAGAAAACTGTAGGTAGGGAGAGTGTCAGTTTATTTCACTCTGCAAGTCCTTGTTTCCAGGGACCTGGAAGGACAGTGACTGAATTGTCCTTGTGCTATATTGTGATTAAAAAAAACATTTATTCTAGGGACAGAAAACTGTAGGTAGGGAGAGTGTCAGTTTATTTCACTCTGCAAGTCCTTGTTTCCAGGGACCTGGAAGGACAGTGAGTGAATTGTCCTTGTGTTATATTGTGATTAAAAAAAACATTTTTTCTAGGGACAGAAAACTGTAGGTAGGGAGAGTGTTTTTTTTCTTTCACTCTGCAAGTCCTTGTTTCCAGGGACCTGGAAGGACAGTGACTGAATTGTCCTTGTGCTATATTGTGCTTAAAAAAAACATTTATTCTAGGGACAGAAAACTGTAGGTAGGGAGAGTGTCAGTTTATTTCACTCTGCAAGTCCTTGTTTCCAGGGACCTGGAAGGACAGTGAGTGAATTGTCCTTGTGTTATATTGTGATTAAAAAAAACATTTTTTCTAGGGACAGAAAACTGTAGGTAGGGAGAGTGTTTTTTTTCTTTCACTCTGCAAGTCCTTGTTTCCAGGGACCTGGAAGGACAGTGACTGAATTGTCCTTGTGCTATATTGTGATTAAAAAAAACATTTATTCTAGGGACAGAAAACTGTAGGTAGGGAGAGTGTCAGTTTCTTTCACTCTGCAAGTCCTTGTTTCCAGGGACCTGTAAGGACAGTGAGTGAATTGTCCTTGTGCTATATTGTGCTTAAAAAAAACATTTATTCTAGGGACAGAAAACTGTAGGTAGGGAGAGTGTCAGTTTATTTCACTCTGCAAGTCCTTGTTTCCAGGGACCTGGAAGGACAGTGACTGAATTGTCCTTGTGCTATATTGTGATTAAAAAAAACATTTATTCTAGGGACAGAAAACTGTAGGTAGGGAGAGTGTCAGTTTATTTCACTCTGCAAGTCCTTGTTTCCAGGGACCTGGAAGGACAGTGAGTGAATTGTCCTTGTGTTATATTGTGATTAAAAAAAACATTTTTTCTAGGGACAGAAAACTGTAGGTAAGGAGAGTGTTTTTTTTCTTTCACTCTGCAAGCCCTTGTTTCCAGGGACCTGGAAGGACAGTGACTGAATTGTCCTTGTGCTATATTGTGCTTAAAAAAAACATTTATTCTAGGGACAGAAAACTGTAGGTAGGGAGAGTGTCAGTTTATTTCACTCTGCAAGTCCTTGTTTCCAGGGACCTGGAAGGACAGTGAGTGAATTGTCCTTGTGTTATATTGTGATTAAAAAAAACATTTTTTCTAGGGACAGAAAACTGTAGGTAGGGAGAGTGTTTTTTTTCTTTCACTCTGCAAGTCCTTGTTTCCAGGGACCTGGAAGGACAGTGACTGAATTGTCCTTGTGCTATATTGTGATTAAAAAAAACATTTATTCTAGGGACAGAAAACTGTAGGTAGGGAGAGTGTCAGTTTATTTCACTCTGCAAGTCCTTGTTTCCAGGGACCTGGAAGGACAGTGACTGAATTGTCCTTGTGCTATATTGTGCTTAAAAAAAACATTTATTCTAGGGACAGAAAACTGTAGGTAGGGAGAGTGTCAGTTTATTTCACTCTGCAAGTCCTTGTTTCCAGGGACCTGGAAGGACAGTGACTGAATTGTCCTTGTGCTATATTGTGCTTAAAAAAAACATTTATTCTAGGGACAGAAAACTGTAGGTAGGGAGAGTGTCAGTTTATTTCACTCTGCAAGTCCTTGTTTCCAGGGACCTGGAAGGACAGTGAGTGAATTGTCCTTGTGTTATATTGTGATTAAAAAAAACATTTTTTCTAGGGACAGAAAACTGTAGGTAGGGAGAGTGTTTTTTTTCTTTCACTCTGCAAGTCCTTGTTTCCAGGGACCTGGAAGGACAGTGACTGAATTGTCCTTGTGCTATATTGTGCTTAAAAAAAACATTTATTCTAGGGACAGAAAACTGTAGGTAGGGAGAGTGTCAGTTTATTTCACTCTGCAAGTCCTTGTTTCCAGGGACCTGGAAGGACAGTGACTGAATTGTCCTTGTGCTATATTGTGATTAAAAAAAACATTTATTCTAGGGACAGAAAACTGTAGGTAGGGAGAGTGTCAGTTTATTTCACTCTGCAAGTCCTTGTTTCCAGGGACCTGGAAGGACAGTGAGTGAATTGTCCTTGTGTTATATTGTGATTAAAAAAAACATTTTTTCTAGGGACAGAAAACTGTAGGTAGGGAGAGTGTTTTTTTTCTTTCACTCTGCAAGTCCTTGTTTCCAGGGACCTGGAAGGACAGTGACTGAATTGTCCTTGTGCTATATTGTGCTTAAAAAAAACATTTATTCTAGGGACAGAAAACTGTAGGTAGGGAGAGTGTCAGTTTATTTCACTCTGCAAGTCCTTGTTTCCAGGGACCTGGAAGGACAGTGAGTGAATTGTCCTTGTGTTATATTGTGATTAAAAAAAACATTTTTTCTAGGGACAGAAAACTGTAGGTAGGGAGAGTGTTTTTTTTCTTTCACTCTGCAAGTCCTTGTTTCCAGGGACCTGGAAGGACAGTGACTGAATTGTCCTTGTGCTATATTGTGATTAAAAAAAACATTTATTCTAGGGACAGAAAACTGTAGGTAGGGAGAGTGTCAGTTTATTTCACTCTGCAAGTCCTTGTTTCCAGGGACCTGGAAGGACAGTGACTGAATTGTCCTTGTGCTATATTGTGCTTAAAAAAAACATTTATTCTAGGGACAGAAAACTGTAGGTAGGGAGAGTGTCAGTTTATTTCACTCTGCAAGTCCTTGTTTCCAGGGACCTGGAAGGACAGTGACTGAATTGTCCTTGTGCTATATTGTGCTTAAAAAAAACATTTATTCTAGGGACAGAAAACTGTAGGTAGGGAGAGTGTCAGTTTATTTCACTCTGCAAGTCCTTGTTTCCAGGGACCTGGAAGGACAGTGAGTGAATTGTCCTTGTGTTATATTGTGATTAAAAAAAACATTTTTTCTAGGGACAGAAAACTGTAGGTAGGGAGAGTGTTTTTTTTCTTTCACTCTGCAAGTCCTTGTTTCCAGGGACCTGGAAGGACAGTGACTGAATTGTCCTTGTGCTATATTGTGATTAAAAAAAACATTTATTCTAGGGACAGAAAACTGTAGGTAGGGAGAGTGTCAGTTTATTTCACTCTGCAAGTCCTTGTTTCCAGGGACCTGGAAGGACAGTGACTGAATTGTCCTTGTGCTATATTGTGCTTAAAAAAAACATTTATTCTAGGGACAGAAAACTGTAGGTAGGGAGAGTGTCAGTTTATTTCACTCTGCAAGTCCTTGTTTCCAGGGACCTGGAAGGACAGTGACTGAATTGTCCTTGTGCTATATTGTGATTAAAAAAAACATTTATTCTAGGGACAGAAAACTGTAGGTAGGGAGAGTGTTTTTTTTCTTTCACTCTGCAAGTCCTTGTTTCCAGGGACCTGGAAGGACAGTGACTGAATTGTCCTTGTGCTATATTGTGCTTAAAAAAAACATTTATTCTAGGGACAGAAAACTGTAGGTAGGGAGAGTGTCAGTTTATTTCACTCTGCAAGTCCTTGTTTCCAGGGACCTGGAAGGACAGTGACTGAATTGTCCTTGTGCTATATTGTGATTAAAAAAAACATTTATTCTAGGGACAGAAAACTGTAGGTAGGGAGAGTGTCAGTTTATTTCACTCTGCAAGTCCTTGTTTCAAGGGACAGAGAAGGACACCTGAAGGTAGCCCTTATTGCTTTTTTCCCATCTCCCTGCAGGCCATCTATTAGAATGTCTGGAAGGCAAACAAGGAGAGGCAGACAGTCAGGAGGCAATAAAAGAGGGCAAGCAGGCTCTGTGTCTGGGGGCAACAGTGCTGGTCGTGGACGCGGTGCATTGTCATCAGCACATGGCCATGGGACACGCTTGTCCTTCTTTTCGGCAGCTGGACATGTTGAGCCACATCATGCCGAAGACTTGGTAGAGTGGATGACCAAGCCCTCCTCCTCCTCCTCATCCTCTCTCACCCAGGCTCAGGGTACTGGAAAAGCAGCTGCCAAAGCGTCGTCTTCCCTGGTATCAATGTCAGACAAATCATCAGTCACTCCTTCCCTAGACCCACCATGTCCTCCTCCTGAGGAGTCCCCCGAACTGTTTCAGCACAGTGTTGGGTACATGCTCCAGGAGGATGCCCAGCGTTTCGAAGGGTCTGATGATGAAACCCAGCTAGAGGAAGGCAGTAGCGTGAGAGCAGACAGAGGGGATGCTCAAGAAGGACACCAATCTGGCAGTCATGTTCCAGCAGCTGCAGCATACTGCCAGATTGGCTCCAGTGATGAGGAGGGAGGGGATGATGAGGTCACTGACTCCACGTGGGTGCCTAATAGGAGAGAGGAGGAGGAGGAGGATGAGGAGGAGGCACATCTCCAACGAGGCAGGATGCCCTTTGGTGGCCAGCGTAAGGGCAGTACACCGACGGAATCACACCGCAGAGCTCCGCCTGTGCAGGGCGCTGCCTCTGCCCGTCATTCAAAAAGTTCTTTGGTGTGGGCCTTTTTTGAGGCTAGTGCATCAGATCGCACAGCTGCTGTTTGCAACATATGTCTCAAGCGTATATCGCGTGGCCAAAACATCAGCCGCTTGGGTACCACATGCCTGACCAGACATATGTTGACCTGCCATGCAGCTCGTTGGCAAGCCTACCTCAAAGACCCACACCAAAGAACAAAGCGGACCTCTCCTTGCACCGCATCAGCTGGGATCTCCAACCCCACTATAACTTCAGTCCTCTCTGAAACATGCACTGAGAGGAATGAAGGTGTAGAATTAGGTGTGTCACAGCCAAGTACTTGCGCCCACTCTGCTAGCAGTACACCGACGTCCGATTCTAGCAGGCAAATTTCCCTGCCCCAGCTGCTGGACCGTCGAAAGAAGTTCACTCCCAGCCATCCACATGCCCAGCGGTTGAATGCTAGCTTGGCTAAATTGCTAGCGCTTCAACTGCTGCCTTTTCAGTTGGTAGACTCGGCCCCCTTCCGTGAGTTTGTGCAATGTGCAGTTCCTCAGTGGCAGGTTCCCAAACGCCACTTTTTCTCACGGAAGGCTATTCCGGCTCTCTACCGGCATGTGGAAGGCAATGTCTTGGCCTCGCTGGACAGGGCGGTCAGCGGTAAGGTGCATATTACCGCTGACTCATGGTCCAGCAGGCATGGACAGGGACGTTACCTTTCTTTCACGGCCCATTGGGTCACTCTTTTGGCAGCTGGGAAGGATTCAGGACAAGGTGCAGTAGTGTTGGAGGTTGTCCCACCGCCACGCCTCCAAAATGCTACTACTGGTTGTGACACACCTCTCTCCTCCACCCCCTCCTCTTCTTCTTCCTCCATGGCCTCTTCCTGTGGTTTGTCCTATGAACCAGCGGTGCTCCGTAGCGGTTCACGGGGCTACGCAAGTACGCAGGCAAAAAGATGCCATGCCGTGCTTGCGCTGGTGTGTTTGGGGGACAGAAGCCACACTGGGGCAGAGGTCCTGTCTGCTCTGCAGGGCCAGGCCGAGAGGTGGTTGACGCCACGCCAGCTTAAGCCAGGAATGGTGGTTTGCGACAATGGCACCAACCTCCTCTCCGCCCTCCGACAGGGACAACTGACCCATGTGCCCTGTGTGGCTCACGTCCTTAACCTGGTGGTGCAGCGCTTCTTGGGCAGGTACCCGGGCTTACAGGATGTCCTGAGGCAGGCCAGGAAAGTCTGTGTGCATTTCCGCAGATCTTATAATGCCAGTGCTCGCCTGGCTGAGCTGCAAAAGGAGTTGAACCTGCCCAAGAACCGCCTTATATGTGACATGCCCACCAGGTGGAACTCAACGTTGGCCATGCTGCAGCGGCTGCACACGCAGCAGAGGGCCATCAATGAGTACCTGTGCGACTACGGCACCAGGACAGGGTCAGGGGAGCTTGGTTTTTTTTCTCCACGCCAGTGGGGCATGATCAGGGATGCATGCACTGTCCTGGCACCATTTGAGGAGGCCACGAGGATGGTGAGCAGTGACAGTGCATGCATCAGTGACACTGTACCTCTTGTCCACCTGTTGGAGCACACGCTGCGTGGAATAATGGACAGGGCACTTGAGGCAGAACAGAGGCAGGAAGAGGAGGACTTCCTTGCCTCTCAAGGCCCCCTTTACCCAGACAGTGTTCCTTCTGTCCCACCCATCGCACAGGAAGAGGAGGAGGAGGAGGAGGAGGAGGAGGAGGAGGAGGATTGTGTCAGCATGGAGGTGGAGGCTGGCACTCAGCATCATCAGCAGCAGTCTTTTAGGGATGATTTACAGTCCCAAGAAACCAGTGGACTTGTACGTGGCTGGGAGGAGGTGGCTGCGGATCATGTCGTCCTTAGTGACCCAGAGGACTCCGGAGCGAATGCCTCAGCAAACCTACGCTGCATGGCCTCCCTGATCCTGCAAAGTCTGCGGAAGGATCCTCGTATTCTTCGGATCAAGGAGAGGGACCATTACTGGCTGGCCACTCTCCTTGATCCACGGTACAAGGGTAAGGTTGCGGACCTTATGTTACCGTCGCAGAGGGAGCAGAGGATGAGACAACTCCGGGAGGCCTTGCAGAAAGGTCTGTGCAACGCGTTCCCAGAGACTGGGAGGTTGCAAACTCCTGGTCCTGGACAACGAGTTGCTGAGGCTTCGGCCAGTCAAAGAAGGAGCGGTGGGGAAGGTGGCCGTCTGACCGATGCGTTCAGACAATTCTTTAGTCCGCAGCCCCAAAGTATGATCGGTTCCAGCAACCATCGCCAGCGTCTGATAAACATGGTGCAGGAATATCTAGGGGCAAGGTCAGACTTGGACACCTTCCCCACCGAAAATCCTCTGGCTTACTGGGTCTTGAGGATGGATCACTGGCCAGAGCTTGCACAGTATGCAATTGAGCTACTGGCCTGTCCTGCATCCAGCGTTCTTTCGGAACGCACATTCAGTGCTGCTGGAGGATTTGTCACGGATCACAGGGTGCGCCTGTCCACCGACTCGGTTGATCGACTGACTTTCATCAAGATGAACCAGTCTTGGATCACCACCAGCTACCACACACCTGATGCTGATATAACAGACTAATTGATTTTAACATGTCACATCCCTTCAAGACTGATGCTGATGCTGAGTGCCTGTGCTGTTATGTTGACTGGCTATCCTCCTCCTCCGAGTCCTCAATGATACGATTGATGATGATAGCTTGTAAGATCATTTTTGTTTATGGGTGCCGCCACCAGTGCCTAACGCCCAATTTTTCAGCCCCTGTTTAACAGGGGCGTGTAATTACAATTTTTGAAGCAATACTTTGCAACAGGGCTCATTGCTGTGCTCCAAGTACAGTATCTGTGAGGAGTTGCAGTGTTGTGCCACCAGTGCCTAACGCCCAATTTTTCAGCCCCTGTTTAACAGGGGCGTGTAATTACAATTTTTGAAGCAATACTTTGCAACAGGGCTCATTGCTGTGCTCCAAGTACAGTATCTGTGAGGAGTTGCAGTGTTGTGCCACCAGTGCCTAAGGCCCAATTTTTCAGCCCCTGTTTAACAGGGGCGTGTCATTACAATTTTTGAAGCAATACTTTGCAACAGGGCTCATTGGTGTGCTCCAAGTACAGTATCTGTGAGGAGTTGCAGTGTTGTGCCACCAGTGCCTAAGGCCCAATTTTTCAGCCCCTGTTTAACAGGGGCGTGTCATTACAATTTTTGAAGCAATACTTTGCAACAGGGCTCATTGCTGTGCTCCAAGTACAGTTGCTGTGAGGGGTTGCAGTGTTGTGCCACCAGTGCCTAAGGCCCAATTTTTCAGCCCATGTTCAACAGGGGCATGTAATTACAATTCTTGATCTAATAATTCACAGCAGGGCCCATTGCTGCACCCACCAAGAGTAACTGTCAGGGCTTACAGTGTTGTGGCACCAGCACCACCATCAAAGGCCCAATTTTTACTACCACTGTTCAACAATTATATGTAATTAAAATTCCTGATATAATAGTTGACAGCAGGGCGTTCCAGCACCAACCAAGAGTAACTGTGAGTGCTTACAGTGTTGTGCCAACACCAACAACTAAGGGGCCTATTTCTGCAGAGTATATACGGCAGGTCCCTACTTTCAAACATCCAACTTACAAACGACTCCTACTTGCAAACGCAAGAAGACAACAGGAAGTGAGAGGAAATCTACCACTAGGAAGGAAAATTCTCTCCTGTAAGAATAAATATGGGAGAAAGGTGTCTCCTCTGTACTGATGCTTTATCAGCAATCCTTGTTTCAAGAAAAACACCACATTTCAAAAACAGTTGTCATTGGGACGGAAAGTGAGGTGAAATGTTCTGAACAGGGGCACAGACAGCAAAACAAATGTTACAGGGGTGATAACCCTTACCTATGTTTTCCAAAAAGTTTAAAAATAGATTTTTGGTCTGGAGCTACACTTCAACAATGTACCTGTTCAAAATTACAAACAGACTCTACATAAGAACAAACCTACAGTCCCTGTCTTGTATGCACCGCCTGTATAGGGCTGTTCAGAGTATATAGGGCCTTTTTTATTTTATGTGCGGGGTTCCCCTTAATATCCATACAAGACCCAAAGGGGCTGGTAATGGGCTGGGGTAGGGGGGGGGGGTCATGGGGTAGCTATGCCATTTTTCTTAAAGAATTTCATCCATATTACCGGGACCAGACATTACATTAAAGCCGCAAGCAGTTTTAAATGGCTTTTTTTTCCTTTAGAAGTGTCATTTTGTGCAGGGACAGTTCTAAACACGGGAAACACGTGGCACTTCACAGGCATACTTTAGACACCCCCCAGGTACGATATTTAAAGGAATATTTGACTTTTCTTTTTTCACTTTATGCATCATTAAAATGACTGCTCCCGAAAAACGACCGTTTTTAAAACTTCTTTTTGCATTGATACATGTCCCCTGGTGCAGAACCCGGGTTCCCAAACCCTTTTTAGGACAATAACATGCATAATAGTTGTTATAATTAGCACTTTAGAATTCGAACGTTCGCATCCATTGTATTTAATAGGGTTCTAATGTTCGTTCGAACTTTCGGTCCGTTCGCGGGTTCTGGTGCGAACCGAACCCGGGGGTGTTCGGCTCATCACTAGTTAGGATGCATCCTCCAATTGAGTCACCAGGCTCTTTACGAGATACCAGCCTTTTGCTCGGTCCTCTCCAAGAAGAGTCCTCCCCTGGATCCTCCAATTGCTTGGCTTCTTCCCGCAGGCAAGACAGCACAGGACCATCCCCGAACCAGTAGGCCCCAGACAGACTTCTGGGCCTACTTAAAGTAACGTAGCCTCGGGCCAACAGGGCCCCGAGGCAGAAGAGGAGTTGTCACATACCTTAGGCCAAGTGGGCCATGAGGTCAGAAAGAGAGAAAAATGGCGTCTGCCCCTTAAGTATCCTCTCCCAGAATGCACAGCGGTAGACCCCTCCCACTGGGCTGTTTCTGGGGAAAGGTCACCCAATACACTCCAGCCTGTTGTATTTCCAACACTGGCCGGCGGTGACAACGACACCTACCGGCGACAGTGGAAAATGCTCTCAACACAGCCAAAGCTGGAACAGAGGCTAATTTAGCCATAAACATTGTATTCTGAACTATATATAATTCAGATGACCCACTAAATTTACACAATAGCGCCTGGTCAACAGGAGCAGGGCGCTACAGGTGTTATGCACTACACCTGTATACCACCAACACAATACCAGACAAACTTTCTGAAAATGGTACCAAAGGTGCAGCAGGCAGGATAGTCCTAAAAGTATGATATTATCACACATATAAGTGAGCCTGATCTTAGTTTTCAATGTCCTAAAAATCCTAAACTGTCCTCTTGAATTTTATGACATGACATCAATAGGAAAAGCAATTGGCGAACTTCTGCAATTTCAGTCTCAAGTCGTTTTCCACATCTCCGCATTGTGAAAGCTTCAAACTAATGTTGAATTTAATGAATGTTTTCAATGTCTCTGCTACTTCAGGAGTTCCAGAAGTAAAATTCTAAAGAAAACATCAAGGGATAAGTCATGTTTTGCTGATAGAACAACATGATTATCATTCTGCCGAAACTGTGGGTGCCTGTAAACCCCCATCCACACATAGTTCTTAGGAAGAAAACAAACCTATTAAACGAGTTATGCTAAGGAAGCTTCCTGATAGGACAGTGAATTAAAATCCTGCGCTAGCTTTGTACTGTACGATAGATAAGGACACCCTGTACAGGGAGGATTAAAAAAAAAAGAAGCACTATCAACAGGATTTGTGTTCCTGTTAACTCCATGACTACCGCCGCAAATACTACAATGCACAAATAAATACAGGGATGAATTTTCATGCAGGTTTCAAAATATGCATGCCTTGTATATATTGTATGTATGAAGCTGGTAAGCCATTTCAGGTGCTAGACAGTCAACTACATACTTAATGGTTCCTCCGGGAACCTATTTGTAATGAAGAACCACACTAGACACATGCAAGGATTACCGAATGCCATTATTTTAACTATTTTCTGTGCCAACTGGAAACCATTCTGGAAGTGCCATCATTGGCACTCAGTGTCACCTTTACACAAGGGACACCTGTCCCCATTGTAGCAGCACGGGATACCAATAGTCCCTGTTGTGGAGGCATAGTACTAAACCTATTAGCGTTTCACCCAATGCTGTATCCTGGCCTAGGCCAACAAGACCCAGGCCTAGGGCAGCACTACACTACAATCCACAAATTGTGGCAGGTGACGTGGCCAGGTGACGTGGCAGGTGACGTGGCAGGTGATGTGGCAAGTGGACAATACACAACTTGTGGCAGGTGACGTAGCAGGTGACGTGGCCAGGTGACGTGGCAAGTGGACAATCCACAACTTGTGGCCAGGTGACGTATCAGGTGACCTGGCAAGTGGACAATCCACAGCTTGTGGCAGATGATGTGGCAAGTGATACGCTAAATATAAGTACACTGCTGCTCTCTCAACTGCTGGTCTCCTAAAATGGCTGAAATGGTTAAATAATACTGTTTTTTGAGCTTAGGGAGGGTCTTATGATGTTTCTTAGCTAAACGCCTATAGACGCAAACGCGGTAAAACGCGGTGAAACGCCGCTAACATCGCGGCAAAACGGGCGTTTTTAAACGCCGGTTTTAGCCTTTAAAAACGTGTGTTCAGCAGAGTTTGCACCGGTGTCTTGTGTGCATGGGGCCTTAGTGGAACACAAGCTGCTTCTCATTTTGACTGTCCTATGAGCCTGGACCACAAACCTTCCTCACTGTGCTATATGTTTTCTGCTGCACCATTGGCATTGTTATATCTTCTTAGTCCTCTCCATAAAATTATCAGACATTTTTGCTTAAAGTAGAACTATAGGCAACACTTTTGTTTTTCATTTTGGATAGAGTAAGGGAGGGTTAGAGCCCCTGTCAGGTTATTTTTTACCATCCCTGTCCCATTGCAGAGATTTCCCTTCACTTCCTGCCCCATAGCCAAACAGGAAGTGAGAGGAAATCTATGCAAATTAAGGGAATCCATTGCCCCCCCCCCAGGCCCCGAGAACTAGTGTCCACACTCAAAAGTTTCAGGGCGGGTCTTAAACAAAAAGGGGTGTGGCCTTGACAGGAAGAGTGGGTCATGTTTTAATTAGGGGGTGCACGAGTTTAGTCAGGCCTAGGGCAGCACAAATCCTAAATACACTACTGGTTTCACTCTTTCCCTGCCAGGTGTCCCATATTTGTAGGCACAGAGCTCCAAATGCCGCCATTGCAAAAGCATATCTCTCCAACTATTCCTATTGAAGAGGCATGGTCTTCCAACTATCTCCAACTATTAAGAATGCCATTCTGATAAAAAGAAAAAACATTGTGGTTACTCAGTGTTACCCATACACAAAGGACAACTGTCCCCATTGTGGCAACAAAAAGCCACAACTGTCCCCATTGTGGAGGCATAGCCCTAAACCTATCACCGTTATGCCATTTTCTTCTCCTCAATTGCCACAATTGAGCAAGCACAGAGCCTCAAATGCATCTATTGTGGAAGCATAGCCCTCTAACTATCCCTATTAAAGCTGCATGGTCCTCCAGCTATCCCCATTGTGGATAAATAAGCCCCAATGTAGAAACACAGAGCCCTAACTGCTCTCATTTTGGGGGTTTAGAACCCCAGCGGTCTCCTTTGTGGAGGCTCACAGCTCCAAATGTCACCATTGTGGAGGTACAGAGCACTAACTATTCCCATTATGGATACAAAGAGCCTCAACTGTCTGCATTGTGAATGCACAGAGTGGCCACCTTTTTCATTTGTGAAAGTATAGAGGCCTAAACTGTCTTCTTTGTAGAATTACAGGCCCCCAGTTGTGCCCATTGCAGAGGCATAGACCCACAACTGTCCCCATTGCATAAAGATCTAACTGTCCACTTTGTAAAGGCACAGAGGTCCAACTGTTCCCACTGTGGAGGTACAGAACCCCAACTATCTCCATTGTGAAGGCACAGAACCTCAACTGTCCCCATTGAGGTGGTAAAGAGACCCCACTGTCCTCATTTTGTAGGTACAGAGCCACAACTCTCATCCAATTTTTTCCATTAAAGATGCATGGTCCTCCAGCTTTCCCCATTGTGGAGGAATAACCCCCAATGTAGAGACACAGAGCCCTAACTGCCCTCATTGTGGAGAGACAGAACCCTAATGGTCTCCTTTGTGGAGGCACAGAACCCCAATGGTCTCCTTTGTAGAGGCACACAGCTCCAACTGTCCCCATTGCAGAGGTAGAGAGCCCCAACTATTCCCATTGTGGATACAAAGAGCCTCAACTGCACACAATGTCTTAAGAGTTCCCTTCACTGGAACTAAGGGGCCAAGCCCAATCCCTGAGAAAGAACCCCACACCATAATCCCCTCTCCACCAAATGGTTTGGACCAGTGCACAAAGCAAGGTCCATAAAGACATGGGTGAGCGAGTTTGGGGTGGAGGAACTTGACTGGCCTGCACAGAGTCCTGACCTCAACCCGATAGAACACCTTTGGGATGAATTAGAGCAGAGACTACGAGCCAGGCCTTCTCATCCAACGTCAGTGCCTGACCTCACAAATGCTCTTCTGGAAGAATGGTCAAACATTCCCATAGACCAGTGTTTCTCAACCTTTTTTCAGCCAAGGCACCCTTTACAATTCTGCACAATCTCAAGGCACACCATTCTAAAGTCTAAAAAATAAATAAAATAATAGTTGTACATAACGTAGTAACATCCACACACATAGGACACCCAACACTGGAGATGATTTATTCTTCCAAAGCAAATACACCTTTGCACACTGATACTGATTCCAATGTTTCTCTTCCCTCAGTTTCTCTCCCACACTAAGCTACTGTGACCACAGTGTTGACGGAGAGGAGTAGGGGAGGGGCAAACAAGGATGCTGTGCAGGTGCCCAATGTCCTCCTTGTCAACGATCACGTTATTGGTTGTTAGGATGCCGGCAGCTAGAAGGTTGTAATGGTGCACAATGAAAACCCGTAGCTTTGTGTATCTAAAAGGCAGGATTCATCCATCCGCTGGCTTACATACAACTTTTGGGCAATTTTTAGACATTTTGTCAAGTCACCTCTGAAGAATCCTGAAGGCACCCCAGGGTGTCTGGGCACCCTGGTTGAAAAAGGCTGCCATGGACACAGCCTAAACCTTGTGGACAGCCTTCCTAGAAGAGTTGAAGCTGTTATAGCTGTAAAGAGTGGGCCAACTCAATATTGAACCCTACGGACTGAAGCCTCGTACACACGACCGAGAATCTCGTCAGGAAAAAACACGTTGTTTTTCTTGACGAGATTCTTGGACAAGAAACTTGTCCCGGCCGAGTGTACAGACGCTCGATTCAAAGAACCAGCGGTTCTTTGAATGGAGCGAACACGGTGACGTCATCGCTCGTCACATTCGATGCCGTCGCCGCCATCTTGCTACACCCTAACTATGCCTAGGAAGCTACCGCGCATGCGTCTAAGTCATTTCGAGCATGCCCGGGCTTACCGGAGGGCAGGTAAGTGTACACACACACTTTTCTCATCGAGAAACAAGCTGACGAGAATCTCGACGAGAAAATAGAGAGCAGGTTCTCTATTTTTCTCGTTGAGATTCTTGTCGGTTTTCTTGACGAGAAACCTGATAGCCGCGTACACACGGCCGATTTACTCGTCAAGAAAGCTCTGCCAGCAAGTTTCTTGTCGTTTTTCGACGAGAAACTTGGTCGTGTGTACGAGGCTTTAGACTGGGATGCCTTTAAAGTTCATGTGCGTGTAAAGGCAGGCGTCCCAATACTTTTGACATTATGATGATGATATGTAAATTTATATCGCGCCAAATACTGTCTTGGAGGACTGCAACTAAGCGCGCTGTACCATAAATTCACCAATCAGCCTTTGGAAAAAAAAAATATTTGAGAAAAAGGAAGGAGAAAAAAAAAAAAAGGTAGGCTCACGAGGGGAGTCGAAAAAAAAAATTGACGTTAATTATTACAGTTAGGTGTCTCTACATCCGTAGTTTAGGAAAAAGCGTTTTTAAAAAGGTGGGTTTTTAATTGCCTTTTAAAAAGAGCTTGGGGCATTGGGAGCCGGAGATGGTCGGGGAGTTGGTTCTAAAGGGCCGCGCCCATAGTCTGCATTCGTCGACCTCCCAAGGACTGGAGTCGGGCGGGTGCTTGGATGATCCTATTTTGAAGCCCTGACCGCAATGCTCTAATTGGTGTGTAATGGGAGGCCATTTCTGTGAGATAGAGTGGGCCCAGGCCCCAATATGCTATAAACATCAGAACCAAGATTTTAAATTGTACTCTATGCACTATAGGTAACCAATGTAGCTGTGCCAGCACGGGGGTGATGTGATGTCTATATGGTGTACCCGTAATAGTGCGTGCTGCTTGATTCTGTATAATTTGGATTTTTTTGACCCACTTAAGGGGAAGGCCAAGGCAAAAACCATTGGCAAAGTCTAGTCTGGATTGTACTAGAGCCAAAGTAAGTGTGATTTGGTGTCGATATGAAAGTAGATGTCTGATCTTCCGAATAATTTGCAAATAGAATGAGGCATTTTTCATACAGTTCATAATTTGCGGAATCCAGGTAAGCTTTGCATCAAAAATGATTCCAAGGTTCTTGACCTGTCTTTTAGGTTCTGGGCAGGTACCTACAGTAAGTCAGGTGGCCATTGAGATAGAATGGGAAAGGCTAGAGGTTCGCCCACTTGGAGTATTTCTGTTTTGGAGCAGTTGAGGCTCAACCAGTTCCTATTCATCCAGGAATGGATATGAGTCATGCATTCTGCTAGGATCTGGGGATGTCTGTCATTTTTGGAAGTTTTGACTAGGATTTGGATGTCATCGGCATATAGTTGGCCTTGAAGGCCATGTAACTGCAACATATCGGGTAGGGGGCGCATGTAACAATTGAAAAGGTATGGAGAGAGGGCAGAGCCCTGTGGTACTCCCCAGGGCACTGGGCTTATGGCTGACCTGAAAGGTCCCAGCCTAACCTGTTGGGTACGATCTTGTAGAAAAGACTGGATCCATAACAGGACAGCACCTCGAATTCCAAACTGGTCATGAAGGCGCAAGATCAGAATGTCGTGATCAATGGTGTCAAAAGCTGCGGAGAGGTCCAATAGCACTAAGGCCGCCGATTCCCCAGCGTCTCTGACCCTCAGCAGCTGTTCGCTCATGGCCATTATAGTGTAATTTAGACCAGTCTGATTGAAGATCAATCTAAGCATATTCAATTGTTCCACCAGTGTTGAATCGTCCCTTTTCTAATTCTGGAAGATGCAACTGTTTCCTTAAAACAATAGTTATATTAAAAAGAACACATCATTACATATATAAACAGTATTACAGTGTATTTAAGCCCAGTCAACAAAAATGTTATATATTGCAGTTTACCCATCCTTAGATGTGATGGCTGCAGTACTTTTCCTTTCTTTGACTTTTTTTTTCACCTGGTGATTCTGTCCTAGGGTGATAACGCTGCTACTTCATAGATACAGTAGTTTGTGAGTGTTGTCACCCTAGGAGAGGAAGTCTTATGGGCAGGAGCAGTACAGGAAGTGTGTTAAGACTACAAAACACCTTCCCATCTACACATCTTTAAATTATGAAGGGAGGGGGGTCTGTAGTTCACAGAGGAGTCTACAGGATAGCATGAGCCAATTGGATTTTTTGGCAGGATCAACAGGTAAGGCCGACAAATCTGAGGCAGGCCATAGATCAGGGGTCTCCAAACTTTTTAAACAAGGGGCCAGTTTGGGTGAAAAGTCCTGAAGTTGGTGGAAAAAAACAATGCATTGAATTGTGCCCCATCATTGATGTCATTTGGCCCAATTGTTGGTGTCATTGGGAGGAATTGTCCCCCATCATTGGTGTCATTGGGAGGAATTGTCCCTCATCATTGGTGTCATTTGGCCCAATTGCTGGTGTCATTGGGAGGAATTGTGCCCCATCATTGGTTTCATCGGGCCCAATTGTTGGTGTCATTGGGAGGAATTGTCCCCCATCATTGGTGTCATTTGGCCCAATTGTTGGTGTCATTGGGAGAAATTGTTCCTCATAATTGGTGTCATTGGGCCCAATTGCTGGTGTCATTGGGAGGAATTGTGCCCCATCATTGGTGTCATTAGGCCCAATTGTTGGTGTCATTGGGAGAAATTGTCCTTCATCATTGGTGTCATTGGGCCCAATTGCTGGTGTCATTGGGAGGAATTGTGCCCCATCATTGGTTTCATTGGGCCCAATTGTTGGTGTCATTGGGAGGAATTGTGCCCCGTCATTGGTGTCATTGGGCCCAATTGTTGGTGTCATTGGGAGGAATTGTGCCCCATCATTGGTGTCATTGGTCCAATTGTTGGTGTCATTGGGAGGAATTGTGCCCCGTCATTGGTGTCATTGGGCCCAATTGTTGGTGTCATTGGGAGGAATTGTGCCCCATCATTGGTGTCATTGGGCCCAATTGTTGGTGTCATTGGGAGGAATTGTGCCCCCTTGTTGGTGTCATTCGGCCCTATTGTTGATGTCATTGGGAGGAATTGTGCCCCATCATTGGTATCAGTAGGGGGGGAGGGGTTATGCCCTATTGTTGGTATCAGTGGATGAAATAGTGCCCTAAGGGGGCGTGGTTTGGCGCGCAATGGCGACGGCAGCTTAACAGAGGAGCTCCGCCGACTTCCCAGCCAACAGCTCGTCTTTCTGCACGCTATCCCCGCAGGATGCACAGGAGATCTCACGGCACCCCGCAGACGAGATCACGCCGCTCTCTGGCAGCCTGCAAGGGACGGGACATAGCGGACATATTCAGAGTCCAATCGGCCGCACGGAACAACGAGGCCCGGGGCAAGATGGCGCCGATACACGCGGAGGAGGAATATAGTGAGGACTCCCAGTCTGCCACAGAGGAGATCAGTAAAGGTACCCCGCGCACTAATCGCCCCATAACGTTTGGGGAAATGACTAGCATTGCAGCGGACATTAAGTCCACGTTCTCGGCGGCGATTACAGACCTGAAATCGAACCTCCTGGTGCTTAATGAAAAGATGGAGGGGGCAGAGGCCGCAGGGAGACATAGGGACAAGGAGCTGCGCAGGCTGGAGAGGGTCACAGCTTCACACTCCTCACACCTCATCGAGGTTAATAGGCATTTAGAGGACCTGGACAATAGAGGAAGGAGGTGCAACATTAGGGTCAGGGGGATACCGGAGCTGGTAGAAGCAGACCAGATAACGATGGCTCTACAGAGGGTATTCAACAGCCTGTTAGATAGACCCGAGGACACGGTTATAGATTTTGTCAGGGCGCACAGAGCACTTCGAGCCAGAGGGCCTGAATCCCAACCCCCACGGGACATAATTTGCTGCCTTCAAAACTTCAACATGAAGGAGGACATTATGAAAAAAGCGCGCAGACAGGAGCGCATAATTTTTAATGGAGAAACTATCATGCTTTTCCAGGACCTCTCCCAGATAACCTTAAAGAACCGCAGGGCACTGCGCCCCCTTCTGGACAAGCTCAGAGACAGGGAGCTCAAGTACACTTGGAGGTTTCCGTTTGCTCTTATGGTGAACCATAATGGTAAGCAACACCTGCTGAGATCACCGGAAGACTTACCGGATTTCTGCCATGCTTTGCAGCTTGACATGATTGAGGTCCCGGAGTGGTACCAGGAGTTTCGTTTGCCACCACTGGAGAAAAGCCCGCCTAACTCCCCGCTCTCTTCCCCTGACAACAGGATCGCCAAGAAGCTGAAGACAGGCCGCCGAGGAGGCTCACACGCTGGGTCACAGGCTGGAACACCGAGCTTCAAGCCGCACTCATCCAGGGCTCTGGATGGGTATTGAGGGGATGTGGACGTTTTCTCCTTCTCCTTACTCGCAGATTTTAAGCAGCTTTAGCCCTCATAAGTATTCACCCCCTTTACATGCAGGAGCCCCTCCAGTTGAATTTCATCCTTCCAGCAAGTCCTGACAACAGATATGCTTCGCTGAGCATCTCAGCAAACGGATTACCCTAAACCGGTCCTTTCCCCCCCCCCATCCCCCCTCCCCCTTTTTTTTATTTATTTTTTTATTTCTCATGCTCTAAGTTCTGACCATCCGGTTGGTAGTAAGTTTAATATTCACCCTCGAACCATCGGGTCATACTTCATGTTGACTGCACCACAAGATCCCGGTAGGTCACATTTGTGGCCACTCGGAAGATGAGAACCAAACACTCAGGACTCATACTGCTGTCTTGCCCTCTGATCCTCACTTCAGAGTAGGGACAAGTTCCTGTTACTGACACAACTCAAGGAGGGAGGATCCAGGATGGCCCTTGGACCAATTGCTATTAATGCACCCATTCTTGAACATAGTCAGTGTATATGAGATGACTAAGGGGGGAACGCTTCCCATCCCCTGGGGGGTGGGGGGAGGAGGATGTCCGCATCCATTTTTCTTATTTTACTTAGTTCCATCAATGTAGTTGACGTTATTACTCAGCTTTGTTATTACTTCTATGTCCCAGGTCTTCATGACCCATGAACAAGGAGGCACAGGCGGGAGCCCTGTTAATCTTGTTGGTGTTTTCTTCTCTGTTTGAGGACACCCGCATGTGTCTCATGTACCTCATAACGTGCAGAAATGACTCATTATCACCTTTTTCATGCATTCCAAATGGCTGGGAGGCGGGCACCTCAGGTTTCACAACCCTTAGAACCACTTTAATTCAGCGATTGTTCTTCTCCTGAAGATCTGTCGTGTTGCCGCCTTCCTATCCCCCACATAGTGCACCCTGGGTGGTCTCACTGGCTACCCAGGATTCACTACCTATAGCTCCTTGGGGTATTGGTACCCCAAGGAAGATTACCATATCTCCTCTCTTGGACCCTTTACCTACCTCTCCTAACTCTTTTCCAACTAATCTCAGTCTTACCTTCCCCACTGCACCCCTTCCCCTGCTTCTCCACCTCTTTAGCCTTCCCCTGGGCTCTTCTCTAACGGTACTTGACCATTTGGGATAGATCTGTAGTACAATATTCACATTGATCTCTTGTAATTTTGTCTCGATTGTTCTTCCTATTAGACGTAGACCACCAGCTCTCTCTGAACATACGTCATGGTATACTCATCTCTTGGCCGCCACCCGACAGTAATCTCGCACAACGCTAAGGGACTAAACATCCCAGAAAAACGCACGACACTCTTGAGAGAACTCAAAAAAGGTAAGCCACAGTTTGTCTTCTTGCAGGAGACGCACTTTAAGACCTCACAGGTCCCCAGGCTCACCGACTCCTACTTCACCGAAGCTTTCCATGCCACAAATGACCTGGCCAAAACCAAGGGTGTGTCTATCTTAATAAGTAAAAACGCCCCCTTTGAAGTCACCGACAAACTTATAGACCCTGAGGGTAGGTATGTCTTCTTGAGGGGGACTTGTGGGGGTAGGCCCCTGACCTTAGCAAATGTATACTTCCCCAACACCGCCCACCTCTCCTTCTGCAGGCGTATGGTGTCACAGTTGAAGGGCTTTGGCTCTGGTTGCATGATTGTGGGAGGGGATTTTAACATCCCACTGAACCCCTTAGTCGACACCTCTACGGGTAGATCCCATATCACATACAAGATCCTTAAACAAATTAAAACCCTTCTGAGCTCCTTGCAGCTGATAGATTCCTGGCGTCTCTTGCACCCTGACGACAAGGATTATACGTTCCATTCCATTCCCCATAATAAGTATTCACGAATAGACTACATCTTTACGTCACAAAGAGACCTCAATCTGATTACGGAAGCCAATATAGGGATCCAGTCCATCTCCGACAACGCGCCTATATCACTCTCCTTAGACCTGACTAGGCCACCCCCCAAACCCAATACCTGGAGACTGAACTCAACACTCCTTACAGACCCGCAGAGGCTCCCTGGAATTTCCAAAACCATCAAAGAATTTTTTTCTCACAATGTGACCCCTGAGATGGACCCCATGATGATTTGGGAGGCACACAAATGCACCATAAGAGGGGAGTTGATCCAATTGGGAGCCCACTGTAAGAGGGAAAGGGAAAAAGTGATCAGACAGCTGACAGATAAAATTCACGCCCTAGAAACGCTACATAAAAAATCCCTTTCGGAAAGATCAGCGAGCACCCTTCTGGACACTAGGAAAACCCTCCAACACATTCTAGACGCAAAAGCCAAAAGATTTCTTTTCTTTAAAAAGAAGATCTATTATGAGCATGGAGACAAGACTGGAAGGTTCCTGGCCAAGGCCCTAAAAGATGCCACATCACACCAGAACATTCTAGGAATAAGAAACAATAAGGGCAAAGTAGATGTTACCACTGAGGGAATTAGCAAACACTTCCATGAATATTACTCCAACCTCTACAATTTACCTTCACAGGAAAACTCCCCTCCCTCCCCAAGGTCCAGATTGCAATTAATCCGTGACTACTTAAAAGACTCCAAACTTCCTACCCTGACAGATGAGAATGCCCAGCTATTAGACAGTCCCATTGACAAATCTGACATTTTGCAATCCATTAAAGACTTAAAAGCGGGTAAAAGCCCAGGTCCGGACGGTTTCACGTCCATTTACTACAAGACCTTTACTGACCTGCTCCTTGACCCACTACATAAAGCGCTGAACGCCCTCTCAACACCCAGAACGGTGCCATCGTCATTCCTCGCTGCCCATATAACTGTCATACCAAAACAGAATAAAGACCCCCAATTATGTGCCAGCTACAGACCGATATCTCTCCTTAATATAGACGTTAAGCTCCTAGCTAAAATAATTGCCAACAGACTTAGACCATTGCTGCACGATATCATTGGTCCTGACCAGGCTGGCTTTATGCCGGGAAGGGAGACCAGAGATTGCGTAACCAAAGCACTCAACCTAATTTATGCAGCATGAACAAAGAAGATCGAGGGCTTTCTCCTGTCCACGGACGCGGAGAAGACCTTCGATCGTGTGGCATGGGACTACATGCTGGAGACATGCCAACATATTGGTCTGGGTTCTTGCATGATGTCATGGATCGGGTCACTATACTCAAACCCATCAGCTCAGGTCAAGATTAATGGTTCCCTGTCAAACAAAGTCCATATCAACAACGGGACGAGACAGGGCTGCCCCCTCTCACCCATCTTATTTATACTCTCATTGGAACCGTTCATTAGAAAAGTCATTGCAGAAGAAGCCATACAAGGATTTGCAGTTGCTGGTCGGGAATTTAAAATAGCGGCGTATGCAGACGACCTACTCTTTTTCCTAACCAACCCCCATATCACTCTACCCTCCCTACTACGCGAATTCTCCATCTTTGGCAAGTTATCTAATCTTAAAATCAATTTCTCGAAATCGGAAGCCCTAAATATAAACTTACCCGCAGCCCCACTGAACAGACTCAAAGCTAATTGCCCCTTTAAATGGGAATCTTCAGCTCTTCATTACTTAGGAGTCTGGCTGACCCCTAACATTGCTCAAATCTATGACCGAAACTTCCCGCCTATTCTTAAAATTGTAGACCAGGACCTTAAAAAATGGCACACGCGTAACTTCTCATGGTTCGGCCGAGCTGCCATATGCAAAATGGTCATTCTGCCAAAGCTCCTATACCTCTTCCGTAATTTACCAGTTAGGATCCCCCAGAGTTTTTTCAAAACGATCTCCAGCTTGCAGTCAAGGTTTATATGGGCCCACAAACCACCCAGAATAAAAGCCCAACTCCTGACAAAGCCCAAACTTAAAGGGGGAATGGGTATACCGGATTTTAGAATATACTACTATGCTGCCCACGTCACCAGAATTATTGATTGGCACTGCCATCACTCACAAAAGGACTGGATCCAACTAGAGAACAGTCTCAGCCCCTTAGCCCTACGATTCTCCCCATGGATACCATGGTCTAAATATCCAGCGTCCCTCAAAACACACCCCTTTATAGGTACATCACTTGGAGTCTTCCATAAATTGACCAAACAAACAGACCTCTCTTCCCCACTAGGCCCCTTGACACCCTTGTTCAATAATCCAGACTTTCTCCCCGGAGTGGGCAACCGCTTACTGCACTCCCGACATACTTCCACACCGCTGCTCGCCCAGGACTGCTTTCATAAAGGTAGTTTTAAAGATTTCGATCAGCTCATTGCAGGGATGGACACGCCCTCCATCCCATTATGGACGTATTTTCAGATCAGACACTACCTAAACCAACCCCACAGGAGAGACTCTTTTGGAAGGGATCTGACGGACCTGGAGTCGGTGTGCCTGGAGGGTAACCTAGTGCGGAAGGCTACCTCAATTTCATACGCTTGGCTACGAGACCAACCCATGCAAGGAGAAGACAGATTCAGAGAGAGCTGGTCACGGGCCCTGAAGAGGCCTATCTCGGCCAATCAGTGGCAGAGAGCGTGTGTATTTACACATAAATGTTCCCTTAGCTCAAGAACTCAGGAGACATCCTACAAACTCCTGACACATTGGTACACCACGCCGGCTAAGATACATGGCTGGTTCCCGCAGACTCCAGACACGTGCTGGAGATGTGGGAAGGAAGGGGGTGATCTACTCCATATATTGCCCGGTGATCGCCCCCTTCTGGAAGGCTGTGTGTGAGAAAATTCGGACAATCACTGAGACCTTAATTAATCTGGACGTGGCGTGCTGTCTGCTTCACATCACAGAGGTATCTTACAAAAGATACAACAATTCTCTGACCAAGCACCTATTAAATGCGGCGAAAGCTCTAATTCCTCTATTATTGGAAATCCACCAGAACCCCCTCACTCAGGGAGTGGTTCCAGAGAGTTTCTGAGACTTGTGATATGGAGGAGACGGTGGCCCAGTCCACAGACGACCATGACAAATTTTTTAATACCTGGTCCCCCTGGATTCAATACAAATTTTCGCGAGCTTATGAGGACTCAACAGCAGTGGACCTGGCCACCTAACTCCTCAGGACAGGTGCTGAGAACCCGGGCCTACATATGAGTTCACTGACCCCATGATGGGCAGGACAGGGGAGGGTGCCTGACAATGCCCCTCCCAAATAGGTACACCCTGTAACAACTGATCCAGAATTATATAAGTTTCATTAACTGGCCTTTTACCTATAAGTGATTACATGTTTTACTTTATAGAGACTTCCTAACAAGATCTCTCCACGTATAAGATTATGTCCATACCATTCATCTACCCCTTTTCGGGATTCTTTCTTTTACTTCTCTCTCACTATTCCTTTCTACACTTCTCGGAGCAATGTTGCTCCCAACGCCCGCAGTACTTCCTTTTATAACAACTCCTGATTTCATTGTTGGATAACCTCTTACAGCCGTTTTTAGCCGAGGTCTACAGGTTGTCCTAGATATTACTTCTAGACTAATTGTATGATTATTCTATAAACAATACTGTGTTGACGGCAGAGGGGGAGCTGCGTCTCCCCTTGTAGATTTCATTTGTATCTCTTTTCAATAAACTTGATGTTACAAGAAATAGTGCCCTAAGGTCCAAATAAAAGCAAAGAAAGGGCCTCGGTTTGGAGAGTTCTGCCATAGATGGATAAAAATTCTGACGGTTCAGTAAGAAACCAGCCGAAATTTCGAAATATCTATGGGCAGTCTGATTATACCCGTGGTTGAAGGAAAGAAAATTGGATAATCTATGTCTTGCTTAACAAATTGATTTTAACAGACCAAAACTAAACAAATTAGAGACACAATAATGAAGACCTACCTAAATAATGTAATCATTTCATCCCTAGTTTGGTACTTCTCAGATGTTGGTAAATCTGAAGCAGATTGTACAACCAGATTGAAGTGTGTGTGTGGCCGGTGTTTAGTAATGTTCATGAACTTCGGAAGGCCTAAACCTCCTAGAACACAGTTTGAGACAAATTAACAAAAACAAAGTAAACTTAACTGAAAGAACCCAAGGCAAAGTAATATCTCAGTTTGGTTTCCCAAACTCCGAGAGCCAAGAAAAACACTTTCCGAACATTAGGAAGAAATAAAATAGAGCGACAATAAATGGTATTCCACAAAAAAAAAAAGTTTATTTTTTAAAATGTATTAGTAGGCCGGCCTATTCACCCCGAGGACGGCACATCCGCTGCAGATGATTTGACGTTACACGGCTCGGATTTTCTGGATGGGTCACGTTACATGTTACCTTTTCTGATCGCTTTGGCCAGACCTCTCTACAAAGTGCACAGAACTTTCCTGGTCATTGTTTAACAAAACGTCTGCCAAAGGCATAAAGATTCCTGAACCGTGCACTCTTTCTTTTTTTAGAGAGACGCTTAAAGTGACTTATTTGTCTGAGAGCGCTAATTGTACCGTCATGTCGTTGTTTGGTTCGGTGATGTTTTCGAAGAGAAAGGGATCAAGCATTCACAATTCAGAATGTGCAGGTTCAAGGAAAGTGATAAACTGTAAAAGAACATAAGAAAGGCGTCTGTCTTTACCATTACTATTATTTAGTGGCGGCTGGTGCCCAATTTTCTTGGGGGGGGGAGGCGGCAAAGAAACCTGCCCCCCCCCCCCCCCCCCCGCGCCACTCGCTCGCTCGATCGCCCGTTTGATCACCGCTTTGTTTTCCCCGTCGCCTGCCAGTCCTGCACTTACCCCATCCAGGTCCCGGCTTTCAGCAGCTTCCCCCCTGCATCTCCTCCCGATTCCCGGGGGTCGCGTCTCCTCCCGGCCAATCGGGTCTTAGGATTCCCGGCTAATCGGGTCTCAGGACCCGCTTCCTGATTGGCCGGGAGGAGAAGCAGGAAGACATTAGTGAATATTAATTTACAAATGTCACACAACTGGGTGGGCTTGGGGCGCAGTGCTCTGCGCCCCGAACCCGCCCTTTTTGAAGCCAATTAGAGCCTCAGGCTCTAATCATGTGCTTAAAAAAAAAAACCAATGAAATCCATGCGTCCGGCACCCTGCATTGAGATTATGGGCTGGACGCATGGATTGGGGGGGTGGCCACCACTGCTATTATTGTTATTTTTTGGTGGTATTATTATTATTATTGTTGTTGTTGTTGTTACTGCTGTTGTTGGTCTTATTATTATTATTATTGATGTTGTTGTTGCTGCTTTTGGTGGTGGTGGTGGTGGTATTATTATTATTATTAATTATTGTTGTTGTTGCTGCTGCTGTTGTTGGTGGAGGTGTTATTATTGTTGTTGTTATTATCACTGTTGTTGGTGGTGATGTTATTATTATTGTTGTTGTCGTTGGTGGTGGTGTTAATATTATTATTAACCACTTCAGCTCCGGAAAGGTTTTACCCCCTTCAAGACCAGGCCATTTTTTTCTATTTAGCACTGCACTACTTTAACTGGTAATTGCGCGGTCATGCAACGCTGTACCCAAAATAAATTTATATCATTTTTTTCACAGACATAGAGCATTGTTTTGGTGGTGTTTGATCATGCCTGGGTTTTTCATTTTTTTATTATATAAGCGAGAAACGACCCGAAAACGTTGAAAACAAAAGCAATATTTTTTTATTTTCTGCTATAAAACATCCAATAAAAAAAAAAAAAAATCTTCATAAATTTTGGCCAAAATGTATTCTGCTACATGTCTTTGGTAAAAAAAAAAATCCTAGCAAGTGTATATTGATTGGTTTGCGTGAAAGTCTAGCATCTACAAACTATGGCTTTTTTTTAATACTACTAATAGTGGTGATCAGCAACTTATAATTGGACTGCGATACTGCGGTGGCGAATTTGACACTAACTGATGCGGGGGGGGGGGGGTGACTAATTGCCACTGACATCACCAGTGACATTAATACAGTGATGAGTGCTAATAATATACACTATCACTGTACTAATGACACTGGCTGGGAAGGGGTTAACATCTAGGGCAATCAAGGGGTTAAATGTGTGCCTAACAATGTATAATGTGTGTAAAGTGTGCTGCTTTTTACTAAATATCTCTTAGTTTCTTATTCCTGCTTTGCAGGGATAAGAAACAGAGCCCTGTGTTGTTTGTCAACACAGGGCTCCACAAGGCGGTCCGCAAGTTGTTATTATTTGCATTAATGTTATTATTATTGTTGTTGTTTTTGTTGGTGGAGGTGTTAATATTATTGATATTATTATTATTGTTGTTATTATTACATTTTTAACCCTTTTTCACTGCCAGAGCTTTTTTTAGGTGTTTTGCACACACACATGTTTATAAAATAATTTTAGGCCTGAAGATTAGCGAAAACCCCCAAAACATTATGTATTTTCTGAAAAGCAGGGACCGTGGGAAATATATTGTTGGTGGTTCCATTTTTTTATATCACGCAATATTAGCACAACAGTTTATGAAGCATAAAATTGATTGGGACCCTGATTTTGGGGAGACTCTAATATGGACCCTAATGTAAGGGGGGAGGGGCTCTGATGGGGAAACCTGATTTAAGTCGGCAAACGGATGGAAGCACTGGTGTAAGGGGGGGCTCTGATGAAAACACTGGTGTAAGGGTGGACCCTAATGGGGACCCTGATGTTGGGGAGACTCTGATATGGACCCTGTTTGTAGGGAGGGGCACTGATGGGGACCCTGATGTAAGGAGGGACCCTGATGGGGACCCTGATGTTGGGGAGACTCTGATATGAACCCTGATGTAGGGGGGCTCTGATGGGGACCCTGATGTTGGGGAGACTCTGATATGGATCCTGATGTGGGGGGGCTCTGATGTGGATCCTGATGTAAGGGGGGCCCTGATGAAAACACTGGTGTAAGAGGGGACCCTAATGGGGACCCTGATGTTGGTGAGACTCTGATATGGACCCTGATGTGGGGGGGGGTTTAATGGGGACCCTGATGTAAGGTGGGCCACGATGAAAACACTGGTGTTAAGGGGTACTCTGATATGGACCCTGTTTTAAGGGAGGGGCTCTGATAGGGACCCTGATGTAAGGGGCTCTAAAGAAAACACTGGTGCAAGGGGGGACTCTGATGGGGATTTTGAAGTTAGGGGCACTCTGATGGGAACAGGAGGGAACCTGCTGGGGACTCTGATGTTGGGAAGAATCTGATATAGACCCTGATGTAAGGGGGGGGGGGCTCTGATGGGAACCATGATGTAAGGGGGCTCTGATGAAAACACTGGTGTAAAGGGTGACTCTGATGGGGACCCTAATGTAAAAGGGGGGGCTCTGATGGGGACACCTAATTTAAGGGGGCACTCTGATGGAAGCACTGGTGTAAGAGGATATTGATTTTTACTAAAGTACTTTCTCTTTAGTTCTGAATCATATCATGCTGATTACAAAAAAATATACTCAGGAAAGGGGCATGACCCCCGAAACGCGTCAGTAAGTCAACCATCTGTTCCTGGGATGATTTACATTGCGTTCCAGCTTGAGCAGATCATGTTTGCTTTATGGGGTTTTTTTGGCACACGAGTATCAATTTGTCTATGTGGATTTGATAAAACGTATCGGTGATAATGCACGAGGTTCCCTTCTGTATGTTTTTTGCAGTAAAAAACTGATGAGCAGGGAAAACAAAATATAAGCAGAATTAACTTCAGCTTTAAATCTAAGTGTAACCTTGGAGGGGGGGGGGGGGGGAGGGACACAGACATCAATCAAAGATCAATGCTTTGGTGAAGGTTTAGCCTTTGGAGCCGCCATTCATGCCGTGTACACACGATCGGAAATTCCGACAAGAAAACCGTGTTTTTTTTCCAACTGAATGTTGGCTCAAACTTGTGTTGCATACACATGGTCACACAAATCTTGTCGGAAATTCCGAAGGTCAAGAACGCGGTGACATACAAGACGTACGACGAGCCGAGATCAATGGAGTTCAATAGGCAGTTCGGCTCTTCTGCTTGTTTCTGGGCATGCGTGTTTTTTTTTTTATGCGCCGGAATTGCATACAGATGATCGGAATTTCCGTTGGAAATATAGAGAACCTGCTCTCAATCTTTTGTTGGCGGAAATTCCGACAGCAAAAGTCCGATGGAGCCTACACACGGTCGGAATTTCCGACCAAAAGCTCACATCAGACTTTTCTTGTCGGAATTTCCGATCGTGTGTACGCGGCATAAGACTTATTTGCATACATTTCCCAGAGAGCATTGCCTGAATTCTCCCCATGACTTAGCATTCTGCTTTGCACTGAATACAAACAACTTCACTGTGAATTAGAACAGAAAAAAAAAAGCCTCCATCGGTGAGGCCGCCTAAGGCGACAATGTGACAAGCCACGCCCCTTCCTGCCATTCCAAACTGCCCAAATGTGAGGTTCAGTTCACCTCTAAGCAGACCGCCAACCGGCCATAACATATAGAAGGAGACGGCTTGTCATTCGGAAAACGTCAGCGGTGCTGGCACCTCCGCATGCCAAGCGTCCATCGTCCACATAGGACCGAAGAGAGGTTCAAACCTATGACAGCTCTAACCTCATTCCTGGCCGGATAAAAGCCGCTCAGGCTAATGGAATGTAAAAAAAAAAAAGTTTATATTCCACTAGCATAATAGTAGCTCTTAACAGTCGGAGCCACGCAAGACCTGTCAGAAGCCGGAGACCACACGCTAAGCATGCTGCAGGCTCTGTATTGGAATACATGAAATATTGGAGCAATGAGACATGACAGCCAGTGGGTTGATCTCCAGTAATGAAAAGCCCCGGGTGATAGAACTGCAAACGGCGTTCCTGTAACCCTCTCCCTGCTAATGAGGGGAACCGCAGTGATCGCTTTCAGATGTGTTTGACTCTACTAATAAAGTTGTAAATGCTTTGAATAACAATATTTAAAGAGAAGAAAAAAAAAAAAGAATCCATAAAGATACCAACCAGCTCTCCCTTAAAGTGATTGTAAACCTCAGATATGAAATATGAACAAAGCATATCCCTGTATAGTGTGTACTTGTCTCAGTTAACAGTATTATACACAATAATATTCATAACTTAAAATAATATAACAAATATCAACACTTTACAGGTCACCTACGTCATCCTACAGATGTAGATCAGATGTATCAGACTCAAGATCCCTTAATGTGTTCATTTCTTCAGGAGCAATGTCAAACAGTATTAATTTCTGCACTAATCAAAATATAATTATATTTATATGCACAATAATTTCTATAAATTAAAATAACATAACAAATATCAACATGGTACACATGGGCGTCCGTTGAAATTTTTCCAGGGGAGGGGCATCATTTTAAGGTCATCCATGCTCGGTCCCTTTTTGACAATGTCATGAAGGGGAGGGGCTTAGTCATATTTGCATTGGGGGGGGGGCCTGGTAAAAAATCAGGCCTGCTTTAATAAAATAAAAAAAGTAGGTAAAATAATTGTGCCCAATTTATCATGGTGCCCTGTGCATGAACCTTGTTAGCCTGTATGGGAAATGTAAGTGTTTTTTCTTTATATATACACCTGTAAGCCACTAATGATTACATTCTTGACCCTAATGAACCTTTTTGTTGAGTTGAGTATTTTTTATTTTTTTATATATATATATATATATGGTATAAAAACACTTAAGGCCCCTTTCACACGTGCGGACCTTATGTCTGTTTTTCATCCATCCGCTTTCGGATGAAAAACAGACATACATGTATCCCTATGGTATAGCGGATGGACATCGGCTGACATCCGATGACATCAGTATCCGCTATAGCCTGTTTATCATGACGGAGGAAAATCCTATTTTTCCATCCGTCTGCGGATCGGATCGGATGAAAACGGACAGACGGTCCGTTTTCATCCGATCCCCCTATAGAGGAGAGCGGAGATCTGACCGGTCCGTTTCTGCACAATGTGCAGAGACAGGCTAGTCATCCGCTCCAAAAGTCCTGCTAGCCGCATCTTTGGAGCGGTGTGTTTACCGCTCCTCCACCACTCCTGCTCATTGAAATTAATGGGACAGCGCGGCTATACTGCCGGCAATGCGCCTCTGCAGAGGCACTTTGCGGTGGTTTTAACCCTTTTTCGGCTGCTAGCGGGGGTTAAAACTGCACCGCTAGCGGCCGAATACAGCCGCAATTCCAACGGTAAAGCGCCACCACACCTCCCACCCCAGTGTGAAAGGGGCCTAAAGGGGACTCTTCTTCCAATGACCACCAGAGTACAAGGTCCTTTCTCCCAATTACTACCAGTGTAAGGGGACTCTTCTCCCAATGGCTGTTATTGTAAAGGTGTCTTCCCTCTAACTACCAATCAAAGGGGACCTGTCTCCACCGATCCCCTTTGTAAAGGAGCATTTCACTGACCACCAATGTAAGGTAGGGTGACCAGACATCCCCGGTTTCAGGGGATAGTCCCCAGATTGAGGACACTGTCCTCAGACCAAGTCTGTCCCCTGTTTTGTCCCCGGATTGGATTTGAACAGGGGCTGGGGCAATTTCAAAGACAGTCAATGCAGAATAAAAAAAAAAAATCTGAATTACCCCCCCCCCCCTGCTCCGCCGCTCCTCCTAGCTTAGGGGGGTGTAGTTTTTTCCATTATCTGTGCCCCTTTCTGATGATCATGTGCTGGTCGGAGCAGAGGGAATATTTCTTCAGTTTCGGGTACATACCCATTCAGCTCCGCTCGCATGTTCTTCTGCCTTGGCTCAAGTCCCTGCCAGCCGCCTGCCTGCTTATCTCCTTGCCTTCCCTGGCAGAGTGATCTTCCTCCGCTCCCCTTCTTGTAGTAGCCGGGGGCTGGAGAGTAAGACTTGACAGGCTGTGAGGTGGGCGACGGCGGCGACAGGCAGAGAGTCACTGATTGCCGCCATTACTAGTAAAAAAAAAAATATGTCCCCGGATTTCATTTTAAAAATCTGGTCACCTTAATGTAAGGGGCACATCCCTCAACTGAAAATCAATGTAAGAGGGCTTTTTTCCACTGACCCCCCAAAATGAAGGAATGCTATGATTTTCAATGTCTGTAGCCATTATTGTTATTATTTGTTTCATTTAATTATTCTTGATGAAAATAATTGTGTTGTATAGAGAAGCCCTGGGTGTCAAATTAAGTACACCACATTTCTAAAGCTGGCCATACATCACTAGAATTTCATTCGAAAAATGTTTTTGTTTCATTAATGGGGTCAAATAAAAATTTGTTTTCGACTGTAGTAATCAGAAAATTCAGAGGAACAGGAGGGAATCATTTCTTGAACGACAGAACAGTGAATATGGTTTTACTTCTGAAACAATTGTACATTGTATTGTAGGAAACCTGTTACGTCTGGGATTCCATTCAAATAGCAGGTCTGGGCGAAATTTTAAAGGCTTTCAAACAAAATTAGTTGACTCAATGATGGCAAGAAGAAAGGATGTTCTGATAAATGATAAATGATTTTTGTACAAAGTTTGCATGAAAATCTAACTGTGTATGGCCAGTTTTACTCTCCTATATATATTTTTTTTAATTCCTATATGCTTATACCTCAGCTTAAAGTGTATGTTTCCGTAACATTTCATAATCCTGATATGTGTCTGTTGCACCATGTACGTGTATCCTATCCTCTATGTATTGCTTCCTTTGTGTGAAATACCTGGTGATCCTGACAGTCCTCCTGCTTTCCTATCTCAAACTGACCACGCCGGGGCATTGAAGCACATTTATCTCAGCGTAGTCAGTTTTCTGGCTGTGCTGGGAGAACAGTCTGACTGTCCTCCAGTGGCCAACACTTCTGCTGAGACGCCCCCCTACACAGCCATTCAATGGGAAGATCAGTGGCCTGATGTTTCTCCACCCCCACCTTTCTAAGCCCCTTATAGTATACAGCTGAGAGCAGAGGTCATGTAATCACTTATAATAAAAAAAAAAGAATATATATATATATATATGTAGCGGGGTGTTACATTTAGGGGGCAGGTGTCTGAGTGTAATCAGGCTCAGATGCACTATTGCTAGGGTCTATGGACTATATTTTCCTGTGGAGGAGATCAATGGTGCCTAGTTCCCTGCAGTCTATAGGTGGCGCTGTCGCCATAGACTGGGGTTGAACCATCGTTGTAGGGTTGTGCCTTTTTGTGTTCCCTCTCGTCGGTGGTACAGCGGGGCGGGGAACCCGCTGTGCCTGCTGGGAGGGGGTATAAAGGGGCGGCCATCTTCCACAAGGGGTCCAGTCCCAGGCACCTTCAGCCTGGGGCTGCTGGTCCAGTTCGCACGCACCCAGGTGCCCTTGGCCTGGGTGTAGGGGATTGAATGCCATCTCAGGCACCTTCGGCCTGGGGTGAGGTACTGCTTGAGAAGGCCTGGGGCCCAGTACCTTCGACTGGGTCCCGCGAGGGATCGAGGAATCCTAGGGGTCCACCGAGTGAGGGAGCCCGAATCTAGGACGAGGGGGACCAGAGAGATTACCCTTCCCGAAGACCCATTGCAGCAACTTGGTGACAGTGGGGCCTCTGGTGACCATCCGGATGGATGTCTTCTCCCTGACAGGGGTCGCAACTTTTTGAAGGTAGTCCACGTTTTCATGGTCTGTGGCAGGGACCCAACGTGAATCAGGTCGGTGGCAGAGACCCAACAATCATGGTCTGTGGCAGGGACCTTATTTCACCTGGTCCATGGCAGGGACCAACCTCACGGTCGGTGGCAGCGACTGTGCGCCATAACTGTTGTGAAATCCTAACAATTTAGTTTCATTGATAGGATCGTGCCTGGACCTCCTTCCCACTTTGTCTGAACTGTTCTGTGTCTGACCAGTCACTCTCAAAGGACTATTTATTGCTCTGAAGAATAAATAAGTGTTGGACTTTCAGTGGTGTGGAACTTGACTTTCTGGGAGCTAAAGGGTCCTACCTCCACCTGCGTGGAGGGCGGGAGTCATACTCGAGGGAAGTTTTGGCTCTGGACGGGGACACAGGCCCGAAGGTAAAAAGTTATAGCTCACACCTCTGCACACAAGAGGATAAGAGCTGGTGGTGCGCCGCACTCTCCTCCCTGGTCCCCTAGACGAGAGCCATTGACCGAGAAAAGGAAGAGGGAGTGAGAGGTGAGGTCGCTACATATATATATATATATATATATATATATATATATATATACACACTATATTACCAAAAGTATTGGGACACCTGCCTTTATACGCACATGAACTTTAATGGCATCCCAGTCTTAGTCCATAGAGTTCAATATTGAGTTGGCCCACCCTTTGCAGCTCTAACAGCTTCAACTCTTCTGGGAAGGCTGTCCCCAAGGTTTAGGAGTGTGTCTATGGGAACGTTTGACCATTCTTCCAGAAGCGCATTTGTGAGGTCAGGCACTGATGTTGAATGAGAAGGCCTGGAGCGCTGTCTCCACTCCAATGCCTCGTACACACGATCAGTTTTCCTGACAAGAAAAGTGTGATGTGAGCTTTTTGTCAGGAATTCCAACCGTGTTTATGCTCCATTACACTTTTTCTGTCAGAATTCCTGCCAAGAAAAGATTGAGAGCAGGAACTCCATTTTCGTGACAGGAAAAATTACTATCGGGAATCGCGCTCGTCTGTATGCAATTACGACGCGAAAAAAAACATGCATGCTCAGAATCAAGTAGAAGAGCCGAACTGCCTATTGAACTTAATTTTTCTTGGCTCGTCGTACGTGTTGTACGTCACCGCATTTTTTACGTTTGGAATTTCAGACAAGATTTGTGTGACCGTGTGTATGCAAGACAATTTTGAGCCGTTTTCCTGCTGAAAAAAAAAACACGGTTTTCCTGTCGGAAAAACTGATCGTATGTACAGGGCATAATTTGTGCAAAAGGTGTTCTATCGGGTTGAGGTGCAGGCCAGTCAAGTTCCTCCACCCCAAACTCGCTCATCCATGTCTTTATGGGCCTTTCTTTGTGCCAGTGAAGGGAACTCTTAAGGCATCCTTAGACAGACAAGACATTTTGGACAATTTCATGCTCCCAACTTTGTGGGAACAGTTTGGGGATAGCCCCTTCCTGTTCCAACATGACTGCACACCAGGTATTATGAAACTTGGGTGTTTTTGCTTCTTCAAAAATGCACAAATCTGCATGAATGGAGCTACAAAAAAAAAACATCTCCAAAACTTTTTGGAGCTTCAGGCATTTGGCTTCAGGATTTTTGGAGTGGAGATGTGAACCATCTCCATAGAGGACAATTGAATTTTTTACTTTTTTCTTCCTGAACGTTCTGGAGCTTCGATCAAGTGTGAACGGGACCTAAGTGTCACTTTATATCTAGATTTTCTTTGGCGGCACCATTGTAAAGCGGACTTCAAAATCAAGTTGATCTTCTGAGTTGGAAATGAATGAGACGAGTGAGGAAACGGTCGATGGTCCCCGATTTCGAATCCTTGCAGTAAGCAGAGTCGCTGAACCTCGGAAGGGTTAATGTCAGGTTGTCTGCTCCATTCAGTAGCCTGGCGTTTGAGTGAAACTGTATCCCACACTTAGTGTACATGTCTCTAACGCCTTGTCAGCCCTTCCCAGGGTAGGAAACCTTCCCCATGACCCATTCGCTGTTTGCAGCTCTGTGGCAATGTCATTCAAACGCTGAAACAAGCCTTTGTGCCTCCCGCATGTATAGAGCTCTGTACAGAGAACATGAGCTATAGGCTCCGCAATGTATACCCATCCTACCCTACCAGACCTCCAGGGTCAAGGAGAAACATACAGGATGGATTTTATTACATTGTTGCAATTTTTATCAAATATATTGATTTAATTATTTATTCATATTTTATTTTGATTTTATTGTTTATTTTTTTAACGAATTAATTAATTTATTTATTATTTCATTTTGCTTTATTTTATTTTACTTTGTTTTATTTTATTTTATTTTTATGTTTCAATATGTTTATTCAAGTTTTGTCATACAAAATGTATAAAAGTCGCAACATAACATTGTACAGTCACAATCAACATTCGGGGTAACATAGTGAAGATCTCTGCGTGTAGGGGTCCATGCAAAAAAAAAAAAAAATTATTGCCACTTAATAGCTCACATAAATCCAATGCTCCGCAGAGCCGTTGGCCCCTCTTCACATCCCAGATCCCATCTGAACCGCCCGCCCAGAAGAGCCGCCCCCCCCCCATCCGCCTATCAGGGGGGCGCAACTCCGCTGGCCGTGCGGCAGCCCAGAGGCCAGATCAGACTGACAATGATCCCGTAGGAGCTTAGAAAACAGGAAGCCGCACAAACCTCTAAGGTCTGGATCTGACTCCAAAAATAAACAAATAAAAAAGAGAACAGAGACAAAGAATAGAAGGGAGGAGACATAGTGAGGAAAGAACAGTTGAGAAGGGGGAATGGGGGGGGAGGGGGGGAAGGAGCCCCGATTCAGCACCCGGACACCCCAACCCAACCCTTTAGGTTAAGCTGCAAACATCCTGGGGTCATTTGTTATGTAACAAAGCCATGGGTCCCACACTTTATGAAACAGTTTCATTTTATCTTGGGCCAATGCGGTCAAGCGTTCATTTAGCATCAACCAAGACAATTTGCCTTTAAGCTGCTCGAATGGTAGAGCTGCCGATTTCCAGTTCCTAGCGATGGTGATTTTGGCTGAAATAAATATAAATGTCAAAAGCCTCTTGCAGGACTTGGAGGCTTACACATCTCCACCCCCCAGTAGTGCTTGCTTAGCTGATTCAGTCAGGTTTAGTTGGGTAAGGGGGTAAACAAAATTATACACCCTGATCCAAAACTTCCTAACCTTTGGGCACGTCCACCAAATATGATAGGTTGTGCCCACCTGGCCACATCCTCTAAAGCACAGCTGGGTAGCCCCTGAAACAAAAGTTGCCAGTCTGACCGGCACCATATACCACCTCAGCAGAACCTTATAATTGGCCTCAATTATTGAAGTGTTGATGAGCGAACGTGATGCCGTCTCGGCTATCTTATGCCATTCGTCCAGATCCAGGGTTTCCTGAAAGTCGGTCTCCCATTGGATCATATAGTTCAGCTTTGTCGATGCGCTCAGCAATATTGAATATATAGCAGATAAATGTCCCTTGATTTTATCATAATTTTTGCATAGATGTTCCATGGGAGTTTGGGTTGTTAGGTCGCTCTTACGAGCCAAGGTTTGTACATAATGTGAGATCTGGGCAAACCTATAACCCTCTGCTGGGGGCATTTGATGCCTGTCAGTCATAGTCCGTTCGGACAGCATACCTCTATGGTCACAAAGGTCTGCAATACGCATGAAACCCTTATTAGTCCATCATTCGAACGCTAGTGGGGCGAGACCCGGGGTGAATGCATTGTTTTGAAGCAGAGGTGCCAGTGGAGAATGAGGAGACTTGAATTTATGAGATCTGGAGAGTCTGTCCCATATTTCCAATGACATGGACAAAGTAGGGCAAAGTATAGGAGGTCGCTCCTTAATAGGGAGCCATAAAATATGGGAAATAGGTTTGGGACGGCAAGAATAAGATTCCATAGCCATCCAAATGGCCTGTGCCCGTTGGGAGTGAAACTTTGTGAGTTGTGCTACCTGGGCAGCATAAAAATATTTTAATAAGTCTGGTAGACCAAGTCCTCCTCTCCGCTTCAACGCGTATAAAGTGCTCCTATTCACCCTGGGTCTCTCGTCACCCCAAATAAACTGTAGAACTTTATTCTGAAATCGTTTAAGGTCTTCACGGGCCAATGAGACTGGCAAGGTGCGGAAGAAATACAATAAGCGGGGTAGAACATTCATTTTAATTGAGTGAAGTCTGCCAAACCACGATGGCGGGTGAACCTGCCACTTAGCCAAGTCTTCTGTTAGCCGTTTGAAAAGGGCTGGATAATTCCCTTTGTACAACTTGCCGACAGATGAGGTTAGTTGTATGCCTAAATAAGGGAGAGCTGTGGATTCCCATTGGAATTGAAATGATTTTTCAAGCGTTGCCTGGGTGGAGCTTAGCAAAGATAAGTTCAGTGCCCTTGACTTACTATGGTTGATTGCCAACCCAGAGATGTTGGAAAAAGGTTGCAAAATAGCATATAAATTAGGCAGGGATGTGATCGGTGAGGTCAAGGTCAGCAACAAGTCATCCGCAAAGAGTAAACATTTGTGTTCATAGTCTCCGCAATAAATGCCCTGAATATCTCTGCATGCGTGAATTTTGATCGCTAGTGGCTCAATCGCCAGGGCGAATAATAACGGTGACAACGGGCAACCCTGTCTAGTTCCTCTCCTGATTGGAGATGTTTGGGAAGTATATCCTCTGAGCATTAGCGAGGCACTAGGGGAATCATATAATATATGAAGGAGACCCAGAAAGCGTCCCCCAAATCCAAAGCGAGTGAGAACATCAAATAGATAGTCCCAGGAGATTGAATCAAACGCCTTCTGGATATCCAATAAAAGTAACATCCCCCTCCTAGTCCCCTTTCCGTCCCAATCAGACTAAACCACCGAGATAAGGTTAATTAACCGGCGGGTTTGGTCTGATGCCTGTCTTGTCGGGACAAAACCTGCTTGGTCAGGATGAATATAACACTGAAGAAAAGTATTAAGTCTCTGGGCCAGTATTTTGGTCAGGATCGGTAATTGGTACAGTCTCCATGATCCTTCCCCGGCTTCGGGATAACACTTATATAGGCTACATTTTCATGGCAGGGGAGCTCACTACCGCTTCTCAGGTCATTAAAGTAAGTACAGAGATGTGGGGCCAGAAGATCTTGATACTTCCTATAGTAGTGGCCCGGGAATCCATCTGGCCCAGGGGCCTTAGTAGGGTGCAAGGTTTTGATTGCAGCCCTGATTTCAGGCTCTGTAAGAGCACCGTCCAACAGTTCCGCATGGGTTTGTGTCAATTTAGGCAGCTGTAAGTCGTGAAAGAATGTGTTCGCTCCGGATGGATCTAATTTGTCCTGTGCTCCATACAGCTTAGTGTAAAATTTGTGAAATTCTCCAATTATCCGTTCAGGATTCTGGGAGGTAAGGCCCGTGGCTAATCTTAGTTTAGGCAAAGTCGGTGTGTACGGTCGAGGAACCAGCTTTCTAGCTAACATTGTGGTAGGTTTATCCCCCATCGTGTAGAACCTGTGTTTAGACCAGCTAATATGTTTCTCCGCTTGTGTAGTCAAGCTAAGATTGAGTGCTAATCGAGCCTCGTCAATTTTATGCCTTATATCTACCAGGGGATTCCTATACTGTTCGCTAAGTAAGTCGTCTAAGTTTGCTTCAAGACGCTTATTTGCCTGTTCCCTATTGCGTTTAACCCTGGCCGCCACTTGTAACAATATGCCCCGAATCGCTGCTTTATGGGCCACCCAGTTAATTGCGGGGGATGTGTCTGATGCCTTATTAAGTCTAAAGTATTCCTGTATTTCCTTTTGAATCTCTAAAAAGATTATAGGGTCATTCAGCAGGCTCACATTAAGTCTCCACGGGGAGGGTCTAGATTTAGTCCACAGCCCTGTAGTAGAGAGTTTGATCGGGGAATGATCAGACCAAGGGGTAGATAAGATCTTAACTGACTTAATAAATGGGAGCAAAGGCGTGCGTACTAAAACGTGATCTATCCTAGAGTAAGTATGATGGACCTGCGAAAAGTGTGTAAAGTCTCTGACCGTAGGGTTATTTTCTCGCCAGGCGTCAATGAGGTCATGGAAATGAAACAGACGTGCAACCTTGCTGCTTCCAGTCGGTGGGCGCTTCAATATTGGTTTAGAGGAGTCCAATTTATCCATAATTCTGTCCAAGGGAATATTACTATCGCCCCCCATAATGACCTGACCCTGGACTTTGGGCATTAGAATCTTCAGCATTTTGCTAAAGAATTCCGGCTGCCCAGTATTCGGGGCATAGTATGATATAAAGGACACCTCCTGGTCATGGAGCCGCCCCACTGCCATAATATACCTACCGCCCTTGTCCTTAACAATAGTGATGGGGGTAAAGGGGGTCCGTTTCGAAAAGCAGATGGCTACACCGCCCTTCTTTTCCTGACCCCCTGCTAAATAAAACTGTGGATACTTCATATTAAGGTAACAGGGCGCTGAGACGTTGGAAAAATTAGTCTCCTGTAATAGCAGGACTTCAGCCTTCTGTTTATAATAAAACTGGAAAGCCTTAGTTCTCTTAGCAGGGGAATTAAATCCATGTACATTATGGCTAACTATTGAGTAGTCTGTGTTATATGTGGTGGCCATCGTGGTAGGGCAGAGCACTCTTACCTTGCGCAGTGAATGAAGCGGGAAGGGCCCCGAAAATGAAGGCTGTTCGGCTGGGTGACCTCTCAGACCATGACATAAGGGAAGGGCGCCGAATCGAGGCTCCGAAGAAAAAGGAGGAAGGGAAAAAAAGAAAAGGCATTAGAGAAGCAGAAAAACAAAAATAAAAGCAAAAAAATATAAGCATAGGCCTTAGGCCCAAACAACCAACATAAATCAATCCTAACTGATTAACGAAGGTATGGGGAATAACCCCTGCCAGAGACAACATCCGGCAAATTAGGTGCAAGGGTACCATCCTCGTCGGAGGATAGGTAGTCTCGCGGTTGGGTGGCAAGCATGACCACCCCGACCCAAATATGAATACACTCTATACAAGCAGGCTATTCGAGGTCATATCGGGAATGACATAAACCAATCAATACAGTTTAACATAACAGGCTACCTATAGTAACATGTGTTCCCAAGGCCAGTGACGCCGGGGCTGGAAGGGTCCCCATCGGTCGTTCCGGCCCCCGAGCCACAGCCCAACAGGGGAACCACATTGCAGTCCGACTAGGGTCCCCAGACTGCAAAATAGCAAAGTTCCTTCGACCAAGTTGGGGCCAGTCGGGGTTGTAAAATAGTCGGCTAATAGCCATTCCGAAAAAACAGGAACTCAAGTAACTTTGTAACCCGTGAACGGTAACGATGGCCCCATCAGGCCCATAGTCCACCATGAGCCCGGGCCATACCTGTGCAACCAAGCACTAACAGTTCCCAAAAAGGGGTAGAAAAGAGAAAAGAGCAATAATACTCAGGTATTCCGGCGAGCATTTCTGGCCTGTGAGCGTGTGCGATCCTGCCACATCGGGGAGAGGGGACGATGATCCGGGTGAGGGGGAGACGAAGTCGGAGAGTCCTGCGCAATGATGCCGAGACCAAGCAGTAGGTCTTCCCCTGCTTGGAACGTAGAAAAGGAGTGGGACTTTCCGTTGTAGGTGAATGATAACCTAAAAGGGAACGCCCATCGATACTTAATCTGTTTGGCCAGGAGTTGCTGGAGTAATGGTCGTAGGTTTCTGCGTTTCTGTGAAAAGCTGTATTGGTGCTCCAAATAGCGACAAGTCCGGCCTGTTGCGGGCCGCAAGCATCATCTTTTCCTTAATGCGGTAGTAATGTGGCTTAACGATAATGTCTTGTGGTAGGCCGTCGGCCCTTGGGGCTGTCAGTGCTCGGTGAAAGCGATCCACTTCCATTTGGTGGGTAGCGATGTCAGGGATAAGGGTTTTCATCAGGTCCTTTATAGCCCCTTCTAGATCAGTGTGAGTTTCAGGGAGGCCACGCACGCGGACATTGTATCTACGTGAGCGATTCTCCAAATCTTCGGTTTTTGTGAACGCCTCTTCCAATCTATCCTGGAGGTCTGTCACAATGGCTGAGTTCTGATTGACCCTTTTGATGGTACCGTCTACTTTGGTTTCAATTAGCTCAAAACGCTCCCCCAAGCTGTGGATATCTTTTTTAAGGTCTGTGGTAATTAATGTGCAGGCCGTAGAGAGCTCCTGCTGCAGCATGGTGGAGAATCTGCCCAACAGTAAAGCATCAGGGGAATAATGTGATAGCTGGGGAAGTGGCATATCCTGGCTGGATTGGCTGATGAGGACTTCTGTTAGATCAGCCATGTTCCTATCCATGGAGGAGGCAGGGGAGGCAGGGGAGTTAATAGAGTCATGTCCATCAGTGTATAGGACTGGGGATGGGGGATGTGAAAGTGACTCACCCCGCTGTCCGGTCTCCACCTCTCCTGAGGATTGAGAGGAGAATGGATCCCTAGATGGCTCCGGATTTTGCTGCTTGTCTCCTCTCTGTGCAGCGCCATCAAATCTGGCTGCTGCAGTGCTGCCCCGCATGTCTGGCTTGCCGGGCGCCATCTTGGATCGCGGCCGTGCTGTAGGGGAAGGTCCCGCTCTCCTCTGGGCTGTGTTTTGTTTATGGTGCCCTTTCCGCGGCTGTCCCTGTGCTCTCCGGTTCATCACCGCCTCGGGGCTTGTGTGGGATCGGTCCTGGCTCTCGGACCTCGCTGCCTGCGCTATTATTAGCTCCGGTGGGTCGGGGTGCCGGGAGCTCGGTCAGCGCACGTCCTTCTCCGAGTCCCCGCGCATGCGCACTCTTATTTTATTTTTAAATGTATTTATCAAGTGATGCAATCTTGCTCCTCTCCCACACTGAAATGTCTTACACTGATTTAATTATGTGTTTAACATAATGTGCATTAAAATCTGCAGCAAGTCAGATAGAGCCCATCTCATTTCCTGAGGACATCCAGCATTCTCTAGCTCTTTCTTCCCTAGCCTGACTGTCCCTGGCCTGCCCCTTTAATCCGGTTCTGTCAAACATGGAGGCTCAGCATAACATGTGAGCATTACCTAGGAATACCAACTCCCCTAGACTGGCTTCCACCCATCAAGACATCTTGATATTTGCATAACTCCTCCCAAGAGCCAGCCTACTGCTTGCCTCAGAGATGAGGGCTCTTGGGAGTAGTACAGAGACAGTGTACTGTGCATAGGCATGCGCACAGAGTGTGCCAGGTGTGGCTGGGCACACCCTAATCACCACGTGTGGCGCAGATACCCCCTGTTTGGACCCCTGATATTTACCCCCCTAACGGAGGTGCTAAAAAATGTTTTTTTTGTTTTTTTAATAAATAAATGTAAATAATAATAATAATGATAATATAATATTAAAATAATAATAATGTAAATAAAAAATAAATAAATAAAATATTAAAAATAAAAACTACTGACACCATCCACTGCTCTACGGACACCAATCTCTGCCCTACTGACACTGTCAGTATATATACACATGCACACACACGGATATGTGTTTGAGCTGTGGGGTGCACACTCCAACCAGGCCACGCCTTCAACGCATGGGTGGGGTGAAACGCGTCATTGTGTGGCCTGATCAGAGCCAGGCTGAAGCCGCTTTAATTTTTCTTACACCTGGGCTGTTTGTAATGCTTCAGGCAGTGTAACTATAATGGTTGGCATAGATCACAGCTTCGGAAGTCTATGAATATGATATACTAAACAGTTAACTTCAATTTGACAGACATCAGGAAGGAAGACTCAGATAAATTGGAAAATCAAGTGGTTTTATTTAGTGTGGTAATACACAGCCATAAGGGGGAGCACCAGAGGTAACTTGAGTGTAGTAGCAGTACACAGGAATACAGTTTATAGTAAACGAAAGGATACTTTCTGTGAGTGGACTTCTGGTGTCTGTGTCACCCAGTGGCTTCTGGAGAGATATACTAGTCTCCTATTGTAGTGGTATAGGTAGGGAGTTCTGCCAGCAGAGTAGGCTGGCTGAGGGTAGGTCAGTGGAGAGCCTCTGACTACCAGTGAGGAAGGGGCTCTGACCGGCCCAAAAGCTGGAAGTTGGAGGGGCTCTGTCCGGCCCAAAAGCGAGGAGGCAGACGGGGCTCTGTCCGGCCCAAACAGAGAGATGGCAGTCGGGGCTCTGTCCGGCCCAATAGAGAGATGGATGTCGGGGCTCTGACCGGCCCAATAGTGAGTGAAGACTGCAGTCTTCTGATGGAGGTAATTGCCTGGCATCAGGTTCCTAGCACGAATGTCAAGCAAATGGCGGCGGCTGTTTAAGTAGGGATAAGAGGAGGTGCCGGGTGATGTTGCTGTGACGTCATCTATCTGCGACGGAGTTGGTGGAGATGTCGGAGCCCCCAGTGGAGAGATAAGAACATTAGAGGATAAGAACATTACACGGAGTTGGTGGAGATGTCGGAGCCCCAGTGGAGAGATAAGAACATTACAGGATAAGAACATTACATGGAGTTGGTGGAGATGTCGGAGCCCCAGTGGAGAGATAAGAGCATTACAGGATAAGAACATTACACTGTTCTGGTGAGCGGCGTTTGGACTATTTCTTGTCTCTGAGTACATAGTGAGCTCAGACATGCGCTCTCAACGACGGCACCCTTCCAGGGTGAGCCACCGGAGGTTTTTGTATTGGGGACCTGAAGCGGCACCCTACATTTTCTTGTTTAAAATTGTTTTGTTATATCTGTGTGATAAGTACAAAATAAACTTATTAATCAGGTCAGAAATTCCATGTCCAGTGCTTACTTTCTATATTTTCTCAAGGCCAGTGTTTAGCCCTCCTAGTTCCTATCCTAGGACTACAGATTGCTTATCCTTGATGTTGTGGAGATAGGAAAGTAGGCGGGTCTCAGAATTTTGGCAAGAAAAAAATAGGTAGGGCTGACACGACACCTCATACTCTAATACTCTAGTCTACAATAATGCTGTGTGTATTCCACTTGCAGGGTCTTGGATAGAGAAGACATAGGGAAATTTTATCAGTGCAGTAATAAAGAACGGTTGATCCTAAATTCAGACACCATACTCCTAAAAATCCATGTACTAAGTAAGGATGAAAAGCGGCCTTAGCCTAGGCTCCCCCCAGGCCATGCCTACTGATGCGTTTCGCCCTGTGGGTGGGGCAAAATGCATCAGGGGACGTGGCTTGGGAGGAGCTTAGGCTAAGGCTGCTTTCCATCCTTAGTACATGGACTGTTAGGAGTGCGGCGTCTCTGCATTTAGGATCATACGGTGGGCTTGGATGAGCAATATAGATGCCAACACCTGGATTTAGTGGCTCACCGGAGTAGAACCCCTGGCACTTGGGGGCGGCGCTCTAAGTAATTTAATAGGGTCACAATAAAGACCGGCCCTTGCTGCTCTCTATGCTTGTGCAGGGTGACAGGTCTTGTCTCCGCCCCCTCCTGTAGGTTTCTGCAGGCAGCCTGTAGTGGGTGGAGCCTTTTACATTCAACGGGTGATCCGGACTTCCTGTCCTCGGGTAACAACGCTTTCTCCTTGTACCGTGTCTGTGGCCATTTTTTTTTTAACCAAACTGGAATTCAAACGAGTCCTCATATGATTGCTCATAGAAGGAAGATAACATTATTTTTGGTTTCCGTTAAACTCACAGGAAGGAGCAGAGATGCAGCAATTTTTTGCAGGATCAACAGATTTTCTGTACTTGCTGAAAATATTCTGAGCCTGAAAAAGGAAAATGAATGCAGCCACCACATCTAAGGACTGCTAAGCTGCAACACATGACATTTTTGTTCTTAGGTTTAGCTCTCCTTTAATCATCTCAGTGATTTAAGTTGTTCCATAGCCCGTAGGGGTTAAATGTGTGTTTTTCCTCTTAGCTGGCTGCTGACTTTACATTCTCCCAAGACAGATTTTACATTATCATAACACAGAAAGATTGCCATATAAATTACCTTTTTACAGGAGCAAAGTGACGTGAGGAAAAATGAAAGGTGTCTTGGTGGAAGCGGCAGTGATTAGCTGCATGTGAAACCGAGAATTTATTGCCAGCCATTACCCATATAATTTCAGCGTGGAGAATTAACGTTTTTGCTCACCCCAAGATGGAAATAAAGATTAATTTTTAATTTCCTTGCATGGTGAACATTTAAGAGTGTTGGAGTGCTCAGAAAATACAGGTCAAAATAGTTTTATGGAAGCACCGGAATGTTCCCAATGTAAAATAAATTAATTTTCTTTGTCTCCGCAGCCTTAAAAAAAAATATATTTTACGATCGCACACCGGGTGCAAGAAAAAAAACAGCGGTGAGATAGAGGAAACGGTTAGGTCAGAATGACTTTGATGGGGGAAAATGCGGAATTTACAACACAGGTGACCATTTTGTATAACTGGTGACTTTATATTTATTTTATATCTGAAAGATTGTCACCTGTTGTATCACCGCGACCTGCTGGGCTGAATAGTAATGATGTCATTGGGGAGTCGTGTCCTCTCATTACCATGTTCTCTCTCTTCCTTTCTCTCTTCTTTCCCATTCTATTTCTTTCTTTCTCCCCCCTCTATATTTAGTCTTTTCTCCCCCTATCTATTCTCTCCCTTCCTCTCTCTCTTTCTCTCTCTGTCTTTTCTTTTTCTCTTTTCTATCTCTTTACTCCTTTCTCTCTCCTTTCCCCCTCCCTATCTCTTCTATCTCTTTTATTTTCCCTCTCTTCTTTTTCATTCCCTCCCTCCTCCATCACTTCTCTTCTCCTTCCTCTTTGCCTCTTCTTTCTCAACCCCCCCCCCCCCATCCTCCTTTCTCTCTCCTTTCCCCCTCCCCATCTCTTCTATCTCTTTTTTTTTCTCTCTCTTCTTTTTTTATTCCCTCCCTTCTCCATTGCTTCTCTTCTCCTTCCTTTTTTCTCTTTCCCTCTTTTTCTCACCCCTCCATCCTCCTTTCTCTCACCTTTCCCCCTTCCCCATCTCTTCTATCTCTTTATTTATAAATTTTTTCTCTCTCTTCTTTTTCATTCCCTCCTCCATCACTTCTCTTCTCCTTCCTTTTTGCCTCTTCTTTCTCACCCCCACCCTCCCCTTTCCTCCTTTCTCTCTCCTTTCCCCCTCCCCATCTCTTCTATCTCTTTTTTTTCTCTCTCTCTTCTTTTTCATTCCCTCCCTCCTCCATTGCTTCTCTTCTCCTTCCTCTTTGCCTCTTTTTTCTCACCCCTCCATCCTCCTTTCTCTCTCTTAAACCCCCTTCCCCATCTCTTCTATCTATTTATTTATTACTTTTTTCTCTCTCTTCTTTTTCATTCCCTCCTCCATCGCTTCTCTTCTCCTTCCTCTTTGCCTCTTATTTCTCACCCCCCCTTCCTCCTTTCTCTCTCCTTTCCCCCTCCCCATCTCTTCTATCTCTTTTTTTTCTCTCTCTTCTTTTTTTATTCCCTCCCTTCTCCATTGTTTCTCTTCTCCTTCCTTTTTTCTCTTTCCCTCTTTTTTCTCGCCCCTCCATCCTCCTTTCTCTCTCCTTTCCCCCTTCCCCATCTCTTCTACCTCTTTTTTTTTTTTTTTTTCTCTCTCTTCTTTTTCATTCCCTCCTCTATCGCTTCTCTTCTCGTTCCTCTTTACCTCTTCTTTCTCACCCCCCCCCCTTTCCTCCTTTCTCTCTCCTTTCCCCCTTCCCCTCTCTTCTATCTCTTTTTTTTCTCTCTCTTCTTTTTTAATTCCCTCCCTTCTCCATTGCTTCTCTTCTCCTTCCTTTTTTCTCTTTCCCTCTTTTTTCTCACCCTCCATCCTCCTTTCTCTCTCCTTTCCCCCTTCCCCATCTCTTCTACCTCTTTATTTATTCATTTTTTCTCTCTCTTCTTTTTCATTCCCTCCTCCATCGCTTCTCTTCTACTTCCTCTTTGCCACTTCTTTCTCACCCCCCCCCCTTTCCTCCTTTCTCTCTCCTTTCCCCCTCCCCATCTCTTCTATCTCTATTTTCTCTCTCTCTTCTTTTTCATTCCCTCCCTCCTCCATCACTTCTCTTCTCCTTCCTCTTTGCCTCTTTTTTCTCACCCCTCCATCCTCCTTTCTCTCACCTTTCCCCCTTCCCCATCTCTTCTACCTCTTTATTTATTAATTTTTTTCTCTCTCTTCTTTTTCATTCCCTCCTCCATCGCTTCTCTTCTCCTTCCTCTTTGCCTTTTCTTTCTCACCCCCCCCCCCTTTCCTCCTTTCTATCTCCTTTCCCCCTCCCCATCTCTTCTATCTCTTTTTTTTCTCTCTCTTCTTTTTTAATTCCCTCCCTTCTCCATTGCTTCTCTTCTCCTTCCTTTTTTCTCTTTCCCTCTTTTTTCTCACCCTCCATCCTCCTTTCTCTCTCCTTTCCCCCTTCCCCATCTCTTCTACCTCTTTATTTATTCATTTTTTCTCTCTCTTCTTTTTCATTCCCTCCTCCATCGCTTCTCTTCTACTTCCTCTTTGCCACTTCTTTCTCACCCCCCCCCTTTCCTCCTTTCTCTCTCCTTTCCCCCTCCCCATCTCTTCTATCTCTATTTTCTCTCTCTCTTCTTTTTCATTCCCTCCCTCCTCCATCACTTCTCTTCTCCTTCCTCTTTGCCTCTTTTTTCTCACCCCTCCATCCTCCTTTCTCTCACCTTTCCCCCTTCCCCATCTCTTCTACCTCTTTATTTATTAATTTTTTTCTCTCTCTTCTTTTTCATTCCCTCCTCCATCGCTTCTCTTCTCCTTCCTCTTTGCCTTTTCTTTCTCACCCCCCCCCCTTTCCTCCTTTCTATCTCCTTTCCCCCTCCCCATCTCTTCTATCTCTTTTTTTTTCTCTCTCTTCTTTTTTAATTCCATTGCTTCTCTTCTCCTTCCTTTTTTCTCACCCCTCCATCCTCCTTTCTCTCACCTTTCCCCCTTCCCCATCTCTTCTACCTCTTTATTTATTTATTTATTTCTCTCTCTTCTTTTTCATTCCCTCCTCCATCGCTTCTCTTCTCCTTCCTCTTTGCCTCTTCTTTCTCACCCCCCCCCCCTTTCCTCCTTTCTCTCTCCTTTCCCCCTCCCCATCTCTTCTATCTCTTTTTTTTCTCTCTTCTTTTTTTATTCCCTCCCTTCTCCATTGCTTCTCTTCTCCTTCCTTTTTTCTCTTTCCCTCTTTTTTCTCACCCCTCCATCCTCCTTTCTCTCATCTCTTTATTTATTATTTTTTTCTCTCTCTTCTTTCTCATTCCCTCCTCCATCGCTTCTCTTCTCCTTCCTCTTTTCTCTTTCCCTCTTCTTTCTCACCCCCCCCCCCCACCATATCTCTCTTCTCTCTTTCTCTTGTCTTCCCTTTCTTTTCTTTCTCATTTCTCATTCCCACCCCCTTCATCTCTCCTTTCCCCCTTTTTTTATAGATGAAAATAGACCCCAAATTTAAAAAAATATATTGTTGACGTTCTGCTATAAAACATATCCAATAAAAAAAAAAATCTTCATAATTTTAGGCCAATATGTATTCTGCTACATGTCTTTGGTAAAAAAAAAAAAAAAAAGTAACAATAATTGTATATTGATTGGTTTGCGTAAAAGTTATAGCGTCTACAAACAATGGTATAGATACTAAAATGTAATTTTTTTTATACTAGTAATGGCGGCGATCAACGACTTATAGTGGGACTGTGATAGTGCAGTGAACTAACTGACACTGAGTGGGAACTGACACTGACATCTCCAGTGACACTATTACAGTGATGAGTGCTAATAATATGCACTGTCACTGTAATAATGACACTGGGTAGAAGGGGTTAACATCAGGGGCGATCAAAGGGTTAACTGTGTGCCTAGCCAGTGTTTATGTGTTGACTATGTGCTTTTTACTCAGGGATGTGACGGTTTTATTCCCCGCTGTCAGTAGAGAGATCTATATTGTTTACATACACAGAGCTCTCATCTGTCCTCCGCTCCGCCGATCAGCAGGTCTCGGCCATGAATCAATGGCTGGGACCCGCTGATCGGCATGTACTGGAGCCAGCGGCTCTTCTCCTCGCTTTCACTGTTTGTCTCCTTCCCTCATCCTAGGCATCCAATAGGATTGCCTGTCCTTTCAGCCAATCGGGTGACGGGTATCAGACCCACCTCCCGATTGGCTGGGAGGAGGATCAGTGTTGCAACAGTGAATATTCATTTGCTGTTGCAACACACCTGGGTGGGCTCTGGTCGCACTCTCTGCTTCCCGATCCCACCCTATTTTGAAGACCTTTTTAGAGACCTTTTTTGATGCCCTGAAAGTGGCCGGACGCATGAATACACAGTGGCCGCAGCGGCCATGGATAGATTCATGCTATGCATGAATCTATCCACTGCATATAGGGGGTGGCCTGGAGAGAGGGGGCGGTGCCTGGGCGCCCCTAATGGATGGGCCACCCCTGAGAATCACGGTCACCTATATACACAGTACGTGATTCTGTGCAGCTGGTCTGCCCCGTAGCAGTAAAGCTAGGTCAGCAAGTGTTATTTAAAGAGGCACATGGACTTTTTACAATGCTCCCCTGGCACCAACGCTGTATCCTGGCCTAGGCCAACAAGGCCCAGGCCTAGGGCAGCACTTTGCAGGGGGGCAGCACAGAAAGAGTCCCCGCCGGCTTGTGCTACACTGTTAGTGTAACGCAAGCTGCTTCTAATTTTCTTTTCAATACATTTTTATTTTTCAATTCAAGAAATGTACAGAAAATCTTAAAAAATTGTTGTTTAAACATGACAAAGGGTTATTTCCAATTGTTTATGTCACAATGTTCTCATCAAGAGATTAAAAAGAAAAATAGGCATTCAGGGAAGTCACACCCCACCTCGACACCCCTAACGGGATCATCCTGCGCCCAGGTCAGCCCCCCCCCCCCCAGCCCGCCATCCTCATAAGAAACCAATAAAAAGGAACTCGGAATCTTAATGAAGAACAGTACTATACTCATATACAATAACGCCCATCAAATTTAAGACTCGGAAATACCGCAATAAGAACACAGTAAATAATGATATCAAATCTTTGAATCATGTTTAAGTATCGAAACAAAAATAAAAGAAAAATAAATAAAACAAAAGATAAAAGAACCAAGAAAAGATAGAATAGAAGAAGAAAGAAATAAGAAGAAATCACATGCCGAACATGAGGCCCTTTAGGAATTAGAGCGGTCAGGGTCATGCCTGACCTTCAAAGAAACGCCACAGAAAACTGCCCAAGGTTCCCATATTGCCTCAAATTTAGGGATTAAATTAGTTGATATGCTAACCATCTTCTCTTGAGCCATAATCCAAGAGATCTTATTGTGTATAGCCTTAATGGATACCCTGGGCTTCCTCCAAGATCTAGCAATAATAATTTTAGTCCCCAGAAGTATAAAGTGAATCAGTTTTCTAGTTGGTTTAGAAACGTTGGGAATATTGTCATTGAGAAGAGCAACAGAAGCTGACCTAGGTATTGAACACGAAGTGACCTTAAATATGAGATTAAAAATTTTCTTCCAGATCGGCCTGATCCTAGGACATTCCCACCAGATATGCACCATCGAGCCCAATAAATGGCAGCCTCTAAAGCAGTTGGGATCCGATTCTGGGTAGATGGATGCAAGCCTGATGGAAGTCATATACCATCTCATGACAACTTTTAAGTTAGCTTCCATGAGGGAGGTGTTCAAAATACTTTGGAATGAGCGAAAGTTGGCCTTTTGCCAGGATCCTAGATCCCAATTTAGCTGGAGGTCATCTTCCCATGCTTTCATGTATGAGGTTTTAGTAGCTGTACAAGTAAGTGAAGAGTAGATGACAGAAATGCCCCCCCTTTGTCCCACGGCCGATCCGCACCAGATCTCATAGTCCGTAAATTTGGGAGGAAGAGGTTTCTCCGTCCAAATATCATTCAAGAATTGTGAAATCTGTTCAAATCTAAATTTTTCAGAGTCAGGGAGGTCAAATTTATTTAGACAATGGGGCATGGTAATAGGACCCCGATTTGTAAAGTATTGTCCTATCCTATATAGACCTTTGTTTGTCCACCAACTGAAGGCCTCTGTATCCATACCAGGAAAGAATTTTGGATTATTAAAAATGTGTGCTAGTGGTTGTGCTACAGACACTAGAGTGGGAAGAGGACGGAGTCTGTCCCAAAGGGCAAATGATTGAGATAAGGAAGGGGATAAAATAGGTGGTCTCTGTCTTTGTGGGCACCAAAGCAGGTACTCTAAGTGCTTCTAATTTTGACTGTCCTATCAGCCTGGACCCCAAACCTTCTTCACTGTGCTATATGTTTTCTGCTGCACCATTGGCATGGTTATATCTTCTTAGTCCTCTCCATAAAAGTATCAGAAATTTATGCTTAAAGTAGAACTATAGGCAACATTTTTGTTTTCATTTTGGATAGAGTAAGGGAGGGTAATAGCCCCTGTCAGTTTATTTTTTACCATCTCTGACCCATTGCAGAGATTTCCCTTCACTTCCTGCCCCATAGCCAAACAGGAAGTGGGAGGAAATCTGTGCAAATTAAGGGAACTCATTGTACCCCCCCCCCCCCAGGCCCTAAGAACTAGTGTCCCCACGAAAAAATTTCAGGGTGGGTCTTAAACAGAAAGGGGTGTGGCCTTGACAGGAAGGGATGTGTCATATTTAAATTAGGGGGCGCACGAGTTTAGTCAGGCCTAGGGCAGCAAAAAAACTAAATACACCACTGCCTGGCACTCTGTTCCTCCTTTGGATCCAGGAATAAAAACTCTGTGACAAAGCTTACACAGGGGTTGTAGCACCTGTTTTTAGCAACGGCTCTGATGGAGGGATTGAGTGGCCGTGAATGGTCAAAGTGACAGGTTCTCTTTATTCCTATCTCCATGGCATGCACCAAGGATGTGCTGTAAAAGTCGGCTCCCTGAAGCCTGTGCTTACTACTACGGCGCCCACATGGAATTAGTCAGCCCCTTAAAAGTCCATTAGAGGTCCCAACGTCTCAATGGCAGCCATGGAGGTATTATAAGTATAATGTACAGCATGACACTTACTTCCTACACAACCAGTAATTCCATTTTCTTCGAGTTCATTAAACTTTTTTTAAGCGGTTCCCATTATTCCGTCTATCCCCTCTAATAGCTCTTTATGCGATGCATTTTGATCCAGCGCAGGATCCTTCCTCCTCCTGTTGCCTTAATTTGAGGACTTTGCTCTTAGCTGCTGTGAAGAGATTTGCAAAATTCATTTCAGTTTTTGCTGCATCTCATAATTATAAAAAAAATAAAATGAAGCACCAGCGGCCTTATTTAATTGAAAAAAAAAATGCGACGGGTCAAAGCAGCCATGACAGACCACCAACATTTTGCGAGTTTCCCCGTCATTTGCGCTTATTGTATTTCGCTTTCCTACGGAAGCTTAATCTGTCAGGGAATATGCAGAGTTTAAGCCAGTGTGTTCATTATAGCTGAACTTGGGGCTAAATATAGTCCAGCTAAGTTTTCATTTAAAAAAAAATCATTACGTTTATTTTTTAAATAGAATTAATATAAGTACCTGAATTGGACTTTATATTAGCTGCATTTAATCCTTTACTTTAACGGCACTTAAACAGAAAGTGCTGTCTGAATCATACAGCACTTTTGTTTGTACAGTGCTGTCAGCATTGGTGTGTGCAGCCTATTGCATTGGGGTGTGCACCCCAGAGCACAAATGCACATGCGTGTATATCAGCAGAGCAGTGGAAGGTGTGAGTAGAGCAGAGACTAGTGCAGGAGGGCAGTGGACGGGTTCAGAAGTTTCTTATTTTTTACAATTTTATTTTTATAATTATTTATACAATATGTTTTTGTTGTTTTATTATGTTTTACGATTTTATTTTTGTAATTATTTTATACAATATGACATGACAGATTGTATAAAATAATTACAAAAATAAAATCGTAAAACATAATAAAATAACAAAAACATATTGAATATGTTTTTGTTATTTTATTATGTTTTACAAATTTTTTTTTTGTAATTATTTTTTACAATATTTTTTTTTATTTATTATTTTTTACAATTTTATTTTTTAATTATTTGATACAATATGTTTTTTTTTATTATTATTATGTTTTACAATGTTATTTTTGTAATTATTTTATACAGTATGTTTTTGTTATTTTATTATGTTTTACGATTTTATTTTTGTAATTATTTTTTCCAATATTTTTTATTTTTCCAATTTTATTTTTGTAATTTTTATTTTTTATTTTTATTTTTACAAATTTTTTTTAGGAGCCCCGTTGGGGCTTTGGTGAAATATCAAGGGTCTAAACAGACTCCTGATGTCTCACAAACAAACATAGTTTACTATGCTTCAGTTAAAAATTAACACAGGAGCGATCGGTACAGATCACTCACTGTGTCCATCCAGAAAAGGAAGGGGTAAATTAAATATTTACCAGCCCTTCCACGGCTCTTTTTCCAGAAGCATCCCCCGCAGCAGCTGGGGGGGAAAGGTGTGGAGGGAAGCTGGCAGCACTGCAGGGAGGAGACAGGGGACGCCAGGAAGCATGGGGAATCAGAAAAACAAACACTCCTGCGCACGAGTTGACCGTCAAGCAATCAATAGTTTATAACGATGGCACTGGCTTTGCTGCCCTTCATGGATAGGGGTATCCTAGTAGTGAACGAGAAAAAAAAAAGAACAAGGGCGCACCAGCCTAGTGTATTATCGTTAGGAAATTTATTTATATAAAACCAACGTAAAGGTACTCACAAAGGTAGTGAAATGGTTTGCAATGTACAAGTAGTACCATGGATGGCTGCAACATGTAGAACCCAAACCACACTCCGACCGATCATGAAGGACATGATAGGAGACACTACCGGTTGACGCGTTTCGAAGCGCAAAGCTTCTTCATCAGAGCCAAGCAGTCTGCTTGGCACTGATGAAGAAGCTTTGCGCTTCGAAACGCGTGTGGTTTGGGTTCTACATGTTGCAGCCATCCATAGTACTACTTGTACATTGCGAACCACTTTACTAGCTTTGTGAGTACTTTTACGTTGGTTTTATATAATTAAAATATCCTAACGATAATACACTAGGCTGGTGCGCCCTTGTTCTTTTTTTTTTTCTTGAGCAGGGGGAATCAGCAGGAGTATACACAAGGATGACTTCATTGATGTGCTGCTGCTCTTTTATTGTCCAGTCAGCAGGGTGAGGACGGTACCTTGACCATGCTGTACTGCTTATGTGAAAAGTGTGACACATAATTGTGAAGTGGAAAGAAAATGATAAATGGTTTTCAAAATGTTTTACAAATAAATATGTGAAAAGTGTGGGGGGTACATTTGTATGGCGCCCCCCGGAGTCAATACTTTATAGAACCGCCATTCTCTGCAATTACAGCTGCAAGTCTTTTTGGGGATGTCTCTACCAGCTTTGCACATCTAGAGAGGGATATTTTTGCCCATTCTTCTTTACAAAATATCTCAAGCTCTGTCAGATTGGATGGAGAATGTCTGTGAAGAGCAATTTTCAAGTCTTGCCACAGATTCTCAATTGGATTTAGGTCTGGACTGTGACTGGGCAATTCTAACACATGAATATACTTTGACCTAAACCATTTCATTGTAGCTCTGGCTGTATGTTTAGGCCTCATGCCCACTGGCGTTTTTACAGCTGCGTTTTTTGCAGCTTAAAAACGCCTGTCCATGTTATTGTAAATATTTTTGCGCGTTTTTTGACGCTCGCGTTTTTTTCTGCCTAATTCTGACGCTGAGGAACGCACTGGTCCTGGGTTTTTTTTACAGCTTAAAAACGTCTATGCTATTTGCAGCTCAAAAACGTCTAGGTGGGCATGAAGCTATAGACTAACATGGACAGGCGTTTTTAAGCTGTAAAAAACGCTCAAAAACGCGGCTGTAAAAACGTCCGTGGGCATGAGGCCTCAGGGTCGTTGTCCTGCTGGAAGGTGAACCTCCACCCAGTCTCAAGTCTTTTGCAGACTATAACAGGCTTTCTTCTAAGATTGCCCTGTATTTGGCTCCATCCATCTTCCCATCAACTCTGACCAGCTTCCCTGTCCCTGCTGAAGAAAAGCATCCCCACAACATGATGCTGCCACCGCCATGTTTCACGGTGGGGATGGTGTGTTCAGGGTGATGTGCAGTGTTAGTTTTCTGCCACACATAACATTTTGCTTTTAGGCTAAAGTTAAATTTTGGTCTCATCTGACCAGAGCACCTTCTTCCACATGTTTGCTGTGTCCCCCACATGGCTTCTCACAAACTGCAAAGAGGATTTCCTTTGGCTTTCTTTCAACAATGTCTTTCTTTTTGTCACTCTTCCATAAAGGGCAGATTTGTGGAGAAGCACGGTGAAGCCTCGTACACACGGCCGGTTTTCTCGTCAAGAAACGACAAGAAAACTGCTGGCAGAGCTTTCTTGCCGAGAAAACCGGCCGTGTGTACGAGGCTTTCAGGTTTCTCGTCAGGAGAACTGACCAGTATCTCAACTAGAAAATAGAGATCCTGCTCTCTATTTTCTCGTCGGGATTCTCGTCGGCCTGTTTCCCGACGATATTTCTCCAAACCCCCCCCCCCCCCCCCAGGGCTCCTTAAAAAATTGAAAAAACAAACAAAACTGATCTAAAATAATTGAAAAAATAAACAAATATGAGCTTTATTGATACAAAAGTACGTTTGTGCAAACAGAGCAAAAAACAGTAAGAGCTAAAAACATGCGTATAAGATTATAAACATGAAAACGCATTTTGCCGTTTCGCTTTATCAGGACACATTCAGGGGTTGTTTAACCATTTGCTTACTGGGCACCTAAACCCCCTTCCGGCCTAGGCCAAATTTTTTAGCTTTTAGCACTGTCACGCTTTGAATGATAATTGCGCAGTCGTGCGACGTGGCTCCCAAACTAAATTGACGTCTTTTTTTTCCCCACAAATAGAGCTTTCTTTTGGTGGTATTTGATCATCTCTGCAGTTTTTATTTTTTGCGCTATAAACAAAAAAAGACTGAAAATTTTGAAATAAAACACAATATTTTTTACTTTTTGCTATAATAAATATCCCATTTTAAAAAAAATAAAATAATAATTTCCCTCAGTTTAGGCCGATACGTACTCTTCTACATATTTCTGGTAAAAAAAAAATCGCAATAAGCGCGTATTGATTGGCTTGCGCAAAAGTTATAACATCTACAAAATAGGGGATAGATTTATAGCATTTTTATAAATTATTATTTTTTTACTAGTAATGGCGGCGATCTGCGATTTTTATCGTGACTGCGATATTGCGGCGGACACCTCGGACACTTTTGACACATTTTTGGGACCATTCACATTTATACAGCGAACAGTGCTATAAAAATGCATTGATTACTGTATAAATGTGACTGGCAGGGAAGGGGTTAACACTAGGGGGCGAGGAAGGGGTTAAATGTGTTGCCTGGGAGTGATTCTTACTGTGGGGGGAGGGGACTGACTGGGGGAGGTGACCGATGGTTGTCCCTATGTACAAGGGACACACCATCGGTCTCCTCTCCCTGACAGGATGTGGATCTGTGTGTTTACACACACAGATCCACGGTCCTGTTCAGTTACTGGGCAATCGCGGATGCCCGGCGGCACGCGCATCGGGTCCCCAGCGACGCCCCCTAGTGGATTCTGAAGGCGCAACGTCATATGACGTCCGATCAGAACAATAGAGTCTTCCGCCCGCCGTCATTTGACGGTGGGCGGTGGACAAACAGTTAAAGAAACAGGTCTCACTAGCTAAAATAAAACACATACATCAATTTTTGCATAACAATAACATATGCATAAAAACATGAACCATAATCACATCAAAAACTTAATTGCACAAACGTACTTTTGTCAATAAAGCTTATATTTTTTATTACAATATCGTCCAATGGGCCTCTAAAGTCCGACCCAGGGCTCTTTTGCCCTTCTTTTGTGTTTCGACCCTTGATATTTCTCCAAAACTCCCCCCCCCCCCCCCCCCAACGGGGCTCCTAAAAAATTGCAAAAAAAAATCAAAACTAATCTAAAATAATTGAAAAAATAAACAAATATAAGCTTTATTGATACAAAAGTACGTTTGTGCAAACAGAGCAAAAAACAGTAAGAGCTAAAAACATGCGTATAAGATTATAAACATGAAAACGCATTTCGCCGTTTCGCTTCATCAGGACACATTCAGGGGTTGTTTAAAGAAACAGGTCTCACTAGCTAAAATAAAACACATACATCAATTTTTGTATAACAATAACATATGCATAAAAACATGAACCATAACCACATCACAAACTTAATTGCACAAACGTACTTTTGTATCAATAAAGCTTATATTTTTTATTACAATATCGTCCAATGTGCCTCTAAAGTCCGACCCAGGGCTCTTTTGCCCTTCTTTTGTGTTTCGACCCTTTATATTTCTCCAAACCCTCCCCCACCCCCTCAACGGGGCTCCTAAAAAACTGCAAAAAAACAAACAAAACGAATCTAAAATAATTAAAAAAATAAAATTGTAAAAATAAATTTAAAAAAATTAAATTGTACAAAATAATAAAAATAAAAAACTACTGACACCAATCTCAGCTCTACTGACACCGTTTGGGTTTATTACGGTTTTAATGTCATGCCATTGAAGTTTGCATCTATGTTAATGGAGATTATTACCAAAAGTATTTAATTGTTGCAGAATTGCACACGCACAGCCCCGGTCTACGGTTACATTGTGTTTTCAGTAGACCGTTTAGCAACGTGTAGATCTGCACTTATTCCCTTAATTGAACAACAGTGGCTTGTACCTTCAGACCTGCGGTTACAATAAGGCGGAGAAGCTTGGCTCTGCCCTTGGGGGAGATAGAGTAACATAGCGCAGGGGAGCTGGCTCGTTTCACTGTCATGGAGAATAATCTAGCTGTGGCTGAGGTTGGGATAAGACCTTAATCCTCCAGAGCAGGTGAACTGCAGGACCAGCATCTGTTGGCAACAATCTCAACATACCAGTGACCAGAAATTTGTGTCTTTTCTAAGCTTTCACTACTTCTAAAAAAATAAATAAAAAAAAAGTACATCAACACATGACTAGTGGCTTTTTTTTTTTTTTTATTTAATTTTTTTAAGAATGCTGTAGATTTTATTAGCCTATTTTGCAAATCTAGACAAATTTACAGTAGACATTTGTAAAAAATAAATAAAAAAGTACCCTTTTTGGACTCGTTCCAACCATCGCTTTTAAAAAAGACCTGCATTATACTTAAAAAGCATAATCTGTCTTTAGTGCTTTTTTTAAATTTTTCAAATTTAAAGCAATGCAAAAAATGAATTTTAAGTGCACTATGCATGTGTTTTCTTCTGGCAGGTAGATGGGAAATTTTGACCTATGGCCAGAAAAGTTTAAAAAAATAAAATAAATAAAAAAGCTAAAAAAATAAACAAACACTTTTGTTTGTGACTACCACAGATAGTTAAAGAGTGAATTTAAATAACAAAAATGCATAAAAGAAAAATGTATGTAAGATCCATCAGAGAAAACTGCAAGCATAAACATATAAAAACAATAGTTTCCCAAAAATACATAAAAACATTTAAAATAATAATTATAAGATCCGTCAGGGAAAACTGCGAGCATAAATATATAAGAACAATAGTTTTATTTCATTTTCCAAAGATACATAAAAACATTTAAAATATTAAATTTAAGATCCGTCAGGGAAAACTGCAAGCATAAACGTATAAAAATAATAGTTTTATTTCATTTCCCAAAAATACATAAAAATATTTAAAATAATAATCCATCAGGGAAAACGGCGAGCATAAATATATAAGAACAATAGTTTTATTTCATTTCCCACTGATACATAAACATATTTAAAATAATAATTTTAAGACTCATTAGAGAAAACTGCAAGCATAATTACTATATGCAAGAACAAGTTTTATTTAATCTTCTAAAAAATACACAAAAACTTTTCATATAATAAATTCAAGATCCATCAGAGAAAACTGCAAGAATTAATTTTTTTCAATTTAATTTTCCAAAAAATACATACAATTATTTTATAAAAAATCAAAGAATTACCCAATTATTTACACTCAACAATGTCCTAAATATTTTAAGTATGTATTAAATAACTGGCTTTAACTGTCCAGTATGGATCATATCAAAGCAAAATGGTCAAAAATATTATTTAAAAGCACCTAATAATCATTTTTGATATTTTTGGATCTATTTTGTATTTTTATATCTGGCCAGCAGTTGAAAATTTGGGCTCATATTCCATTTTCTCATGTTGAACAAAAAATCTGTTCATAGAGTAGAAGAATAAAGATCCTTATTGTCATCCATAATGTAACTGTCACTTAAAAAAAATATATATATATTTTTTAAATATTACTAACTGTCACTTTTTTAAAAACAGAACACGGATGTAACTGTTTCCCAGAACAGTTAGAGCCGGTTCACACAGGGGCGACTCGTCAGGCGACTCAGCCGCCTGACAAGTCGCGCTCCACTCTGTTCAATGGAAACGTTCTAATAGGACTTAGAAAAAGGTTCTTGTACGACTTTGGGGGCGACTCGGGGCGACTTGCATTGACTTCAATACAGAAGTCATTTTGCAAGTCACCTCTGAAGTCGTCTTGAGATCACCTTGCCGTGTCGCCCCCAAAGTCGTGCCGCCCCTGTGTGAACCGGGTTTTACTTTCAAGGCATGCCATGAATGATAACTGCTCTTAGTAAAACTGTCAAGCCATCAAATCACTGGTGTCATTACTGATCACATGTGCAACACCACGGCAACTCTGCAACTGCAGATGAAACAAAAGCTAAGATAGCAGATAAGATAGCATATCCCTTGGCTAAAAAGGAGAGGAAAGTTTAGTTCAGTTTTAAAACATTATTCGTTTCGTGAATAGAGCCTAAAGTATGTAAAAAAAAAAAAAAACTATTGCTGTGCTGTCTCGTTTGAAAACCCATGGTGCTCTAGGAATCCTTTGTCTTGTATTATATATATTTATATACACCTACAGTATACATTTATAAAACATCAGATTAACCACTTCAATACTGGACACTTTCACTCCCTTCCTGCCAAGACCAAATTTCAGCTTTCAGCGCTGTCGCACCTTGAATGACGATTGCGCGGTCATGTAACCATATGACATTTTTATCATTTTTTCACACAAATACAGATTTCTTTTGGTGGTATTTAATCACCACTGGGGTTTTTTTATTTTTAGCTAAACAAATAAAAAAATAAAAAAACAGAAATTTATGATATTTTTTTTCTTATTTTCTGCTATGAAATTTGTAAATAAGTAATTTATCTTTTTCACTGATGTTAACTGATGAGGCTGCACTGATGGCCACTGATAGGCTGCACTGATGGGCACTGATAGGCTGCACTTATGGGCACTGATAAGGAGGCACTGACGGGCACTGATAGGCTGCAGTAATGAGGCTGCACCGATGGGCACTAAAAAGCTGCACTGAGAGGCTGCACCAGGTAGGGACTGACTGGCCATAGGGCACACAGGGCATTTGCCCAGTGGGCTGCATGTTTTAGAAAGATCGGCTTCTTGACGACTGGGCCGCACAGCGGAAGGTAAGCGGCGACCGTGGTCCGGAAAGGGTTAACACAGGCCGCGGCCGCTGCCCACCTCCCGCTATACAGGCATTCCTAAAGCAGGGCCGGCGCCAGCACACTTGTGAGGTGCAGAAGGAGGCGGGAGAGAAGGCTCCTGTGACATACAGGAAGCGCCTGCAGAGGACAGACACCTCGTGGGCCGGCTGCGCTGGAGGTATAGCTGCACTCAAGGAGACGGCGGCGGCCTCTCTCCTAACACCGGCCGGGACACTGTGATGGCTGCACAGGGAGGAAGGTGAGCACAGTGAAAAGAAAAACGAACATGTTCCAGTGCGTTACATCCCGCTCTGTAGTGTCAGGGAAAGAGAGCGGATTGGGGCTTTCTGTGTACTGGTCTGGGGCTGTCTGTGTACTGGTCTGGGGCTGTCTGTGTACTGGTCTGGGGCTGTCTGTGTACTGGCATGGGACTGTCTGTGTACTGGTACGGGGCTGTCTATGTACTGGTCTAGGGCTGTCTCTTTACTGGTCTGAGGCTGTTCCTTTGCTGGTCTGGGGCAGTTTCTTTGGTAGTCTGGGGCCATCTCCTTACTGGTCTGAGGTCGTCTCTTTGCTGGACTGGGGCCGTCTCTTTGCTGGTCTGGGGCCATCATTCTTGCTGGACTGGGGCCGTCATCTTTGCTGGACTGGGGCCATCTCTTTGCTGGACTGGGGCCGTCTCTTTACTGAACTGGGGCCGTTTCTTTGCTGGTCTGGGGCCATCTCTTTGCTGGTCTGGGGATGTCTCTTTGCTGGTCTGGCGCCGTCTCTTTGCTGGTCTGGGGCCATCTCTTTGCTGGTCTGGGGCCATCTTTTTGCTGGTCTGGGGCCATCTCTTTGCTGGTCTGGGGATGTCTGGGGAACGCCCGCCCCACATCTCCGCCCTACTTCCCCCAGGGATTGGGCTGCCCAGTTTAAAATGCCCGGGCCTATTTTTTGTCCCAGTCCGGGCCTGGGGCTGCACTGATGGTCACTGAAAAGCTGCACTGATGAGGCTGCACTAATGAGGCTGCTCTGATGGGCACTGATAAGCTGCACTGATGAGCAATGATAAGCTGCACTGATGAAGCAGCACTGATGAGGCGGCTCTTAATGGCACTGATAAGCTGCACTGATGGGCACTGATGTTTGGTACTGATGAGGCAGCACTGATGGGCACTAATAGGTGGCACGGATGGGCACTGATAAGCTGCATCTGCACTCCTCCAGAGGAATTGAACCCTTGGGGAGTATCTCACCAAAACTCCAGTTGCAGAGGATGCCTAAAATCAGTGTTATCTTAGTGCAGGCTTCTGGGAAAATCAATAAGCCAATAATACAGCAGGAAATTACATTTCTGGAGGTGTTTTTATACACCAACCTGTACAGAACGTATACAGGTTGCCATATTGCATGTAATTTTAGAGAAAATTGCAAAATCTTTTACTTTTTGCTATAATAAATATCCCCAAAAAATATATACATTTTTTTTATTTTTCCTCAGTTTAGGCCGATACGTATTCTTCTACATATCGCAATAAACATTTATTGATTGGTTTGCTCAAAAGTTATAGCGTCTACAAAATAGGGGACAGTTTTATGGCATTTTTATTAATGATTTTTGTTTTTTACTAGTAATGGCGGCGATCAGCGATTTTTATCATGACTGCGACAAGATGGCGGACACATCGGACACTTTTGACACCATTTTGGGACCATTGTCATTTATACAGCGATCAGTGCTATAAAAATGCACTGGTTACTGTGAAAATGACACTGGCAGTGAAGGGGTTAACCTGTAGGGGGCACTGAAGGGGTTAAGTGTGTCCTAGGGAGTGATTCTAACTGTTAGGGGGCGTGGCTACGAGTGACACGTCACTGATCGCTGCTCCCTAATGAGAGGGAGCAGACGATCAGTGACAGTGTCACTAGGCAGAACCGGGAGATGTTTGTTTACACTTGCCTCTCCCCGTTCTGCAGCTCTGTGACCCGATCCCGGGACACCTGTGGACATCGAGTCTGCGGGTCCCGCGCGCACGGTCACGGCTCCCGCCCAGCCATGCCATTCTGCCAACGTATATGTACGGGAGGCGGTCGTTAACCGGTTAAGAATTAAAAAAAAAAAAAAAAACAAGTTTACCCCAATTTTTTGTATAATGTGAAAGATGATGTTAAGCCGAGTAAATAGATACCAAACATGTCTCCCTTTAAAGTTGTGCATTGCATACTTGTGGAATGGTGACAAACTATGGTACTTAAAAATCACCATAGGTGACACTTTAATTTTTTTTTACAGATTACCTGTTTGGAGTTACAGAGAAGGGCATGTGCTAAAATTATTGCTCTTGCTGTAACGTTCGCAGTGATACCTCACACGTGTGGTTTGAACATCGTTTACACATGTATGCATTCACTTCTGCGTGCAGGGAAGGATGGTGGGGCATTAAAAAATAAAAATTCTTATATACCGTATTTTCCGGCGTATAAGACGACCCCCCTAATTTTCCAATGAAAACATTGTTGCGGGCTATACTCACGGTATAAGACTCACCCTTTCCTCACACAGGGGTGCAGTCTTGTAGCTCCGATCCAAGCCCAATCTCTGAAGGCAGCTCTGGAACACTAAGAGCCGGTTCACACTGGGGCAACATGACTTCCAGCGCGACTTTACAAGGCAACTTCAAGGCAACTTCGAGGCAACTTCAAGTTTCCTCCAGGACAGGCGACTTTGCCAGTGGCCAATCAAACAATAATCAGCTCTGTGGGAGGGAGGGGTTTGCCTGAGAAAACTATTTTCTCTTCCTGTAAAGTTGCTTCAGTTAAGACACTGATCTGACTTTGGAGGCCACTTCCATTGAAATCAATGGGTACAAGTCGCCTAGAAGTCATTTTCAAGTAGTACAGGAACCTTTTTTGAAGTCGGAGCGACTTCTGTAGTGTGCATAAAGACGGCTCCATAGATTAACATTACAGCGCGACTTGGGGCGACTTGGGGCGTCTCGAGGCGACCTGAAGTCGGATCCTGAGTCGCCCTGGTGTGAACCGGCTCTTAGATGCAGGTCCATCCTCTCTTCATGGTAGAGGTGAGCAGGCACCGCAGCAGATCCTCTTAGCTTCTCTCCTGATGGCTCTGGTCCCGGCAGGCTGAGAGCTCAGACCCCATCTATAGGTCTGCACTCTCCTCACTCCTGGCTCAGAAAACGGTGATACTCCCTCCTCTAGGTGCAGCCACTTTTGGGAATTGAGGTCCACAGTCTACTAGCCTCCATTGGCAAGTACAGTGCAGAAAACGGTGACACTCATTGCAGTATACAGCACTGAGCCAATCACGGCGAGCGATGTATTCTATTAATGAAAACAAAGCCTGCTCGGATTGGCAGAGGCTGTAACATCATCAGCCCGCGCCTCTCTGACTCTCAAAGCCAATTCGAGCAAGCGGTATACTGTACGTAGCCTGGTCGAATTGGAAGAGGTTGTTCCAATCTGAGCAGGCTTTGTATTCATTAAAAGAATACATCGCTCGCCGTGATTGGCTCTGCGCGGTATACTGTATGTAGCCAAAGCTACATACAGTATCAGCGCACATCCAGCGGGCGGACATCCATCTGGCGGACTTTTATACCGGCATATAAGATGACCCTTGATTTTTGGGGGATTTTTTTAGATATAAAAGGTCGTCTTATACGCCGGCAAATAAGTTATTTTACTTTTTATTTTTACATTGTCCCTATTTATTTCATTTTTCATTTTTTTTTCCTATTACACGGAATGTAAACATAAATAGAAATAAGGATGACAGGTCCTCTTTATTGAGAGATCTGTGGTCAAAAAGACCCCAAATCTCTCATTTACCTTTAAAAGTATAATAATAATATAAATAATAATATTTTTTTGAACTTAAAAAAAAAATGATTTACTATGGTCCGGGTAACCAGTCGCTCTGGTCCTCCAAGGGCATAGAGACGAGTGGCGGCCATCTTGGCCTCACTCTTCTCCATAACCAGCTACTGCCAGCATTGGATCATTCACGGGCTTCACCAATAATTCCCCCCGCGTGACCACTTTTATCTGAAAGAGAATCACCCATAGTAAAAAAAAATACAGAGCTAGCTGCCATAACCCTGGTATTTACCCACTTAAGCACCCGAAGGATTTACACACTTCCTGACCAGGCCATTTTTTGCGATACGTTACTACGTAGATTTAACTGACAATTGCACGGACGCGCGACGCTGTAACCAAACAAGATTTTTCATTACAAATAGAGCTTTCTTTTGGTGGTATTTGATCAACTCTGCGTTTTAAATTTTTTGCGCTATAAACAAAAAAAGAGCGACAATTTAATAAAAATATATATACTGTATATACTCGAGTATAAGCCGAGTTTTTCAGCACATTTTTTTTGTGCTGAAAATGCCCCCCTCGGCTTATACTCGAGTCACCTTTTTGTGCCTGATCTCCCGGACTTTGGGGACCCGGTACCGGCCGGACGTAGGTCCCCTAGCCCCACTCTTCCTCTACAAGTGTGCAAAGTTTGTTGTCCGGGGGACCTACGGCCGGGGAGCACCAAGTTATCAAAGCCGGGCACCCCTTCCATAGACTCCCATGTTAAACGTCAGTCTAGTCATGGGCACAGTGAGGCATGGGCACAGTGAGGCGTGCAGATGGACACCCTAGGCTTATACTCAAGTCAATAAGTTTTACCATTTTTTTGTGGTAAAATTAGGTGCCTCGGCTTATATTCGGGTCGGCTTATACTCGAGTATATACGGTATATTTTTACTTTCTGCTATAAAACATTTCCAAAAAAAAAAAGTAAAACAACGGATTTATTCATCAGTTTAAGCCGATATGTAGTCTGCTACATATTTTTGGTAAAAAAAAATGCAAAAAGCATTTATTGATTGGTTTGCACAATATTTATCGCGTTTACAAAATAGGCATTTTTTTTTTTACTAGTAATGGCGGCGATCTGCGATTTTTAGCGGGACTGCGACATTGCGGCGGACAGATCGGACACCTAACTGATATTTTTTACACTTTTGTGGGAACCAGTGACATTATTACAGTAATCAGTACTAAACATATACACTGACATTGTACTAATGACACTGACAGGGAAGGGGTTAACATCAGGGTCGATCAAAGGGTTAAATGAGTTCCCTGTTTGTGTTTTCTAACTGTGTGGGGGACGGTGTGACGGGAAAACACACAGATCCGTCTTCCTGCTTAGCTTATCTGTGTGATCCATACCTCCCAACTTTTTGACATGGGAATGAGGGACACCTATCAGCAAAAGTATGCAGCCATAGGACACACCCCCTTGCCACGCCCCCTTAAAGGAGAATTGTACAAAAAAACAAGATTGGTTGAACCCACAAGTGTTCCTTTTTACCATTACTATTCCTTTATATTGGCTCTTGGAATTTACAAATGCAGCAATTTAGAAATCAGATGAAAGGTTTAGCGCTGGAAAACAGTTTTTGATAGATAAAAAGTGCATTTTATATACAATATATGTATCAGACCAAAATGAGGGACAAATAAGGAGGAATGAGGGACAGAGGGACATTGCTCCAAATCAGGGATAGTCCCTCGAAATCAGGGACAGTTGGGAGCTATGGTGATCTCCCCTGTCAGAATGGAGATCTTCCTTGTTTACACAGGCAGATCCCCGTTCTGTCACTGCGGGGAAACGATCGCGGGTGGCCGGCGGACTCAATGTCCGCCGGCCACCCACGATCATTCCCCGCAGTGACAGAATGGAGATCTGCCTGTGTAAACAACGCAGATCTCCGTTCTGATCGCCCCTGATGTTAACCCCTTCCCAGACAGTGTCATCATTAGTACAATAACAGTGGATATTTTTAGCACTGATTACTGTAATAATGTCACTGGTTCCCAAAAAAGTGTCAAAAATATCAGTTAGGTGTCTGATCTGTCCGCTGCAATGTCGCAGTCCCGCAAAAATCACTGATCGCCGCCATTACTAGTAAAAAATTATTAAAATAAATAAAAATAATAAAAATGCCATAATTCTATCCTATTCTATAGTTTGTAGAAGCGATAACTTTTACGCTTATTGGAATTTTTTTACCAAAAAAAGCAGAATACAGATCAGCCTAAACTGATGAATACATATTTTTTTTCACATTTTTTACATTTATTTTTTGTGGAATGTTTTTATAGCAGAAAGTAAAAAATGTTGTTATTTTTTTCAAAATTGTCGCTCTTTTTTTGTTTATAGCACAAAAAAAATTCAAAACGCAAAGACCCGCTGATTGGCTCCCCCCCGCTGGCCTATGGGAGCGTGTGCGCGCCCCCACAAAAGCCAGATCCCGAGCCGACGTACAGCTACGGCGATTCGCGGGATCGTGCCACCTTGCCGCAGTATACGGCGGCTGGTTGGCAAGTAGTTAACGTCAAACGAATTATTGTATTTTTTACTATGGGCCAGTCAGCAAGTGGTAAAGCGGGATTCCACCCGCGATTTTTTTTTTTTTAAAAGTCAGCAGCTACTAACACTGTAGCTGCTGACTTTTAATAAGGACACTTACCTGTCCTACTCGCCCGCGATGTCGGGCCCCCAACGGCGATCAATCGGTGCTGGCAGGTCCCGGCTTCCTCCATCCTGACTAAGGGGAACAGGCAGTGGAGCCTTACGGCTTCACTGCCCGTTTCCTACTGCGCATGCGCGACTCGCACGGCGCTTTGTGAATGGGCGGCTGCCTCCTGGGATACACACAGTTCCCAGAAGGCAGTGCGCCCCATTCACAGGAAGAGGAAGCGGAAGGACATACACCGAGGCAAAGGAAGAGGCAGATTAGGGGACTTCCGCATAGCAAAGGGCATTTCGGGCGAGTATAAATTTTATTTTTTTTTCTATTCATTTTTTTCTTTTTTTTTATAGGAATTTTAGTGTTAATTTTTTTTCTGGATGAACCTCCGCGTTAAAGGGCTTTAGAAAATACTACTGACAAACAGGTTTTTTTTACGAATATTTGAACAAAAATCTAGCCGTGTATGGCCAGCTTTAGTCACCTTTTCGATTCTTATATCCCTTGGGGGGGTGATCTAATATACAGTAATGCCGCGTACACACGATCGATTTTTTCGACGGTGAAAACACCGTTGAGAAAATCGACGTGAAAAACGAGGAATAGCTTGTTCCCCCCACACACGGCCGTTTTAAATGACATTTTTTTTTTGGTCGAAAAAAACGACCGTGTGTGGGCTCCCCGGCAGTGTTTCCCTATGGGAAAACTGCCACGGAAAAAAACGACGGGAATCACGACGAGAAAAATTAGAGCATGTTCTAATTTTTCTCGTCGTGATTAATGCCGTTTTTCCCGTCGGGAAAAATGACAAAAAGCGCACAGACGATCGTTTTTCTCGTCCAAAGGAAAAAATTTAATTTTTCCCGACGGGAAAAATGATCGTGTGTATACGGCATAACTGAGATCAAGTGCTTACAGCAAATTATGTTAAGAAAAAAAAAAAAACTCCAGTTTTCTAGCTGAAGACGACTTGTTTTCCAGCACTCTCAGGATTAGCATACTAGTTGTAAAGTGTCATTAAAACATTTCAATCCTTAGTGATGGATTTGGTGATTGTTGTAACTCTTAAGGTGACACAAAGTATTTCTTGACAATGACATGTGTGTTTTATATATCATGTAAAGAGGTAATTTAAATGATAAATCCACTTTAAAGTACGTACAACTTCCCGTAACAGATTAAAGTCGATCATTACTCAATCACTTAACAAGAAATGTCATTTTAAAGCTGCCAATCCTTTTTTTTTTAATCTGCAGTTTACATTTAAAGAATACCTGGTGATCCTGCCTTGTCCTAAGTACTGGCTGTTACGAGGCAATAACTGTCTTCCAATTGGGTGCGTGCGATGTCACCCCATCACCTGTGCCCCCATGGAGACTTGTGCCTCGTTTCCACTGAGCGGAACGGTTCGGGTCGGTACAGTTTAGAACGGTTTGAACGGTCCGGTCTATTCTGGTGAGCTTTTCCACTGCAAGTCAGACCGTCAGGGGCCATTCAGGGTTTAGAAAAAATGCCTAGCGTGTCTGCCAATCAGTGGAATGTATTGTAGCTCCGCCCTAACCGAACCGTTCCATTTTCTATGGCCCCACATCTGAAGCAGGACCCAGAATGGTGCGGTATGGTTCGGTTTTATGGCACGCTTTTATAATGGAAACACCCAAAATAGCGTACCGTATTGAACCGTACCGAACCGATCCACTCAGTGGAAACGAGGCATAAGTGGCCATGCCAACAAACATTACTCAAATTTGGCCCACCATTGTCACCATTGAAAAGTTTGAAGAATACTTGATGATCCTGCAATAAGCATACCTCCCAACATTTTGAGATAGGAACGAGGGACACCTACTAACAAACCTATGTAGGCATAGGACACTCCCCATGCCACGCCCCCTTAAAGGAGAATTAACCTAAAAAAAAGATAATTAAAGTGGATGTAAACCCGAATTATTATTTTTTTTGCTGTCACAATGTAGAGTATAAGATTTCCTATCATTTGTGCCAGGTCTTGCCACAAAGAGTTAATCCAGCTCTGAGCAATCCTCCTTTATTGTTCAGTGAGATAAAACGGACAGTGTTAGCTTTGTCCGTTCCGCCCCCTTGCTTTGAGTGACAAGTTATTTACATTTCTCGTGCACTAGCTTTAGACAGGCATTATTTTTTAATTCCCAACCCCGCTCCTTTTCTGAAGTCATGTGGTTACTTTTCTGGATTTTGACTGGATGTTAGTGATCATAGCAGAAGGAATACACAGGAGAAAATGCATGTTGACAAGGGGAGTGTAGAGGTGGGCGGGGAGTCTACTGACATCACGACTCCACCCACCGAGCTCCAGACAACAGATCCACCCACAGAATCTGCAGTTTTTCAGGTCTTATAACAGACAGAGGGGGAGACATTTGACAGATAAGGACACATGCAGGAGGCATCTCTATCCTTATAGATCAGCACTATGGCAGTAGTTTAGAAAGTATGAGAGTGGCTTTACATCCACTTTAAATCCACAAGTGTTTTTTTTTTTTACCACTATTATTCCTTTATATTGGCTTTCAAAATGTACAAATGCAGCAATTTTGAAATTGAATGAAAGGTTTAGCGCTGGGAAACACTTTTTGAAAGATAAAAAGTGCATTTTATATACAACTATATAGATCAGTCCAAAATGAGGGACAAATGAGGAGGAAAGAGGGACAGAGGGACATTGTTCCAAATCAGGGACCGTTGGGATCTATGGCAAAAGGGTCCTTGTTTAAGCACCGCCTGTTATGGGGTGACAACTGTCTCCCAATTGGGTACCCGTGTTGCCATCCTGCAACGTGGGTCACCATTTACAAGTTGTCAATCTTTTTAAATCTGCAACTTCAATACCGGTGCCCGCATGGAGACTAAGGCTCTGTTTCCACTACTGCGAGTTGTTGTGCGACTTGACACACGTGAAGTCGCATGACAAGTCAAAACCCATGTATTTCAATGGTCCCCGTTCTAATTGGTGTGACTCAAGTCGCAGCAACTCCAAAAAAGGTTCTTGCACTACTTTGTTCCGACTTCGGTGCGACTTGTTCTCACATGGTTTTCACCGGTCGCATGACATTGCATCAAAAATCGCATTGCAAAGTCGCATTGTAAATCGCACGACTTTGGGGTTGCAATAGTGGAAACAGAGCCTAAGTGGCCATGCCAACAAACATTACTCAAATTTGGCCCACCATTGTCACCATTGAAAAGTTTGAAGAATATCTGATGATCCTACCATAAGGGTCCTTGTTCAAGCACCGCCTGTTATGGGGTGACAACTGTTTCCCAATTGGGTACTCGTGTTGTCACCTTTCCCCACGTAGGTCACCATTTAAAAGTTGTCAATCTTTTTAAATCTGCAACTTCAATCCCGGTCACTTTCACCCCCTTCCTGTCGAGGCCACTTTGAATGGCGATTACTCAGTCATGCAACACTGTACCAATATATCATTTTTATCATTTTTTGAGACAGACAGAGCTTTCTTTTGGTGATATTTAACCACTTGACCCCCAGAAGGTTTTACCCCCTTTATGACTAGAGCATGTTTTGCTATTCAGCACTGTACCACTTTAAAGTGGAACTTCAGTAATTTTTTTATCTTATCATCTATTAAATCTTCTGCCCTTGTTTTTTTAACTTTGGATAGTAAGACATTTATTTTTTTTCTGACAGTAAATACCTTATACAGCCCACTTCCTGTTTCTTCTCTGGTCATTAGCTTAGGCTTATGACATCATGCACAGCTCTCTCTCTCACACTCTCGTGAGAGTTTGCCAGGAAGTAGTAAGTCATAAGAGGGCCAATGAGAGCTGCAGAGCTGGAGGTGTGCCTCTCTGTGTCTGTACAAATCCAGGAAGTGAACAGGCAGAAGCTTCAGCTGCCCCCATTTAAAATGGCTGCAGCCAGACTCAGTGGAAGGAAATTTCTGCAGCATATTTGGCAAATACAGCATCACAGAATATATAAAATAATATGCAAAGTGGTTGGAGGGAAGCTTCAGAATGGCAAAGATGTTTTTATATTTTTATTACAAATTATGTGAGCAGACTGCAGTTCCTCTTTAACTAGTAATTGCACAGTCAAGCAACAATGTACACAAATTAAATTTTTATAATTTTTCCCCACAAATAGAATTTTCTTTTGGTGGCATTTGATTACCACTGGGTTTTTTATTTTTGCGATATACAGTGCCTTAAAAAAGTATTCATACCCCTTGAAATTTTCCAAATTTTGTCATGTTACAATCAAAAACGTAATTTTGTATTTTATTGGGATTTTATGTGATAGACCAACACAAAGTGGCACATAATTGTGACGTGGAAGGAAAATGATAAATGGTTTTCAAACATATTTACAAATGAATATGTGAAAAGTGTAGTGTAGATTTGTATTCAGCTCCCTTTACTCTGATACCTCTAACTAGAATCTAGTGGAACCAATTGCCTTCAGAAGTCACCTAATTAGTAAATAGAGTCCATCTGTGTGTAATTTAATCTCAGTATAAATACAGCTATTCTGTGAAGCCCTCAGAGGTTTGTTAGAGAACCTTAGAGAACAAACAGCATCATGAAGGCCAAGGAACACACCAGACAGGTCAGGGTTAAAGTTGTGGAGAAGATAAAAGCAGAGGTAGGTTATAAAAAAATATCCCAAGCTTTGAACATCCCACGGAGCTCTGTTCAATCCATCATCTGAAAATGGAAAAAGTATGGCACAACCGCAAACCTACCAAGACACGTCCGTCCACCTAAACTGACCGGCCGGGCAAGGAGAACATTCATCAGAGAAGCAGCCAAGAGGCCCATGGTAACTCTGGAGGAGCTGCAGAGATCCACAGCTCAGGTGGGAGAATCTGTCCACAGGACAACTATTAGTCGTGCTTCTCCACAAATCTGCCCTTTATGGAAGAGTGACAAGAAGAAAGACATTGGTGAAAGAAACCATAAGAAGTCCTGTTTGCAGTTTGTGAGAAGCCATGTGGGGGACACAGCAAACATGTGGAAGAAGGTGCTCTGGTCAGATGAGACCAAAATTTAAATTTTTGGCCTAAAAGTAAAACGCTATGTGTGGCGGAAAACTAACACTCCACATCACCCTGAAACTGTGAAACATGGTGGTGGCAGCATCATGTTGTGGGGATGCTTTTCTTCAGCAGGGACAGGGAAGCTGGTCAGAGTTGATGGGAAGATGGATGGAGCCAAATACAGGGCAATCTTGGAAGAAAGCCTGTTAGAGTCTGCAAAAGACTTGAGACTGGGGTGGAGATTCACCTTCCAGCAGGACAACGACCCTAAACATACAGACAGAGCTACAATGGAATGGTTTAGATCAAAGCATATTCATGTGTTAGAATGGCCCAGTCACAGTCCAGACCTAAATCCCATTGAAAATCTGTGGCAAGACTTGAAAATTGCTGTTCACAGACGTTCTCCATCCAATCTGACAGAGCTTGAGATATTTTGCAAAGAAGAATGGGCAAAAAAATGTCCCTCTCTAGATGTGCAAAGCTGGTAGAGACATCCCCAAAAAGACTTGCAGCTGTAATTGCAGCGAAAGGCGGTTCTTCTAAGTATTGACTCAGGGGGGCGCCATACAAATGCACGCCACACTTTTGACATATTTATTTGCAAAAAAATTTTTTAAAACCATTTATCATTTTCCTTCCACTTTACAATTATGTGCCACTTTGTGTTGGTCCATCACAAAAATCCCAATAAAATACATTTATGTTTTTGGTTGTAACATGATAAAGTGTGGAACATTTTAATGGGTGTGAATACTTTTTCAGGGCAATGTATACAAAGAAAGACAGAAAATGTTGAAAAAAAAACAATATTTTTTATTTTCTGTATAATATTCTATAAAAAAAAAAGAATACTTTATAAATTTAGTCCAAAATGTATTCTGCTACGTGCTATGTCTTTAGTAAAAAAACAAACAAATACCCAATACGTGTATATTATTTGGTTTGCGTGAAAGTTATAGCGTCTGGTATAGATACTGGATTTTTTTTTTTTTAAACAAGTAAAGTGGGACTGTAATAGTGACAATCTGAATCTTCTTTTTGGAAATTAGACAGTTTGAGTTATTTAGTAAGAGGCATAGTGAGATTTTTGAAGTTGTAATTCGTTTTTTTCACAATTAGTTTTTCTTACTGTCACCAGTGCTGTACAGCGTTACCAAAAGACTGGTATGGAGGTGATCAGGGACACTAATTGGTGACAGTATGTAAAATATATATATATATATATATATATATATATATATATATATATTTTAAACATTTTTTTTTTTTACAATTGGCTCTGTCTGTACCATGTGATTACTGTGACCAATCACAGAGATCAATACAATAGTACACAATAAATGGCTATGAATTAAAGCAGTTAATTGTGTACAACTCTCATGTCATCGATGTGATTGATCACTGCGATCACCTGGTACTGGCAATGGCCCAGTACAGTGATCTGTTATCCAGGGGCACAGCGGGAGACTGATCGTGCCGCAGCACAGCCCTTAGGGCACAACCGAACACATAGTAATTACACAGGCTCTGCGGCTAATTTATAGTGGATGTAAAGCCACTCTCATCCTTTCTAAACTACTGCCCAAGTGCTGATCTATAAGGATAGAGATGCCTCCTGCATGTATCCTTATCTGTCAAATGTCTCCCCTCTGTCTGTTATAAGAACTGAAAAACTGCAGATTCTGTGGGTGGATCTGTTGTCTGGAGCTCGGTGGGTGGAGTCGTGATGTCAGTAGACTCCCCGCCCACCTCTACACTCCCCTTGTCAACATGCATTTTCTCCTGTGTATTCCTTCTGCTATGATCACTAACATCCAGTCAAAATCCAGAAAAGTAACCACATGACTTCAGAAAAGGAGTGGGGGTGGGAATTAAAAAATAATGCCTGTCTAAAGCTTGTGCACAAGATATGTAAATAATCTGTCACTCACAGCAAGGGGGCGGAACGGGCAAATGTTTTACTCTGTTTGTCCGTTTTATCTCACTGAACAATAAAAGAGGATTGCTCAGAGCTGGATTAAGTCTTTGTGGCAAAACCTGGCACAAATGATAGGAAATCTTATACTCTACATTGTGACAAAAAATAATAATTGAGGTTTACATCCACTTTAATGCAGAGAAGGCACCAAGTGAGCTTAAGAGATTAGGGAGGTAATTAAGCTCACTTGGTGCCTTCTCTGCATTAAATTTGCCTCAGAACCTGTGTAATTCATATGTGTTCGGGTTTAAAGTAGGGTGACCAGACATCCCCGGTTTCTGGGGACAGTCCCCGGATTGAGGAAACTGTCCCCGGACCAAGTCTGTCCCCGGTTTTGTCCCCGGATTGGATTTGAACAGGGACTGGGGCAATTTCAAAGACAGTCAGTGCAGAATTTAAAAATATATATTGTGAGGGGGTTAGCTCGGCAGCGGGTGTGTGTGACCCCCGGGATGGGCTCCCCACCCAAAAACAGGCCCAGCAGACGGAGGTTGTGGTTTTCAAAATCAAAAAGGTGCGGTTTATTTTCTATGTACAGTGACAAAAACACAGCAAGGCAAAAAAAAACATAAACAAAATAAATCCTGGTCAACTTGACCTCTGACTAAACATACAGGTTTCCTAACTAACAACTGGGATCAGCCTAGTGCTGTCCTAGTCCCTAAGTCCCTGGTTTTAAATGTCCAAGCAAATATATAGCCACACAGGCTTTCTCTCACCGCACAGGGGTTCACTCTCCCTAGACAGTCCACACAGGTCTGCTTCCAGGCATGAGCTAACATCTAATGAATCTGGGAGTTTCTTATAGAGGCCTAAATGAGCTGACAAGGTTCAGCTGGTCTCATCAACTCCCTGTCTGCACGACGCCCAGCCCTCTCCCTAGAGGTATGAGTCATCCATGAGCCCACTAGTCTCAGCTGGGCTTATACAACTCTCCACCTAGCTGTATAAGTCGGCGTAAAGCCTGAATCTGGGCGAAATATATCTACCCCCCTGGATGCAACCAGGTGACTTTACCTTCCTGCTGTCACATACCCCCCCCTCTTGTTTTAACCTCGGGGTTGGAACACCAGCAATCAGGCATTCATGTACTCGAGACAAAGCATCCACATTCCCCATTTGAACGCCAGGGCGATGCTTTACTGTGAAGTTGAATTCCTGGAGGGCCAGGAACCACCTATTCACTCTTCTATTTGTTTCCTTGTTTTGAGCCATCCACTTTAACGGAGCGTGATCCGTAACCATGTCAAAGTGCCTACCTAGCAGGTAGTACCGAAGGGAATCTAGAGCCCACTTCACCGCTAAACACTCCTTTTCAACGGTGGCGTAATTTACCTCATGGGACTTCAACTTCCTGCTGAGGTAAATGACTGGGTGCTCTTCCCCGTTCCAGACCTGGGACAATACTGCTCCTAACCCCACATCTGACGCATCACTTTGTACGACAAAGTTTTTAGAGAAGTCGGGTGAGTACAACACTGGCTGGCTACATAAGGCTTGTTTCAAGAATTGGAATGCTGCCTCAGCCTCGGGGGTCCATTTAATCATGACCGACCCTTTCCCCTTCGTCAGGTTGGTTAGGGGCACAGCCTTAGAAGCAAAGTGGGGAATGAATCGCCGATAATACCCAGCGATTCCCAGAAAGGCTCGTACCTGCTTCTTGCTGTTGGGACGTGGCCAACTCTGGATGGCCTCGACTTTGTTGAGTTGGGGTTTTATTACTCCCCTCCCAATGGTGTACCCAAGATATTTGGCCTCCTCCTGCCCAATGGTACACTTCTTGGGGTTAGCCGTAAACCCTGCTTCCCGAACAGAGTCCAGGACTGCTTGCACTTTTGGCAGATGTGAGGCCCAATCTGTGCTATGGACAATTATGTCATCCAGGTAAGCCGCAGCATACTTCCGATGGGGCCTCAGCATCTGGTCCATTTTCCGCTGGAATGTGGCCGGCGCATTCTGTAACCCGAACGGCATTCTTTTATATTGGAACGCCCCGTCTGGGGTTACAAATGCGGTTTTCTCTTTGGCCGACTTGGCCAGGGGGATTTGCCAATACCCTTTTGTGAGGTCAAGAGTCGTCATGTATCGGGCTGTTCCCAGCCGGTCGATCAACTCATCTATACGTGGCATGGGGTAGGTGTCAAATTTTGTAACTTTGTTCAACTGACGAAAATCGTTACAAAATCGCCAGCTCCCATCCGGTTTAGGCACCAACACAATGGGACTAGACCAATCACTTTGGGACTCCTCTATCACCCCTAAGTTCAGCATTTTCTGTACTTCCTCCCGTATTGCCTCCCGTCGGGCCTCTGGGATCCGATAGGGTTTTAACTTCACCCTTTCACCGGGCGGGGTAATAATGTCATGCTCTACCCCAGATGTTTGTCCCGGCAGCTCAGAGAATACCTCCTTGTTGCGAAGCACAAACTCCTTAACCTCCTGTTGTTGGGGTTGTGACAAGGTGGCTGCGATTCCAACCTCAGGAATCACGCAACCAGTTTGAGCTGGTGACCAAGTGTCTGCGACTAGGGACTCTCTATCCCTCCAGGCTTTCAACAGATTAACGTGATAGATCTGTTCGGGCTTTCGCCTTCCTGGTTGTCTGACCTTGTAATTCACTTCGCTCACTTTTTCCATTATCTCGTAGGGGCCTTGCCATTTGGCAAGGAATTTACTTTCAACCGTAGGGACAAGTACCAATATCCTATCCCCCGGGGAAAAGGTACGGGTCTTGGCTCCACGGTTGTACACTCTCTGCTGTGCCAACTGCGCTTGGGCCAAATGTTCCTTCACGATGGGCATTACCTGTGCAATTCGATCTTGCATCAGGGCGACATGCTCAATCACACTCCTGTGGGGAGAACTCTCACTTTCCCAAGTTTCCTTGGCAATATCCAACAGCCCTCTTGGGTGTCTCCCATACAGTAACTCAAAGGGGGAGAATCCCGTAGAGGATTGGGGCACCTCCCTAATAGCAAACATCAAATAAGGAAGTAGACAGTCCCAATCCCTTCCATCTCTATCCACCACTTTCTTCAACATTTGTTTTAGGGTTTTGTTGAATCTTTCAACCAGCCCATCGGTTTGGGGGTGATACACAGATGTACGCAATTGCGTCACTTTGAACAATTTACACAGCTCTTTCATAACCCGGGACATAAAGGGTGTACCTTGGTCCGTAAGCAGTTCTTTACAAATACCCACCCGGCTAAAAACAAGAGATAGCTCTTTGGCTATGGTTTTGGCCGAGGTATTTCTGAGAGGGATCGCTTCTGGATAACGGGTGGCATAGTCCATTATTACCAATATGTACTGGTGCCCCCTAGCGGACTTGATTATAGGACCTACCAAATCCATTGCGATTCTCTCAAACGGGACCTCAATGATGGGTAGAGGGACCAGCGGGCTACGGAAATGTGGCATCGGGGCCGACCTCTGACACACAGGGCAGGAGGAACAATAATTTTCTATGTCCTTCATCACCCCAGGCCAATAGAATCTCTGTAATACCCTCTCTCGGGTTTTCTCTGTCCCCAGATGACCTCCAAGAATGTGCCCATGGGCCAACTCCAACACCAACTTCCTGTAAGGTTTGGGCACCACAAGCTGCTCAACGGTTTCTTCTGCCCTTTTTGCCACCCGATACAGTAGGTCCTTCTCTACGCTGAAGTATGGGTAAGTGCCGGTATTATCTGGGTTCACTAACTCGCCATCTATTTTCACTACGTTTTCCCGTGCCTTTATTAGGGCGGGGTCTTTCAACTGTTCTGTGGCAAAGTTTTCCCTGTGAACCTCAAGATCAGAAAACTCCACAGACGGTAGGTTTTCGTCTGAGGAGGTGGGCTCCTCTCCAGTTTCTTGAGTCTCCCCTGCCAATACTGACAAGGGAAATTCCGGAGAGTCCTCACCACTCTCAGGGGAGTTCTGGCTATCACATTCCTGGTACATAGGGGCACCAGTGGGGGGCTCAGGATCATCCCACAGTTCCCAGAACTTCGGAAAATCCCTTCCCACAATGGCGTCATGCGGTAACTGAGATACTAAGCCCACTGGATGAGAGAGGGTACCTCTGGGGGTCTCGAAACACACTGTAGTCACTGGATACTCTCGGGTGTCCCCATGCACACAAATAACGGCTACCTTGCTATTCCCAGAGACCTCTGTTTTAACTAACTCAGCCTTTATCAGGGTCACAAGGCTACCTGAATCCAGCAATACCACAACATTTCTACCATTAATACACATTTTGCATAAATGTTTCTCAGTTCCCCGAATGGCAGTGCATGCGACTGTCGCACACAGCGACTGACGTCTGCCCGTCAGAAAGTCACACTGCATGGGTTCCTCCACAACCGGGCAATTTGCTGCAATATGTCCCGCTTGCCGGCAGCGGTAGCAAACGATCCTTCTTGCCGCCTCTTGAGCCGCTGATTTCCCAGGCTGTTCTCGCCAAACTTGGGGTAGAGCTCCCACCCTCTCACTCTCTCCACCCTCACCCCTTGGAATCCTCTTATCCGCCCCTGGGGATGGTCTGGTCTTAGGGTGGAAAGTCCGAGTGTCTCTGGAAGAGGCCGTCAGGTTCTCTGTAGCCAAGTATTTCTCCACACGATCCACAAGACCATCGGCCGTCTCTGGGTCTCCATGGCTTACCCACTTTTGGATGGCAGTAGGAAGAGCTCTCAAAAACCGATCCATTACAACACGTTCCACAATCTTTGGTGCGGACAAAGTCTCTGGCTGTAGCCACTTTCTGCTCAGGTGAATGAGATCATACATTTGAGACCTGGGGGGTTTTCCAAGCTGGAAAGTCCAGTTATGCACACGCTGAGCCCGGACAGCCAGGGTGACACCCAGCCTTGCCAATATTTCAGCTTTTAGCATCACATAGTCTTTTGCTTGGTTAGGCTCTAGGTCATAGTAAGCTTTCTGCGATTCACCAGTTAACAGAGGAGCCACTAGTCCAGCCCACTGCTCCTCAGGCCACTTTTCTCTTTCAGCGGTCCTTTCAAATGTGGTCAAAAATACCTCTGGATCATCCTCTCCAGTCATTTTTGTCAATAAACGACTCACCCCAAAGGACGCGGTATTAGTGGGACGGCTTTCCTCACTGGTCTGCGGACGTTGCTGCATTACTGCTTCCATCTGTTGTTGTAGTCTCTGCTCTTGCTTCTGCAACAGGTCTATGAAGCGGGCCTCAGATTGCTGTTGGGCTTGTTGCTGAGCCTCCAGACTCTGTTGTAAAGTTGCAAGGCTCTGTTGATGAGCTTGCTGCTGGGCTGCAAGGCTCCTTTGCAAACCTGCATTTGTCTGCTGTTGATTGGCATTTGCTAGAGCCAGCTGTTTCAGTATCTCCTCCATGCTGGCTTAAAAAAAAACTGCCCGCATTCTCCACCAACTGTGAGGGGGTTAGCTCGGCAGCGGGTGTGTGTGACCCCCGGGATGGGCTCCCCACCCAAAAACAGGCCCAGCAGACGGAGGTTGTGGTTTTCAAAATCAAAAAGGTGCGGTTTATTTTCTATGTACAGTGACAAAAACACAGCAAGGCAAAAAAAAACATAAACAAAATAAATCCTGGTCAACTTGACCTCTGACTAAACATACAGGTTTCCTAACTAACAACTGGGATCAGCCTAGTGCTGTCCTAGTCCCTAAGTCCCTGGTTTTAAATGTCCAAGCAAATATATAGCCACACAGGCTTTCTCTCACCGCACAGGGGTTCACTCTCCCTAGACAGTCCACACAGGTCTGCTTCCAGGCATGAGCTAACATCTAATGAATCTGGGAGTTTCTTATAGAGGCCTAAATGAGCTGACAAGGTTCAGCTGGTCTCATCAACTCCCTGTCTGCACGACGCCCAGCCCTCTCCCTAGAGGTATGAGTCATCCATGAGCCCACTAGTCTCAGCTGGGCTTATACAACTCTCCACCTAGCTGTATAAGTCGGCGTAAAGCCTGAATCTGGGCGAAATATATCTACCCCCCTGGATGCAACCAGGTGACTTTACCTTCCTGCTGTCACAATATATATATGAATTGCACCCCCCCACTCCACCGCACCTAGCCATGTTATGTGACACACTGTAACAGAGCCAGCCAGAGTCATAATAGAGTGCCTGCTGCCTGTGAGTTATCATAATGCTGAAGATGTTAACCAATTGCTGATCGCCTGATAGCAGATTTACTACTACAGATCGGCCGCGCTGCGCAGGATCACGTATATGCGTGATCCTGCATTTTTGGGTATGGGAGCCAATCAGCGGCTCTGGCGGACTCAATGTCCACCGGTACCCGCTGATCGTTATGTACATAGGCAGAACAATGGTCTGCCTATGTAAACAAGGCAGATCGCTGTTCTGTCAGTATGGAAGACATTGATCCTGTGTTCCTGCAAAGCAGGTACAGGAATCTATGCCTTCCCTTAGTAAAAGCACCTCCTCCACAGTAAGAAATAATTTGTTAGGCGCATATTTAACCCTTTGATTGCCCTAGATGTTATCCCTTTCCCAGTCAGAGTCATTAGTACAGTGACAGTGCATATTTTTAGCACTGATCACTATATTAATGTCACTGGTTCCCACAAAGTGTGAATTAGTGTCCACCGCAATATCACAGTCCAGCTATGAGTCGCTGATTGCTGCCATTACTAGTAAAAAATAAATGTCCCCGGATTTCATTTTAAAAATCTGGTCACCTTCGTTTAAAGGGATGAGGTGGCAACCCTAACGTCATATGATGTCCATGCAGAATGGGAGAGCCTCCACCTGCCCATCATTTGACTATAGGCTGGGTGGAAAACAGTTAAAGTATACCTGGTGATCCTGCCACAAGGGTCCTTGTTCAAGTACTTCCTGTTATGGTTTGATAACTGTCTCCCAATTGGGTTCCTGCGTTGTCACCCTATCACATGTGCTGCGATGGAGACTATAAGTGGCTGTTTCAAGAAACTCAGATTTGGCCCACCATTGTCACCATCCAAAAGTTGTCAATCTTTTTATATCTGTGACTCTTAATTAAGGAATATCTGGTGATCCTGCCATAAGGGTCGATGAAAACAAAAATAGTGAGGACAGCCGCACTCCAATCCAACGTATGTTTATTGAAGAAAGACAGGCACTACAAAAACCAGCATAAACCAGGAAAGCTGACGCGTTTCACACTTGTTCAGTGTTTACTCATAGCCATAAGGGTCCTTATTCAAGCACTGCTTGTTATGGGGTAAAAAATGTCTCCTAATAGGGTTCCTCAGTTGTCACCCTGTCACATATCCCCCCGATGGAGACAAATTGTTGCGCCAACTAACATTATTCAAATATGGTCCACTACTGTCACCATTCAAAAGTTATCAATCTTTCTAAATTTGCAATTTTTATTTAAAGAATACCTGGTGATCCTGCCATAGGAGTCCTTGTTCAAGTACTTTCTGTGTATGGGGTGACAACCCTCTCGCAGCTAGGCTCCCATGTTGTCACCCTATCACATGTGCCCTGGTAGAGACTTCAAATGGCTGTGCCAACAAACTCAAGTATGGTCCACCATTGGCACCATCAGGAAGCCGTTCCAGAGCAATGCCATGTAGCTAATGCTGGAGAGAGTGTATATAGACAAGAAGAGGATGAAAGAGGCTGGAAGAGATCAGCAGCAAAAAAAAAAAGCGGTTGTTATAAACAGGGCTTTAGCAAACCAAATGTCATTTAAGTTCATGACTGTGAGAGCCATTGACGTCTTTGTATGTGTTCTGTGTTAATCATATTTAATCATGTTTATCACCATTTAGTCTTTATAACAATGTTCTAGAACTGTCATTCGGATGGGACTGTTGCACTTTGATAAGACAGTTGACTTTTGCCCACTTTAAAAACCAGTAACATTATCTAATCTTAAAGACAAACCACAGCTGTCATCGCGGTGGCATCGTGTGACGGTGACGAGGACTGCCACTGCACAGTACAGAGCCCATCCGCTTTTCCAGGGGGGTATTAACCCAAGTGATGCCAGGCAGAGAGAGCGGGCAGGTTTCTGTGTGTATGTGTTGTAACATGAACACATTTAGCTTTCTAAATAACATTTAAAATAAATAAATAAATAAATAAAACAAAAAAAAAAACTAAGGTCATCACTAGAATAAAATATGACCTAAACAAATTCTTTTTACCCACTTCAATACCGAGCACTTTTACCCCCTTTCTGCCCAGGCCAACCTGTTGTCGCACTTTGAATGACAATTGCGTGGTCATGCTACACTGTACCCAGATGTAATTTTTATAATTTTTTTGACACAGATAGAGCTTTCTTTTGGTGGTATTTAATCATTACTGTTTTTTTTTTTTTTTGCTAAACAAATGAAAAAAGACAGAAAATGTTGAAAGAATTTTTTTTTCTTAGTATCTGTTTTGCAAATAAGTAATTTTTCTCCTTCACTTATGTGCACTAATGAGGCTGCACTGATGGGCACTATTAGGCTGCACTGATGGGCACTGATTGGCACTGTTGGGGCTGTACGGATAATCAGGACACTGATATGCAGCACTGATGGGTGCTGATGGGCCCTGATGTGCACTGATAGGCAGCACTGATGAGGAGGCACTGAGAGGAGGTAGTGGTGGGCACTGATAGACAGCACTGGTGGGCACTGATAGGCAGCACTGATGGGAACTTATTGGCACTGTTGGGGCTGCACTGATAAACAGGACACTGATGGGCACTGATGAGATGGCACTCATGGGCACTGATGAGATGGCACTCATGGGCACTGATAAGTAGGCACTGATGAGGCTGCACTGATATGCAGCACTGATGGGTACTGATAGACGGCACTCATGTGCACTAATAGGCAGCACTGATGGGCACTGATGAGGAGGCACTGATAGGAGTTACTGATGGGCACTGATAGGCAGCACTGATGGGCACTGATAGGCACTGTTGGGGCTGCACCGATAAACAGGACACTGATGACTAGTGCCCTGATTATCAGTTTAAATGTCCCCTGTTACACTTGCCTTTTTACTGGCTCTCCTCTCCTCACGCTGTGACAGCGCATGAGGAAAAGAATGCAGATAACCAGAAAGTTTGATTACATGTGATCAGCTTTGATTGGACACAGATGATCAGAGAATAAAGGGCCACTGTGATTGACCCTTTACCCTGATCTGTGATCAGCTGTTTTCAAAGGACACAGCGATCACAGAGGGCACCGGATGAGCGCCACAGGGAGCACGTAGGGGGGGGGGGGTTCTGGGTGGACGTCCATGGGCACTCTCCCAGAACTGGACGACTGCGTTGTAGCCGTCTTTTGACTATAGGGCGGTCAAGAAGTTCTTAAGTAATTATTGGAAAAAGTGGATCAAAACACTACAGGACGTCTACGAATAAGAAAATCTGGAGTGGATATTGAGGAGTGCCTAATACAAAATCTCATATCACTTTTTTTTATGTTTTATTGGTTAAGAGCATCAGATACAGTCACCATGTTTCGGGAAAGGGCATCTCCCTTCTTCAGGGCTTGACAATGAATGTTGTTAGACTCACATTGGAATGTTGTAGAACAATGTATCTCAACTTCAGTCCTCAAGTATCCCCAACAGGTCATGTTTTCAGGTTTCGATTATTTTGCGCAGGTGATTTGATCAGTTTCACTGCCTTAGTAATTACCACATCTGTTTCATCTGAGGGAAATCCTGAAAACATGGCCTATTGGTGGTACTTGAGGACTGGGGTTGAAAAACATTGTTGTAGAAGACCTATGTTATGCTGCGTACACACAATCGGAATTTCCGACAACAAAACCGTGGGTTTTTTTTCAGACGGATGTTGGCTCAAACTTGTCTTGCATACACACGGTCGCACAAATGTTGCTTGGAAATTCCGATCGCCAAGAACGCGGAGACGTACAACACTACAAGGAGCCAAGAAAAATGAGGTACAATGATTCCGAGCATGTGTCTAATTGATTCCGAGCATGCATAGGATTTTTGTGAGTCAGAATTGGATACACATGATTGGAATTTCCGACAAGAACTTTTGTTGTCGGAAAAATTGAGAACCAGCTCTCAAACATTTGTTGTCGGAAATTTTGACAGCAAATGTCCGATGGAGCCTACACACGGTCGGAATATCCGACCAAAAGCTCACATCCAACATTTGTTATCGGAAATTCTGATCGCGTGTACGCGGCATTAGGGCTTAATAAAGAATGTCATCAGTACCATGACAGGTTGGTCCAGTGCTCAGAGCAAGGATGTAGAACTGCGCCCCTCCCCAGCTGCTAATGCATGCCATAGAATGGGTGTCCATAGTTGGCATTGAGTATGCATTGCACATGCATGGTCAGTTGTTTTCTTTCCACCAGCTAGAAGACAGTTGCACGTGCATGGTATATTTTTCTTGTTGACTGTGGGCAGATTTTTTATTTTATTTTTTAAAAGCCTGTGGTGTGTGAACACAGTCTAAAAACTCCACCTGGAGTGCACACCAAAAAGTGCACATAGGGTGTACATAGGATCCTCCGAAATCAAAGGACCTTGCCCTGATCCCCCGGGGGCGTTAGGCTCCAGACAGGGACTGGGGTACTTTCACATGGTCCATCTAGCTGAAGCCAGACGGACCCCGTTCTCTGGGAGGTCTGCTGAAACAGACCACCCCAAGTACTAGGTGGGGCTCCCCCGAAGGGAGACCCCAAGAAAGAGGGCGAACTAAGCCAGAAGGCCATGTCCACCCCCTCCCAAGACTTTCAGGGCAGGCCTGAGGACCTACACCCTACTCATCAGTTGACTGTGGGCAGATGGCATGGAGAGTGGGCCTGTTGGAGCACACTGTGACAGCAGTAGCAGTCAGAGCAGACATTAAGTCGTGGCTCACTGTTGGAATCCATCGAATTGGGGTGTGCATGCAGTGAGCCACACCACTGCCCACCCCTTGCCCCCGGCCCTGATTTGATCGATACAGCGTGACCACAATCCTACCAGGAAACAGTAAAAAGTCATGTGTAGCCAATTCCACATAATGTTTTCAATTTTATTCTACATGAGTGACTAGAAAAATCAGTTCTCAGAGAACGCACCACACTACCCGACCACAGCACTGCATGCAAAAGATCCGGTGTGGACGCGTTCTCCAGGCGGTTGGATTCATACAATTGTTAATCTAGCCATTTCTGCAATACAGGCCGATTAGCATTCAGCTTCACAAAAACCACACGGTGCGCCGCTACCCCCTTATCCCCCCCCCCCAAGCCGTGTTCCCTCATCCTGTCCAGAGTTCCGCAGGGCTTCTGTGCCCACTTCTATGTTTACACTCCCCTCTCCGTTCTCCGTCATACCAGGTGAACAGCCGGAATGGTAAAAGGCTCCCTGCCGGTCATCTGAGATCACTCACCATCCATGTCTCCTCCGTCCAGCAATAACACAACGCCCGCCAAATAACATTCAACATGTGCGTTTGATAAACCAGGAATACATAAATTACCATTTAATATTTTAATTAGAAGAAAGCGGAGACGGGACCTGTGCGGAGGGTTGATTCTCAGACTTTTTTGCACTTTCCTCTCTCGGTAGAGATTGAGCTACTGGAGCTTACAGCGGAGGGATTTGGAAGGAGGATTGGGTATGGAGAGCCAGTGAAAGGAAAAGAAACTCGCGATGTTCCGTGTATTAAAGAATAATAACGCAAGAATTGTTTCAATTTAAAATGATCACACAACACGGCTCCATTGAAACCTTAGAAAACCTTCATCCCTTTATAGGAAAATACTTTTTATTAGGTCCTCATTAGTGATGAGCCGAACACCCCCGGGTTCGGTTCGCACCAGAACCCGCGAACGGACCGAAAGTTCGAACGAACATTAGAACCCTATTAAATACAATGGATGCGAACGTTCGAATTCTAAAGTGCTAATTATAACAACTATTATGCATGTTATTGTCCTAAAAAGGGTTTGGGAACCCGGGTTCTGCACCAGGGGACATGTATCAATGCAAAAAGAAGTTTTAAAAACGGTCGTTTTTCGGGAGCAGTCATTTTAATGATGCATAAAGTGAAAAAAAAAAAGTCAAATATTCCTTTAAATATCGTACCTGGGGGGTGTCTAAAGTATGCCTGTGAAGTGCCACGTGTTTCCCGTGTTTAGAACTGTCCCTGCACAAAATGACACTTCTAAAGGAAAAAAAAGCCATTTAAAACTGCTTGCGGCTTTAATGTAATGTCTGGTCCCGGTAATATGGATGAAATTCTTTAAGAAAAATGGCATAGCTACCCCATGACCCCCCCCCCCCTACCCCAGCCCATTACCAGCCCCTTTGGGTCTTGTATGGATATTAAGGGGAACCCCGCACATAAAATAAAAAAGGCCCTATATACTCTGAACAGCCCTATACAGGCGGTGCATACAAGACAGGGACTGTAGGTTTGTTCTTATGTAGAGTCTGTTTGTAATTTTGAACAGGTACATTGTTGAAGTGTAGCTCCAGACCAAAAATCTATTTTTAAACTTTTTGGAAAACATAGGTAAGGGTTATCACCCCTGTAACATTTGTTTTGCTGTCTGTGCCCCTGTTCAGAACATTTCACCTCACTTTCCGTCCCAATGACAACTGTTTTTGAAATGTGGTGTTTTTCTTGAAACAAGGATTGCTGATAAAGCATCAGTACAGAGGAGACACCTTTCTCCCATATTTATTCTTACAGGAGAGAATTTTCCTTCCTAGTGGTAGATTTCCTCTCACTTCCTGTTGTCTTCTTGCGTTTGCAAGTAGGAGTCGTTTGTAAGTTGGATGTTTGAAAGTAGGGACCTGCCGTATATACTCTGCAGAAATAGGCCCCTTAGTTGTTGGTGTTGGCACAACACTGTAAGCACTCACAGTTACTCTTGGTTGGTGCTGGAACGCCCTGCTGTCAACTATTATATCAGGAATTTTAATTACATATAATTGTTGAACAGTGGTAGTAAAAATTGGGCCTTTGATGGTGGTGCTGGTGCCACAACACTGTAAGCCCTGACAGTTACTCTTGGTGGGTGCAGCAATGGGCCCTGCTGTGAATTATTAGATCAAGAATTGTAATTACATGCCCCTGTTGAACAGGGGCTGAAAAATTGTGCCTTAGGCACTGGTGGCACAACACTGCAACCCCTCACAGATACTGTACTTGGAGCACAGCAATGAGCCCTGTTGCAAAGTATTGCTTCAAAAATTGTAATGACACGCCCCTGTTAAACAGGGGCTGAAAAATTGGGCCTTAGGCACTGGTGGCACAACACTGCAACTCCTCACAGATACTGTACTTGGAGCACACCAATGAGCCCTGTTGCAAAGTATTGCTTCAAAAATTGTAATGACACGCCCCTGTTAAACAGGGGCTGAAAAATTGGGCCTTAGGCACTGGTGGCACAACACTGCAACTCCTCACAGATACTGTACTTGGAGCACAGCAATGAGCCCTGTTGCAAAGTATTGCTTCAAAAATTGTAATGACACGCCCCTGTTAAACAGGGGCTGAAAAATTGGGCCTTAGGCACTGGTGGCACAACACTGCAACTCCTCACAGATACTGTACTTGGAGCACACCAATGAGCCCTGTTGCAAAGTATTGCTTCAAAAATTGTAATGACACGCCCCTGTTAAACAGGGGCTGAAAAATTGGGCCTTAGGCACTGGTGGCACAACACTGCAACTCCTCACAGATACTGTACTTGGAGCACAGCAATGAGCCCTGTTGCAAAGTATTGCTTCAAAAATTGTAATTACACGCCCCTGTTAAACAGGGGCTGAAAAATTGGGCGTTAGGCACTGGTGGCGGCACCCATAAACAAAAATGATCTTACAAGCTATCATCATCAATCGTATCATTGAGGACTCGGAGGAGGAGGATAGCCAGTCAACATAACAGCACAGGCACTCAGCATCAGCATCAGTCTTGAAGGGATGTGACATGTTAAAATCAATTAGTCTGTTATATCAGCATCAGGTGTGTGGTAGCTGGTGGTGATCCAAGACTGGTTCATCTTGATGAAAGTCAGTCGATCAACCGAGTCGGTGGACAGGCGCACCCTGTGATCCGTGACAAATCCTCCAGCAGCACTGAATGTGCGTTCCGAAAGAACGCTGGATGCAGGACAGGCCAGTAGCTCAATTGCATACTGTGCAAGCTCTGGCCAGTGATCCATCCTCAAGACCCAGTAAGCCAGAGGATTTTCGGTGGGGAAGGTGTCCAAGTCTGACCTTGCCCCTAGATATTCCTGCACCATGTTTATCAGACGCTGGCGATGGTTGCTGGAACCGATCATACTTTGGGGCTGCGGACTAAAGAATTGTCTGAACGCATCGGTCAGACGGCCACCTTCCCCACCGCTCCTTCTTTGACTGGCCGAAGCCTCAGCAACTCGTTGTCCAGGACCAGGAGTTTGCAACCTCCCAGTCTCTGGGAACGCGTTGCACAGACCTTTCTGCAAGGCCTCCCGGAGTTGTCTCATCCTCTGCTCCCTCTGCGACGGTAACATAAGGTCCGCAACCTTACCCTTGTACCGTGGATCAAGGAGAGTGGCCAGCCAGTAATGGTCCCTCTCCTTGATCCGAAGAATACGAGGATCCTTCCGCAGACTTTGCAGGATCAGGGAGGCCATGCAGCGTAGTTTTGCTGAGGCATTCGCTCCGGAGTCCTCTGGGTCACTAAGGACGACATGATCCGCAGCCACCTCCTCCCAGCCACGTACAAGTCCACTGGTTTCTTGGGACTGTAAATCATCCCTAAAAGACTGCTGCTGATGATGCTGAGTGCCAGCCTCCACCTCCATGCTGACACAATCCTCCTCCTCCTCCTCCTCCTCCTCCTCCTCTTCCTGTGCGATGGGTGGGACAGAAGGAACACTGTCTGGGTAAAGGGGGCCTTGAGAGGCAAGGAAGTCCTCCTCTTCCTGCCTCTGTTCTGCCTCAAGTGCCCTGTCCATTATTCCACGCAGCGTGTGCTCCAACAGGTGGACAAGAGGTACAGTGTCACTGATGCATGCACTGTCACTGCTCACCATCCTCGTGGCCTCCTCAAATGGTGCCAGGACAGTGCATGCATCCCTGATCATGCCCCACTGGCGTGGAGAAAAAAAACCAAGCTCCCCTGACCCTGTCCTGGTGCCGTAGTCGCACAGGTACTCATTGATGGCCCTCTGCTGCGTGTGCAGCCGCTGCAGCATGGCCAACGTTGAGTTCCACCTGGTGGGCATGTCACATATAAGGCGGTTCTTGGGCAGGTTCAACTCCTTTTGCAGCTCAGCCAGGCGAGCACTGGCATTATAAGATCTGCGGAAATGCACACAGACTTTCCTGGCCTGCCTCAGGACATCCTGTAAGCCCGGGTACCTGCCCAAGAAGCGCTGCACCACCAGGTTAAGGACGTGAGCCACACAGGGCACATGGGTCAGTTGTCCCTGTCGGAGGGCGGAGAGGAGGTTGGTGCCATTGTCGCAAACCACCATTCCTGGCTTAAGCTGGCGTGGCGTCAACCACCTCTCGGCCTGGCCCTGCAGAGCAGACAGGACCTCTGCCCCAGTGTGGCTTCTGTCCCCCAAACACACCAGCGCAAGCACGGCATGGCATCTTTTTGCCTGCGTACTTGCGTAGCCCCGTGAACGGCTACGGAGCACCGCTGGTTCATAGGACAAACCACAGGAAGAGGCCATGGAGGAAGAAGAAGAGGAGGGGGTGGAGGAGAGAGGTGTGTCACAACCAGTAGTAGCATTTTGGAGGCGTGGCGGTGGGACAACCTCCAACACTACTGCACCTTGTCCTGAATCCTTCCCAGCTGCCAAAAGAGTGACCCAATGGGCCGTGAAAGAAAGGTAACGTCCCTGTCCATGCCTGCTGGACCATGAGTCAGCGGTAATATGCACCTTACCGCTGACCGCCCTGTCCAGCGAGGCCAAGACATTGCCTTCCACATGCCGGTAGAGAGCCGGAATAGCCTTCCGTGAGAAAAAGTGGCGTTTGGGAACCTGCCACTGAGGAACTGCACATTGCACAAACTCACGGAAGGGGGCCGAGTCTACCAACTGAAAAGGCAGCAGTTGAAGCGCTAGCAATTTAGCCAAGCTAGCATTCAACCGCTGGGCATGTGGATGGCTGGGAGTGAACTTCTTTCGACGGTCCAGCAGCTGGGGCAGGGAAATTTGCCTGCTAGAATCGGACGTCGGTGTACTGCTAGCAGAGTGGGCGCAAGTACTTGGCTGTGACACACCTAATTCTACACCTTCATTCCTCTCAGTGCATGTTTCAGAGAGGACTGAAGTTATAGTGGGGTTGGAGATCCCAGCTGATGCGGTGCAAGGAGAGGTCCGCTTTGTTCTTTGGTGTGGGTCTTTGAGGTAGGCTTGCCAACGAGCTGCATGGCAGGTCAACATATGTCTGGTCAGGCATGTGGTACCCAAGCGGCTGATGTTTTGGCCACGCGATATACGCTTGAGACATATGTTGCAAACAGCAGCTGTGCGATCTGATGCACTAGCCTCAAAAAAGGCCCACACCAAAGAACTTTTTGAATGACGGGCAGAGGCAGCGCCCTGCACAGGCGGAGCTCTGCGGTGTGATTCCGTCGGTGTACTGCCCTTACGCTGGCCACCAAAGGGCATCCTGCCTCGTTGGAGATGTGCCTCCTCCTCATCCTCCTCCTCCTCCTCTCTCCTATTAGGCACCCACGTGGAGTCAGTGACCTCATCATCCCCTCCCTCCTCATCACTGGAGCCAATCTGGCAGTATGCTGCAGCTGCTGGAACATGACTGCCAGATTGGTGTCCTTCTTGAGCATCCCCTCTGTCTGCTCTCACGCTACTGCCTTCCTCTAGCTGGGTTTCATCATCAGACCCTTCGAAACGCTGGGCATCCTCCTGGAGCATGTACCCAACACTGTGCTGAAACAGTTCGGGGGACTCCTCAGGAGGAGGACATGGTGGGTCTAGGGAAGGAGTGACTGATGATTTGTCTGACATTGATACCAGGGAAGACGACGCTTTGGCAGCTGCTTTTCCAGTACCCTGAGCCTGGGTGAGAGAGGATGAGGAGGAGGAGGAGGGCTTGGTCATCCACTCTACCAAGTCTTCGGCATGATGTGGCTCAACATGTCCAGCTGCCGAAAAGAAGGACAAGCGTGTCCCATGGCCATGTGCTGATGACAATGCACCGCGTCCACGACCAGCACTGTTGCCCCCAGACACAGAGCCTGCTTGCCCTCTTTTATTGCCTCCTGACTGTCTGCCTCTCCTTGTTTGCCTTCCAGACATTCTAATAGATGGCCTGCAGGGAGATGGGAAAAAAGCAATAAGGGCTACCTTCAGGTGTCCTTCTCTGTCCCTTGAAACAAGGACTTTCACAGTGAAAGAAACTGACACTCTCCCTACCTACAGTTTTCTGTCCCTAGAAAAAATGTTTTTTTTAATCACAATATAGCACAAGGACAATTCACTCACTGTCCTTACAGGTCCCTGGAAACAAGGACTTGCAGAGTGAAATAAACTGACACTCTCCCTACCTACAGTTTTCTGTCCCTAGAATAAATGTTTTTTTAAGCACAATATAGCACAAGGACAATTCACTCACTGTCCTTCCAGGTCCCTGGAAACAAGGACTTGCAGAGTGAAATAAACTGACACTCTCCCTACCTACAGTTTTCTGTCCCTAGAATAAATGTTTTTTTTAAGCACAGTATAGCACAAGGACAATTCACTCACTGTCCTTACAGGTCCCTGGAAACAAGGACTTGCAGAGTGAAAGAAAAAAAACACTCTCCCTACCTACAGTTTTCTGTCCCTAGAAAAAATGTTTTTTTTAATCACAATATAGCACAAGGACAATTCACTCACTGTCCTTCCAGGTCCCTGGAAACAAGGACTTGCAGAGTGAAATAAACTGACACTCTCCCTACCTACAGTTTTCTGTCCCTAGAATAAATGTTTTTTTTAAGCACAATATAGCACAAGGACAATTCACTCACTGTCCTTACAGGTCCCTGGAAACAAGGACTTGCAGAGTGAAATAAACTGACACTCTCCCTACCTACAGTTTTCTGTCCCTAGAATAAATGTTTTTTTAAGCACAATATAGCACAAGGACAATTCACTCACTGTCCTTCCAGGTCCCTGGAAACAAGGACTTGCAGAGTGAAATAAACTGACACTCTCCCTACCTACAGTTTTCTGTCCCTAGAATAAATGTTTTTTTTAAGCACAGTATAGCACAAGGACAATTCACTCACTGTCCTTACAGGTCCCTGGAAACAAGGACTTGCAGAGTGAAAGAAAAAAAACACTCTCCCTACCTACAGTTTTCTGTCCCTAGAAAAAATGTTTTTTTTAATTACAATATAGCACAAGGACAATTCACTCACTGTCCTTACAGGTCCCTGGAAACAAGGACTTGCAGAGTGAAATAAACTGACACTCTCCCTACCTACAGTTTTCTGTCCCTAGAATAAATGTTTTTTTTAAGCACAATATAGCACAAGGACAATTCACTCACTGTCCTTACAGGTCCCTGGAAACAAGGACTTGCAGAGTGAAATAAACTGACACTCTCCCTACCTACAGTTTTCTGTCCCTAGAATAAATGTTTTTTTAAGCACAATATAGCACAAGGACAATTCACTCACTGTCCTTCCAGGTCCCTGGAAACAAGGACTTGCAGAGTGAAATAAACTGACACTCTCCCTACCTACAGTTTTCTGTCCCTAGAATAAATGTTTTTTTTAAGCACAATATAGCACAAGGACAATTCACTCACTGTCCTTACAGGTCCCTGGAAACAAGGACTTGCAGAGTGAAAGAAAAAAAACACTCTCCCTACCTACAGTTTTCTGTCCCTAGAATAAATGTTTTTTTTAAGCACAATATAGCACAAGGACAATTCACTCACTGTCCTTACAGGTCCCTGGAAACAAGGACTTGCAGAGTGAAAGAAAAAAAACACTCTCCCTACCTACAGTTTTCTGTCCCTAGAAAAAATGTTTTTTTTAATCACAATATAGCACAAGGACAATTCACTCACTGTCCTTACAGGTCCCTGGAAACAAGGACTTGCAGAGTGAAAGAAAAAAAACACTCTCCCTACCTACAGTTTTCTGTCCCTAGAATAAATGTTTTTTTTAAGCACAATATAGCACAAGGAGAATTCACTCACTGTCCTTCCAGGTCCCTGGAAACAAGGACTTGCAGAGTGAAATAAACTGACACTCTCCCTACCTACAGTTTTCTGTCCCTAGAATAAATGTTTTTTTTAAGCACAATATAGCACAAGGAGAATTCACTCACTGTCCTTCCAGGTCCCTGGAAACAAGGACTTGCAGAGTGAAATAAACTGACACTCTCCCTACCTACAGTTTTCTGTCCCTAGAATAAATGTTTTTTTTAAGCACAGTATAGCACAAGGACAATTCACTCACTGTCCTTACAGGTCCCTGGAAACAAGGACTTGCAGAGTGAAAGAAAAAAAACACTCTCCCTACCTACAGTTTTCTGTCCCTAGAAAAAATGTTTTTTTTAAGCACAATATAGCACAAGGACAATTCACTCACTGTCCTTACAGGTCCCTGGAAACAAGGACTTGCAGAGTGAAATAAACTGACACTCTCCCTACCTACAGTTTTCTGTCCCTAGAATAAATGTTTTTTTTAAGCACAATATAGCACAAGGACAATTCACTCACTGTCCTTACAGGTCCCTGGAAACAAGGACTTGCAGAGTGAAAGAAAAAAAACACTCTCCCTACCTACAGTTTTCTGTCCCTAGAAAAAATGTTTTTTTTAATCACAATATAGCACAAGGACAATTCACTCACTGTCCTTCCAGGTCCCTGGAAACAAGGACTTGCAGAGTGAAATAAACTGACACTCTCCCTACCTACAGTTTTCTGTCCCTAGAATAAATGTTTTTTTTAAGCACAATATAGCACAAGGACAATTCACTCACTGTCCTTACAGGTCCCTGGAAACAAGGACTTGCAGAGTGAAATAAACTGACACTCTCCCTACCTACAGTTTTCTGTCCCTAGAATAAATGTTTTTTTAAGCACAATATAGCACAAGGACAATTCACTCACTGTCCTTCCAGGTCCCTGGAAACAAGGACTTGCAGAGTGAAATAAACTGACACTCTCCCTACCTACAGTTTTCTGTCCCTAGAATAAATGTTTTTTTTAAGCACAATATAGCACAAGGACAATTCACTCACTGTCCTTACAGGTCCCTGGAAACAAGGACTTGCAGAGTGAAAGAAAAAAAACACTCTCCCTACCTACAGTTTTCTGTCCCTAGAATAAATGTTTTTTTTAAGCACAATATAGCACAAGGACAATTCACTCACTGTCCTTACAGGTCCCTGGAAACAAGGACTTGCAGAGTGAAAGAAAAAAAACACTCTCCCTACCTACAGTTTTCTGTCCCTAGAAAAAATGTTTTTTTTAATCACAATATAGCACAAGGACAATTCACTCACTGTCCTTACAGGTCCCTGGAAACAAGGACTTGCAGAGTGAAAGAAAAAAAACACTCTCCCTACCTACAGTTTTCTGTCCCTAGAATAAATGTTTTTTTTAAGCACAATATAGCACAAGGAGAATTCACTCACTGTCCTTCCAGGTCCCTGGAAACAAGGACTTGCAGAGTGAAATAAACTGACACTCTCCCTACCTACAGTTTTCTGTCCCTAGAATAAATGTTTTTTTTAAGCACAATATAGCACAAGGAGAATTCACTCACTGTCCTTCCAGGTCCCTGGAAACAAGGACTTGCAGAGTGAAAGAAAAAAAACACTCTCCCTACCTACAGTTTTCTGTCCCTAGAAAAAATGTTTTTTTTAATCACAATATAGCACAAGGACAATTCACTCACTGTCCTTCCAGGTCCCTGGAAACAAGGACTTGCAGAGTGAAATAAACTGACACTCTCCCTACCTACAGTTTTCTGTCCCTAGAATAAATGTTTTTTTTAAGCACAATATAGCACAAGGACAATTCACTCACTGTCCTTACAGGTCCCTGGAAACAAGGACTTGCAGAGTGAAAGAAAAAAACACTCTCCCTACCTACAGTTTTCTGTCCCTAGAAAAAATGTTTTTTTTAATCACAATATAGCACAAGGACAATTCACTCACTGTCCTTCCAGGTCCCTGGAAACAAGGACTTGCAGAGTGAAATAAACTGACACTCTCCCTACCTACAGTTTTCTGTCCCTAGAATAAATGTTTTTTTTAAGCACAATATAGCACAAGGACAATTCACTCACTGTCCTTACAGGTCCCTGGAAACAAGGACTTGCAGAGTGAAATAAACTGACACTCTCCCTACCTACAGTTTTCTGTCCCTAGAATAAATGTTTTTTTAAGCACAATATAGCACAAGGACAATTCACTCACTGTCCTTCCAGGTCCCTGGAAACAAGGACTTGCAGAGTGAAATAAACTGACACTCTCCCTACCTACAGTTTTCTGTCCCTAGAATAAATGTTTTTTTTAAGCACAATATAGCACAAGGACAATTCACTCACTGTCCTTACAGGTCCCTGGAAACAAGGACTTGCAGAGTGAAAGAAAAAAAACACTCTCCCTACCTACAGTTTTCTGTCCCTAGAAAAAATGTTTTTTTTAAGCACAATATAGCACAAGGACAATTCACTCACTGTCCTTACAGGTCCCTGGAAACAAGGACTTGCAGAGTGAAAGAAAAAAAACACTCTCCCTACCTACAGTTTTCTGTCCCTAGAAAAAATGTTTTTTTTAATCACAATATAGCACAAGGACAATTCACTCACTGTCCTTACAGGTCCCTGGAAACAAGGACTTGCAGAGTGAAAGAAACTGACACTGTCCCTACCTACAGTTTTCTGTCCCTAGAATAAATGTTTTTTTTAAGCACAATATAGCACAAGGAGAATTCACTCACTGTCCTTCCAGGTCCCTGGAAACAAGGACTTGCAGAGTGAAATAAACTGACACTCTCCCTACCTACAGTTTTCTGTCCCTAGAATAAATGTTTTTTTTAAGCACAATATAGCACAAGGACAATTCACTCACTGTCCTTACAGGTCCCTGGAAACAAGGACTTGCAGAGTGAAAGAAACTGACACTCTCCCTACCTACAGTTTTCTGTCCCTAGAATAAATGTTTTTTTAAGCACAATATAGCACAAGGACAATTCACTCACTGTCCTTCCAGGTCCCTGGAAACAAGGACTTGCAGAGTGAAAGAAACTGACACTCTCCCTACCTACAGTTTTCTGTCCCTAGAAAAAATGTTTTTTTTAAGCACACTATAGCACAAGCACAAAACACACTGACACTCTCCCTACCTATCCTTCTCTTTCCCTAAACTAAAGGAATCCAGGTTAAGCAAGAAAGAAATAAAAGTCACTGTCCCTGCCTATGCTGCTCTATCCCTGCTCCGGAACACACTACACTAGGCCGCCGTGCTGGCGGCCTTTTATAGTGTGGGGCGTGTACTAAACACCCTCAGCAATAATTGGCCACAGGCATCCTGCCTGTGGCCAATCATTGCTCTCCTCGCTGCCGGCGCTGTGATTGGCCAAGCATGCGGGGTCACAGTGCATGCTTGGCCAATCACAGCGCCTGGATGACACTGCGATGGCGTAGTGCATTGTGGGCCGTTCGCGTCACTCGAATTTGGCGCGAACGGCCCAAATCGTTCGATCTTCGTCGAACGATCGAACAGCCGATGTTCGAGTCGAACGTATGTTCGACTCGAACACGAAGCTCATCCCTAGTCCTCATGCTCCTTTGTGAACCAGAACTGAAAACATTGCGTATTTGAAACGTACATATTAAAGTGATTGTAAAGGAAAACATTTTCTTAAAAATAAAAAAACATGTCATACTTACCTGCTCTGTGCAGTGGTTTTGCAAAAAAACAGCTTGATTCTTCTCTTCTCAGGTCCCCCGCTAGGTGCTCTATGCCCCTCCCCCTTGCCGAGTGCCTCCATAGCAAGCCGTTTGTTGTGAGGGCACTCGTGCATGCTCACTCCCTAGCTGATTCCCGATGTCCGTAAGACACAGAGAGCACAGTTAAGTCCCACCCCCAGCACTGCCTCACTGGCTGTGATTGACAGCAGCGGAAGCCAATGGCTCCTGCTGCTGCACTTAGCCAATCAGAAGAGAGAAACCCAGGAGAGCCTTGGGTCTCGTGTACGTCTCTGGATCGAGATCAGGCTTAGATAAGTATAATGGGGGGCTGAGGGGGAGCTGCACACTCAGTGTTTTTTTTACCTTAATGCACTGAGCCACTGTGCTGAAAGGTAGGACCCTGGGTGGGATTTGAACTAAAGTTGGCCATAAATTAGTCTTTTTTTTTTTTCATTCAACTCAACCTCTAGTGTGCGGATGGGGTAATCCTCCATGCTGAGTCACTGTATTCTGACAATCGGGAGATCTCCCTGCCATCAGAACACACTGATCAGCACTTCAGTCTATAGCCTACAGCACTGATCGAGTGGCGACAATCCAATCGGGTGGTTAAGCAGAAGTTGATTAGTAGATCGACTGCTGCTCAACAACAGTGCCCTTAAATGGATCGTCATTCATCCAATCGCTGCAGAGTTTGATCTATGTATGGGCAGCTTAAGGGCCCTAGTGCTGTAAGGCAGAGGTGTAAATCACTGAGCCACTGTGGGTTGGGTGGGGTAGGGTAGGGCAAGGTAGGGTAGAGTATGAGTGGAGTGGGGGTAGGCTAGGGAAGGGGTCGGGGCTAGGTAGAGTAGTATATGGTGTGGGTAGGGAAAGGTAGGGCAGGGGTAGGGTAGGAGAAAGGCAGGGCAGGGTGGGATAGGGTAGAGGTAGGGTGGGGTAGGGCAGAAGTAGAGTTGGGGTAGGGTAGGGGTAAGCGTAGAGGTAGGGTAGGGTAGAGTTAGGATGGGGTAGGGTAAGGGTAGGGTAAGGGTAGGGTAGAAGTAGGGTAGGGTAGGATAGGGTAGAGGTAGGGGTAGGGTAGGGTAGAGGTAGGGTGTTTTCTGTCCTAGGGTGCCAGGGCTGCTACTCCAGAGATACAGTACATAAAGTGCATGTTGTCGCCCTAGCACAGGAAGTGTGTTACTGGTAGGACCAGCAAGTAAAAAAAAAAGTGAAAAAAGCCTGAAAATGAAAAGCAAATGCAGCCACCACATTTAAAGACCAGCATCCTGCAGTACAGTTGTGCTCATAAGTTTACATACCCTGGCAGAATTTATGCTTTTTTGGCCATTTTTTAGAGAATATAAATGATAACACAAAAACATTTCTTTCACTCGTGGTTAGTGTTTGGCTGAAGTCATTTATTATCAATCAACTGTTTAATCTTTTTAAATCATAATGGCAACAGAAACTACCCAAATGACCCTGATCAAAAGTTTACATACCCTAGTTCTTAATACCATGTATTGCCCCCTTTAACATCAATAACAGCTTGAAGTCTTTTGTGGTATTTGTGGATAAGGCTCTTTATCTTCTCAGATGGTAAAGCTGCCCATTCCTCTTGGCAAAAAGCCTCCAGTTCCTGTAAATTCTTGGGCTGTCTTGCATGAACGGCACGTTTGAGATCTCCCCAGAGTGGCTCAATGATATTGAGGTCAGGAGACTGAGATGGCCACTCCAGAACCTTCACTTTATTCTGCTGTAGCCAATGACAGGTCAACTTGGCCTTGTGTTTTGGATCATTGTCATGTTGGAATGTCCAAGTACATCCCATTCGCAGCTTCCTGGCTGATGAATACAAATGTTCCTCCAGTATTTTTTTATAACATTCTGCATTCATCTTGCCAACAATTTTGACCAAATTTCCTGTGCCTTTTGTAGCTCACACATTCCCAAAACATCAGCGATCCACCTCCATGTTTCACAGTAGGGATGGTGTACCTTTCATCATAGGCCTTGTTGACTCCTCTCCAAATGTAGTGTTTATAGTTGTGGCCAAAAAGCTAAACTTTGGTCTCATCACTCCAAATGCCTTTGTGCACGAAGGTTTGAGGCTTGTCTCTGTGCTGTTTGGCGTATTGTAAGCGGGATACTTTGTGGCATTTGCGTAGTAATGGCTTTCTTCTGGCGACTCGACCATGCAGCCCATCTTTCTTCAAGTACCTCCTTATTGTGCACCTTGAAACAACCACACCACATGTTTTCAGAGAGTCCTGCATTTCACCTGAAGTTATTTGTGGGTTTTTCTTTGCATCCTGAACAATTTTCCTGGCAGTTGTGGTTGAAATTTTAGCTGGTCTACCTGACTGTGGTTTGGTTTCAACAGAACCCCTCATTTTCCTCTTCTTGATTAGAGTTTGAACTCTGCTGATTGGCACTCTCAATTCCTTGGATATCTTTTTCTATCCCTTTCCTGTTTTATACAGTTCAACTACCTTTTCCCGCAGATCCTTTGATAATTCTTTTGACTTCCCCATGGCTCAGAATCCAGAAACGTCAGTGCAGCGCCGGATGAAAGATGCAAGGGTCTGTCAGGAGTCCAGAAACGCCTTGACCTTTTATACACACACACTAATTACAAGCAAACAGATCACAGGTGAGGATGGTTACCTTTAATAGCCATGCAAACCCCTTTGTGTCAACTTGTGTGCATGTTATCAGGCCAAAATCACCAGCGTATGTAAACTTTTGATCAGGGTCATTTGGGTAATTTCTGTTGTCATTATGATTTAAAGAGTAAACACAGTTGATTGATAATAAATGGCTTCAGCCAAACACTAACCACGAGTGAAAGAAATGTTTTTGTGTTATCATTAATATTCTCTGAAAAATGGCCAAGAAATCATAAATTCTGCCAGGGTATGTAAACTTATGAGCACAACTGTATATTACATTTTTGTTCTTGGGTTTTCATACACTTTAAGGAGTTACAAAGTTTTGATTTCCCCAATTGTCAGCCGTCATATACTGCTAAGCTATCCCCAGCTCTCACTCGGATCTTTCTTTCGACCATTGTGTAGCATCTCTGTGATATCTGTCTGTAAACATAGATAACTCGGTTATGTCAAAATCCTCACTTTATAATTCCCATGAGGAATATCCCCATCACAAGGCCTTGTTGGTGATTAAAGTGTTCTTGGCTTTTTTTTTTTTTTTTTTTTTTTTTTTTGGGCTTCTTCCCCCCTGAACGGAGATATAAAAGACCCCATACAAAAGTCTCTCTTGCCTCCAGCAGTGATTAACACACGGCTCAGGCTCTACTCAGCTTTTTTCTCCCCCTGAGTTGTAGTCAGCTTGGCCTGGAGAATATCAAAGCTGCTTTATTAGATAAGGAGATAGCCCTTTCTTTAGTTAGATAATCTCTGGCTTGATTCCCCATCTGAAAGGAAGATGGTGGCACGCTCGGAGAAAGACGTAGAGCAGAGATAAAAATTAGAACTATTATGGTTAGTTCCTCTCTATCAGATTCATGCCTTCAGAAGATGCTTTCTCTGCTGATAAAAAGCTCTGCTGAGATCCTGATCAGATATGGCGATGGGGGACAGAACAAGCTTTTCTTCTAATTATCCCTGTTCCAGAAGCCAAGCTCCGGCACTGGCTTCTCCTGGGCGGAGAACGAAGACAGAAGAGTCATTGATTAAAGCTGAACTCCAGGTAGAATCCTCACTGCGTAGTTACATTGGTCCACCTTTAACCAATGTAAAGCTGGCCATACACTAGTAGAATTTTGTTCAAACATGTTTGTTTGCCGAACGTTCGTTGGATTTTCTAATGGCTTGTGGGGTTAAATCGAAGTTGGTTTTGGCGAGAAAATTCGAAGTGGCAAAATGGATATTTTTTTCATAAGGAAATGTGTGAATTTGCTTTTAGTTCAGGAAATATCGTTTTTTCAACTGTGGTAAGAAAATTTAAAGGAGCGGGATGTAAAACTTTTCTTGAACCAATGAAAACCGTGAATGTGGTTTTTTATTCAGCAAAAATTGTCCACTAAGCTATATAAGCCGATGCCGCTGCCTGTTGGATAGTGACACCTTGTTTACGTTTACATCTCCCCCCCCCCCCCCATCCCTAAATAATAATTTACTAAGCAGTGGCATTATCAAAGAATGATCTTGTGTTTCTGTTATTCTGAATGAGTGATGGATGTGGTCATTCTTTGTCTGCGCTGTCACCTAGTGAATGACTCATGTAAACATAAACATCTAGGCAGTGGCGGTGGCTCTATAGTCATATACACCGATGCCGTTGCCTAATGTTGCATAGTGACACTTTGTAGACATGTGCGATTCGTTTTGTAACGAATAGATTTTCGTACGAATTTGTTAGTATTCGTACATTCGGACCAATTTGAACATCTGAATAGCTGAAAGAACCAAAATACGAAAATTACGTAATTACGAATAAGCAAAAGAACGAACGCTCGAAAATACGAACTTACGATTGGACTAAAATACGAAACACCGAAAAAGCAAAAGAACGAAAATAACAACTATAACCAATGATTTGCATTCCGTATTTTCAATCCTTTGTCTGTTCGTAATTTCGTGTGTTCGTATTTCATTCGTGTGTTCGTAAATTCGTTTCTTTGTCTGTTCGTAATTTCATGTTCTTGAATCGTTCTTTTGAATGGGAAGTGTACTAGTGAGTGATGTATCTTACATAATATCTTAGCCAATCAGCTTATCTCTTTTGTGCCTGAGTCACAATGCATTCCTGAATCTTTTTAAAGCGGAAGTAAACCCATTAATTTAACAGTTTCAAAAAGCAGTTACATTCCCGGCATGCCAACTGTCACATTGGTTGTGCTCTTAACCAAACTGTCAAACCATCCAATGGCTGGTGTCATAACTGGTCACATGTGCAGCATCATGGCAGTTGAAGATTAAACAGAGGCCAAGATGGCAGCTTCCTTGCCTGAAAATGATAGGAGGGTTTACTTCCACTTTAAATTCAGTTGAGGAGGAGACTGAGTCAGGTCTTGTGACTGAGGGAGTGGACTGGGACTTATTAGAAGCCGCGTGTTGAAAACTAAACTAAAATGCGAGATTGCGAATGACCACGATGTATTTACGAAAGTACGAATCCATTCAAAGCACGGTAGTAGACACGAATCAACGAAAACAAATCAATGTTACGAATCAACGTAAAAGGCAAGTAGTGTACCGAATGAAAGAAAATTATTATCTAACAAAATTACGAATTTAGAATCAACGAAAATAAATTAAACAGAATTACGAATCATTCAGTATTAACGAAAATTAAACTGTTACAAAAGTACGAACGAGTCCGATATGAAAACTCGCGTCTTACGAAATTACGAATCTTTACGAATCTACGGAAACTAGACGAAACGAACAAAACAAAACAAATTTTTTGTTGTGCACATGTCTAACACTTTGTTTAAGTTTACATCTCCCCCCCTTACCTAAATTACCATTCACTAAGCGGCGGGGTAGAAATAGAATGATCTCGTGTTTCTGTTATGCTGAAAGACTGGAGGCCGATTTCATTCTGCGTCTGCACTGACACTTAGTAAATGGATCATTCAGGGCTGGGGTGGGGATGTAAACACAAACCAAGCAGCGGTGGCAGCACAAGCGCAGAATGACCTCGGGTTTCCGTTATTCTCAATAAGTGATGGCTGTGGTCATTCTTTGTCTGTGCTGTCACCTAGTGAATGACTCATGTAAACATCTAGGCAGTGGCGACGGCACTATAGCCATATGCGGTGATGCCGCTGCCTAATGTTGCATAGTGACACTTTGTTTATGTTTACATCTCCCACCATCCCTAAATATCATTCACTATACGGCGGCGTAGACATAGAATGATCTTGTGTTTCTGTCATTCTGAACTACTGGAGGCCAACATCCATTCTGTGTCTGCACTGCCACATAGTGATTGACACATTCAGGGCCAGGAGGTAGATGTAAACATAAACAAATAGGCAGCGGTGGCGGCACAAAACTATTTTGTCTTTCTATTGTTCTAAATAATTAAAGGTTGAGGTCATTCTGCGTCTGCACTGCCGCTTAGTGAATGACTCATTTAGGGCTGAGAAGATGTAAACATAAACTAGGCAGCAGCGGCAGCACAGGCGCAGAATGACACCCGGGTTTCTGTTATTCTGAATGAGTGATGGCAGTGGTCATTCTTTGTCTGCACAGTTACCTAGAAAATGACTCATGTTAACATAAACAACTAGGCAGTGACCGCGGCACAGGCGCAGAATAAAATGACTAAATGAAATGAATGAATGACTAAAGACTGAGGTCATTCTGAATCCACACTGCCGCATAGTGAATGACTCACTCAGGGCCAGGAAGCAGATGTAAACACAAATTAGGCAGCGGCACAGGCACAGTAAGACAACTTCTCTTTCTTTTATTCTGAATCACTGAGGTCATTCGTCGTCTGCGCCGCCACCTAGTGAATGACTTATTCAGTGCTGGGGGAGCATGTATACATACAGTATCTCACAAAAGTGAGTACACCCCTCACATTTTTGTAAATATTTTATTAAATCTTTTCATGTGACAACACTGAAGAAATGACACTTTGCTACAATGTAAAGTAGTGAGTGTACATCTTGTATAACAGTGTAAATTTGCTGTCCCCTCAAAATAACTGAACACACAGCCAATAATGTCTAAACCGCTGGCGACAAAAGTGAGTACACCTGTTCTGTCTCAACTACAAAGCAATAAAGTTCATCTCCAGGTTGATGTAGGCCTTACACAAGCTGGTTTGCTATTATCCCTTGCATCGATACAGGCAGTTTACCTCAATGAATAAACTCACAGTTAGGACGACAGACGATGAATCCTTTTGAATGTTCCGTTTAATGATGGATATTCATAGGTAGAAAAACGTTGCAGTTGTAAGCCACATGTAAGATGTTTAGCATGGAAGAAATACAGGAGTAATAACCAGAATCAGGAAGTGGAGGAGATATATAAAGAACTACGGTGAGAGAGAGAGTTCAGCTAGAAAGAAGGGGACAGATCTTAAAGACACAGAGCAAGAATAATCACATAGTGTAACACAACACTCCCCATCTGAAATCTTTAGATTTCATAACCTTAAACTAAAATATATATTTTCAAAAAGTCCAATACTGACGAATGTCCTGGAACCTGTAATGAAAAACATGCAACAAGCAAATAATAAACGTAAGTTCAACAGGATGAAGAACATAAAGTCACAGTATGATGTCTTCAAATAATTCCAAAGTTCTGAGTAGAACCTGTAGATGGCAGCAATGCACTCCCCGCCGTGCAAACAGCATGACTAGTCCTTGCACAAGTCACTCACCTGGCAAAAAGAGTACTAACTCTGTAATTGGTCGACTAAAGGTTTGTGTCGATCCTCCCTTGGTTACCTTGACTTCTACCTTCCGGACTTTGTTATCGTCGCTGGGCATTACTTTAGTAATAAGACCCATAGGCCACTCATTCCGACAAACTTCCTTGTCTTTTAGAAGGATGGGGTCTCCAACCTTAAGATTCAGCTTAGATGCTTGCCATTTGTTACGACCTTGAAGGTGGTGAAGATACTTTTTCTTCCAGCGATGCCAGAACACATTGGCTAGATGCTACACCTGCTTCCATTGATGCTCGTAACGGTGTGACCGCAGCTTCTGTTTTGTACTTACAGAAGTGTGTAGTGAGATGTTCACAGTTCTTATTTCCTTATCTTCAGGGTTTACTAGCCCATAGGTGGTGTCAATAGGGAGTAAGTAAGAGTCCTCACACAGAAACCTTGGAGGTGACAGCCATAAGCTGTCCTGAAGAGCGGCAGGTGACACGGCTCTGGTCCCACAGTCAGCTGGGTTGAGTTCAGTGGGAACGTGATGCCATTGACTTGGTAGAGAGAATCTCTTGATACGTTCAACCCTGTTGCTGACGTACACATAAAATTGTTTTGTTTGGTTGTTTATGTAACCAAGTACTACCTTACTGTCTGTATAGAAGGTGAAAGAATCAATTCTAGTGTCCATTGCACTTCGTATGACCTCAGCAATTTCTACTGCTAGCACGGCTGCACAAAGTTCAAGTCTTGGTATGGTATGTGCAGGCTTGGGAGTGAGTTTTGCCTTGCCTAGGACAAAACTACAGTGTGATTCTCCATTCAGTTCAGAGGTCTTCAAATAGGCTACTGCAACAATAGCTTCAACTGATGCATCAGAGAAAATATGAATCTCTCTCCGGTTAGCAGTTGAAGTGGATCCTGGAACATAGCAACGGGGAATCTGAAGTTTTTCTAGTGACTTCAAAAAATATCTCCACCTTTCCCACTTGTGTTGATTCTCACTAGGCAAGGGAGTATCCCAGTCTATGTTCTCAGTAGACAACTGTCTTAGTAAAATCTTACCTTGAATGGTAACTGGAGCAAGGAAAGCCAGTGGGTCATAGATGCTATTCACCATGGACAGGACTCCTCTCTTAGTGAAGGGTTTGTCACAAGTTGACACTTGGAAGGTGAATTTGTCTTGCTTGATGTTCCACAACAAACCCAGACTTCGCTGTACAGGAGGCACATCTGTACCTAAGTCAAGGTTTTTTAGACTAGTGGCATAGTCCTCAGAGTGAAAGGCATTCATAAGTTCCTGGCTGTTGGATATAATCTTGTGCAGTCTAAGGTTTGCTACAGACAGCATCTCCTTTGCTCTGGTGAGAAGATCAATTGTTTGTTTAGCAGTTGGAAAGGACTTAAGTGCGTCGTCAACGTAGAAGTTTCTTTCAACAAATTGACGTGCATCAGATCCATATTCAACTTCTCCAGTCTGAGCTGTTTTCCTTAGCCCATAAGTTGCCACTGCTGGGGAAGGACTGTTACCGAAGACATGTACCTTCATGCGATAATCTATAACTTCCTTGTTGAGGTTATTGTCCTTGTGCCATAGAAACCTGAGGTAGTTTCTGTTGTCTTCTCTGACGATGAAGCAGTGAAACATCTGTTGAATGTCGGCGATTATTATTTCAGGCTCTTGTCTGAAACTAATCAAGACTCCTATTAGACTGTTGTTCAAGTTGGGTCCCGTAAGGAGCATGTTGTTAAGAGAAACACCTTCGTGCTGAGCACTGGAATCAAAGACAACTCTGATTTGGTCTGGTTTGCGTGGGTGAAAGGAAAGGATGGAAGGTACCAGCATTCTTCTCCCTCCTTTAGTGGGGGAGCAGGCTCTGTGTGATCTCTGTCAAATACATTTTGCATAAAGTCCACAAAGTGCTTTTGCATCTCTGGTTTCCTGCTTAAGTTTCGCTTTAAGGAGGAGAATCTACTGATCTACTGATGACCTGCTGTAAGTTGTTGGGCAATCTCTCCCTTGTGAGACGAAAGGGTAGGGGTGCTACCCAGTTATTGGAGTCATCTTGAAAGAACTCATTGTCCATTACCGTGATGAATTCTTTGTCTTCCATTGAAGGAGCCAGTATGTCATCTTCACTGGTTGCATTAAACACTGTAGAGCCGAAGTCGCCATCATGGCAGGAGAAAGGGCTTGTGTCACCTGAGATACCATGTTGCCATCCGTGGCTGGCTATCTTCTCTTTCACCCAGTAGTGATGTGGGCATGGCTCAAAGTAAGTGTTTCGGCCATTTGGCAGAACATTTGTCTTGAATGACGAAATGTTGGTAGGTCTTTTAATTTTGCCTATGCAGACATTGCCTATGATGACCCACCCTAGATCCGTGCGCTGGGCAAATGGGGCATCTGGGGGTCCACTGACTTGTCTGTGTACCTTGTGAACTCTTAGAATGTCTCTTCCTAACAGAAGAAGGATCTGAGCATCTTTGTCAAGTGGCGGTATCTCATTTGCTATTACCTTGAGGTGAGGATGATGGAAAGCAGCAGCTGGAGTAGGGATTTCTTCCCTGTTAGCAGGTATCTGATTGCACTCAACAAGTGTAGGTAAGGGTAATTGCAAGTTACCTTTGAGAGAAGATACCATGAGTCCATGAGCCCTTCTTCCAGAAACCTCTATAGTTCCACTACAGGTACCCAAGGTGTAAGGATGCGCTTCGCCTTTTATTTCAAATAGATTGAACAATTCCGATTTTGCAAGTGATTGATTGCTCTGATCGTCTAAGATAGCATATGCCTTTAGAGACTTTTCTGGTTGATCCTTGTGGTATATGTTCACCAAGCATATCTTAGCACAGGACTTACCACAGCGGTCTTCTCCACAAACTTCAGTGCAGGATGAAGAAATGATGGTAGAATTGGGCACTTGGTCTGTATTCTCCCCGCCATGCGTTAACCTGGGAGGAGTGTTGGCAGGTTGTGCAGAGCTGGGCTCAAGAGGATGGAGGGCTTGCACGTGTTCTTCAGAGCCACACTCTATGCACTTGATGGACACATTACAGTCCCTTGCAAAATGTTCTGTAGAAGCACAGCACCTGAAACATACCCTAAATGTCTTTAAAAGCTCCTTGCGCTCTTCCAGAGGCTTTTTCCTAAAGCCGATACATTTATTGAGGGGGTGTGGCTTCTTGTGTATGGGACACTCTCTGTTAGGGTTTTCAATCTTCCTACTCTGTTTGTTCGTGGCCAGAACTGTGGTAGGAGTGGGAAGGATGTCAGTCTTTTTCACAGACACTGGGCCTCTACGGTTTCTATAGTTGCCCTGAAGACTGGTACTCTTAGGAAAGGGTGAGAAGAGACTGTACTCACCGTAGGAAAAACTTGGATCGTTCTTGGTCTCTGCAATTTTCCTGATGAATTCACAGAAGAAAGAGAATGGAGGGAAGGAAACCTTGTTCTCTCTTTTGTATGATGACCCTAGTGCAGTCCATTTCTCTTGCAAACCATACGGGAGCTTGGAGACAATTGGGTTTACCCCTCTTGGAGTGTCAAGGTAACTGAGTCCAGGAAGTTTTGGGTCTGTCTTGGCTAGCTGAAGCTCAAGGAGAAGGTCACTCAGTCTCTGGAACTCCTTGTTGTCCTTACCGGATATCTTTGGGAAAGTTTCCAGACGCATGAACAAAGCATTTTCTATAGCTTCTGGACTGCCATAACTTTGCTCTAGTCGCTCCCATGCAGCTGTGAGGCCTGCAGTAGGATTGTCCATGAAAACCGATCTTAATGGCTTAACACGTGCAGCAGATAGAGGACCAAGCCATTTGATCAACAGATTCAATTCTTGATCAGCTGTAATGCCAAGATTGCTGATTGTAGTTCTGAAGGCACATTTCCAACTTCTGTAGTTCTCAGGTTGGTCATCAAAACTTGTAAGACCAGTCTTTGTGAGCTCTCTGCGAAGCATGTACCTCACAAACTCTTCTGTCTCAGTTGTCTCTGCCTTTATGTGAGATGCTGTTGGCTGTATGGTGCTGATTGCGTTATCTTTGACATTGTTGTTAAAGGACACAGGGAAATATGGTGCAGCAGATGCATCCAGGTGAGTTGCTTGCTTGAAATCAGTTGTTCCAATGGTACGTTGATTCAAGGCTGTACCGATGACTGGAGATTGATGACTAGCTTGAAGCTTGCGCTGATGCTCTGTGACGTATGAAGACAGGCAAGGTAGGCAGGTAGGAAATGCAGTGGAGTGATTTTGAGTGCAGGAAGTTGCTGGAACCTCTTTAACTTGAAGCTGTGAAGGAGTCTCTATGTAGTCGGGAGCATTGGAGACAATGGAGTGTGCACTGCAGTGGCTTAGGACATAGTCTTTAGTGCGTTTGAGGGGGTCTTCCATATCTGCTATGTTTAGGTTAATGCTGTCTTTCTCACTTGCACCTTCGTCTGCACTGATAGCTTGCTGTAGGACCCTTAGCTTTGCCATAGCTGCGTCATGTTTACACTGTTCATTTAAGATTTCCATTGTTGCTCTTTGTCGTGCTGACTGCGCTTCCAACTCTGCCCTTTGACGTGCTGACTGCGCTTCCAACTCTGCTCTTTTTTCTGCATATGCCACCTGCACTTTGCTGGCTTCCACTTCAGCGCGGGCATTAATAAGTCGCTCACTGAGTGTTGAGTATCTTGAACTATGGGATCTTGACGAGTTTTTAGAACGTCTGGTGGAAACAGATCTGTGAGATGCAGTGTCCTGTAACAGCTTTATTTTTGCTTCTGCCTTTAATCTGGTTTGCTGGATAAAACTGTCTCTTTCAATATTGAGAGCATTGACGCGCTTTAATTGCATCATCGCACTTTCTGACTTCATGTTTTGTAAGACATTAGTGAATTTGATGCTGGTAAGCTGATAAAGCTCATATGAGGCAGAAAGTTGTTTAATGGCGCCCTCTAGTGTCAGTAGTTCACGTTCAACAGACACTGTATTGGCTTCAGCAAGGATTTTCTCCCAGACTAATTCCAAGCTATTTGACAATTCAGTCCTTGAAGCTTCATAATTCTCCATTACTTTCCAAGTGGGTTTAACTGAGCGTTTGGGTAACTCAGTTTCTTCAGGAACTTGTGGGGAGGTAGATGTGAGTTCACATGCAGAAGCTTGGTCACTCATGATAGCAGACTGACTGTGAAAGCAGGCAGGATCTGTGTGCTGAAATATGACACTGTGCAGATTGTCTCAGGCTATAAGGCTGCCATGTGCTGCTCTGTCCCTTCTGTCTTGCTATGAGGGCAGTAAATCTTGTCTGTTTCAGTACTGACATGCAGAAATCTTGTAATTAGGCTGTGAAACTCCGTTTTTCTACTGTTCTGTCTCAACTACAAAGCGATAAAGTTCATCTCCAGGTTGATGTAGGCCTTACACAAGCTGGTTTGCTATTATCCCTTGCATCGATACAGGCAGTTAACTCAATGAATAAACTCACAGTTAGGACGACAGACGATGAATCCTTTCGAATGTTCCGTTTAATGATGGATATTCATAGGTAGAAAAACGTTGCAGTTGTAAGCCACATGTAAGATGTTTAGCATGGAAGATATACAGGAGTAATGGCCAGAGTCAGGAAGTGGAGGAGATATATAAAGAACTACGGTGAGAGAGAGAGTTCAGCTAGAAAGAAGGGGACAGATCTTAAAGACACAGAGCAAGAATAATCACATAGTGTAACACAACAACACCCCTAAGTGAAAATGTCCAAATTGGGCCCAATTAGCCATTTTCCCTCCCTGGTGTCATGTGACTCATTAGTGTTACAAGGTCTCAGGGGTGAATGGGGAGCAGGTGTGTTAAATTTGGTGTTATCACTCTCACTCTGTCATACTGGTCACTGGAAGTTCAACATGGCACCTCATGGCAAAGAACTCTTTGAGGATCTGTAAAAAATAATTGTTGCTCTACATAAAGATGGCCTAGGCTATAAGAAGATTGCCAAGACCCTGAAACTGAGCTGCAGCATGGTGGCCAAGACCATACAGCGGTTTAACAGGACAGCTTCCACTCATAACAGGCCTCGCCACCAAAGAAGTTGAGTGCACGTGCTCAGCGTCATATCCAGGGTTGTCTTTGGGAAATAGACGTATGAGTGCTGCCAGCATTGCTGCAGAGGATGAAGGGGTGGGGGGGTCAGCCTGTCAGTGTTCAGACCATACGCCGCACACTGCATCAAATTGGTCTTCATGGCTGTCATCCCAGAAGGAAGCCTCTTCTAAAGATGATGCACAAGAAAGCCCACAAACAGTTTGCTGAAGACAAGCAGACTAAGGACATGGATTACTGGAACCATGTCCTGTGGTCTGATGAGACCAAGATAAACTTATTTGGTTCAGATGGTGTCAGGCGTGTGTGGCGGCAACCAGGTGAGGAGTACAAAGACAAGTGTGTCTTGCCTACAGTCAAGCATGGTGGTGGGAGTGTCATGGTCTGGGGCTGCATGAGTGGTGCCAGCACTGGGGAGCTACAGTTCATTACATGTTGGCATGAATGCCAACATGTACTGTGACATACTGAAGCATAGCATGATCCCCTCCCTTCGGGCCACAGGGCAGTATTCCAACATGATAACGACCCCAAACACACCTCCAAGATGACCACTGCTATGCTAGAGAAGCTGAGGGTAAAGGTGATGGACTGGCCAAGCATGTCTCCAGACCTAAACCCTATTGAGCATCTGTGGGGCTCCTCAAACAGGAGGTGGAGGAGCGCAAGGTCTCTAACATCCACCAGCTCTGTGATGTCGTCATGGAGGAGTGGAAGAGGACTCCAGTGGCAACCTGTGAATCCATGCCCAAGAGGGTTAAGGAAGTGCTGGAAAATAATGGTGGCCACACAAAATATTGACACTTTGGGCCCAATTTGGACATTTTCACTTAGGGGTGTACTCACTTTTTTTCCAGCGGTTTAGACATTAATAACTGTGTGTTGAGTTATTTTGAGGAGACGGCGAAGTTACACTGATATACAAGCTGTACACTCACTACTTTACATTGTAGCAAAGTGTCATTTCTTCAGTGTTGTCACATGAAAAGATAGAATAAAATATTTACAAAAATGTGAGAAGTGTACTCCCTTTTGTGAGATACTGTAAACAATTAGGCAGCGGCGACTGACCAGTAGACTGAAAATTGTGTATGTAGCATTTTCTATGGAGCACTGGAACGCATGTTAGTGTTTTGTTACAGTTGCAATGCAAGTGCACAAAGAAAGTACATTGGAATGTCAATTCAGAACGAATGGCTTAGCATTGTGCAGTGTTTGATGTTTGGGTCCTTAAAGTGGAGTTCCACCCAAAAATTTAACTTTTTGGAATCCCCCCCCCCCCTGGTGTCACATTTGGCACCTTTCAGGGGGGAGGAGGGAGCAGATATCTGTGTAATACAGGTATTTGCTCCCACTCAGTGGCAGCTGGTGCTCAAAATTTGGGGGGGGGGGGGGGGGGGCGCAAACAAACGAAAAACAAACAAACATCAATTGCAGTCTCACTGTGCCCATCAATTGCCACCACTGTACCCATCAATTGCCGCCACTGTGCCCATCAAACGCAGCCACTGTGCCCATCAAACGCAGCCACTGTGCCATAAAATTGTCGCCACTGTGCCATGCCATCAAACGCAGCCACTGTGTCATGCCATCAAACGCAGCCACTGTGCCCATCAATTGTCGCCACTGCGCCATGCCATCAAACGCAGCCACTGTGCCATCAATTGTCGCCACTGTGCCCATCAATTGTTGACACTGTGCCCATCAATTGTCGCCACTACGCCATGCCATTGTTGCCACTGTGCCCATCAATTGTCGCCACTGTGCCATGCCAAACGCAGCCACTGTGCCATCAATTGTCGCCACAGTGCCATGCCAAACGCAGCCACTGTGCCAGGCCATTGTCGCAACTGTGCCCATCAATTGTCGCCACTGTGCCATGCCATTGTTGCCACTGTGCCCATCAATTGTCGCCACTGTGCCATGCCAAACACAGCCACTGTGCCATGCCATTGTCGCCACTGTGCCTATCAATTGTCGCCACTGTGCCATGCCAAACGCAGCCACTGTGCCATGCCATTGGCTAAGATGCGTGTCAGTGATAACCAAGGAACGCACCCCCCGTGAGTCCCCTGGTTAACTATTTTGAAGCCAATTACAGCCCTCTGATAGACACTTCCACAGCCAACCAGCTGCCGTTATTCAGATGGCCGGCGCTCACCAGGGGGTAGCAGCAGCAGCGGCGACAATGCATGAATCTATGCATTGTTTTTCAGTGGCGGTGCAGGAGCGAGAGGGGGCGGCGCTCCTGCGCCCTTTATGGACGCACCGCCACTGCTCCCACTTCCGGGCATAGATAACCACGGTGACTGCGGTGACCTATGCCAGGTCCGGCGCCTACTCCGTCCCCCCTCGCTGTCTTCTAAAAGACACACAGGTCCCAGAAGACAGCAGGGACCAGTGAGGACGCGCAGCGCGACTCGCGCATGCGCAGTAGGGAACAGGAAATGAAGCCGCAAGGCTTTACTTCCTGATTCCCTTTACCGAAGATGGCGGCGTCTCCACCCGAGAGCCGAGGGACGGATCGGCTTCGGGTGCCGACATCGCGGGCGCACTGGACAGCTAAGTGTCCATATATTAAAAGTCAGCAGCTGCAGTATTTGTAGCTGCTGACTTTTATTTTAATTTTTTGGGGCGGAACACCGCTTTAACCTTACATACCCCTATGTTATTGAGGCAGTGTTCTTGCTAGCTGTCAATTCGCTCTCCTATTATGGTATGGGAGGAGCCTACATGGGGGGGTGAATTTTGAGGCGGCAAAACTAGAATGCTTTTGTAAACAGTGCTTTTCCTGTAGTGCGTTTTCAGATGTACAGAGACAGTTTGCACTTGTTTTTTGATGTCTGCAATCAACTTTATTGACATTAGGAGCTTCTACGGAAACAGACAAGTTTTTGCACCTGACAGCAGCACATTGGAAATCCTGTCTATTATCCCGAGAATGAAGCTGCCCTTGGCAAGACAGGTGTTGTGCATTAGGTTCTAATATAATTATTCCTGAAGGGAAATTAAAAACCTGTCTTGAAAAATAAGATTTGAAGGCTGCCCTTCCTGACCTCCCATCCTGTATATTGCTGGCTGCTTAGTGAAAATATTGCTACCCGGTGCTGTAGGTTTTTTATGGCAGGAGGGACCCTGTATGTCTCTTCTGCTATAGAATACCTTCTTCCTGCATTCAATTCTTACCTAGCTGTACACTGACTGACGTGCATATACAGTGCCTTGAAAAAGTATTCATACCCCCTTAAAATGTTCCACAAAAATGTAAATGTATTTATTGGGATTTTATTTGATAGACCAACACAAAGTGGCACATAATTGTGAAGTGGAAGGAAAATAATAAATGGTTTTCAAAATGTTTTACAAATAAATATGTGAAAAGTGTGGGGTGCATTTGTATTCAGCCCCCCTGAGTCAATACTTTGTAGAACCGCCTTTCTCTGCAACAGGGGCGTTGCTACGTGGGGAAAAAGACCAGGGGCTTCAGCCCAAAGTCTGAGCCCATCACCTGCTGGTTGTTGCCTGGCTTACCAGTGCCCATCAATGCTGGCCACTAAAAACTGACCTACCTGACCCACACTGACCAACCTGACCATTACACTGACCTTCCTTACCATAGGCGTGTGCAGGGGGTGTGCCAGGTGTGCCTGGGCACACCCTAATCATTTAATGCTGTCCTGATTCCCCCTACTGCCAGGGCTTTTCCCGTGTTGGCCCCCCTGCTCCGCAGTGCTGATGGCTTCCCTCCTCTCTCCCCAGCAGATGTAGGGGCTTCAGGATAGAGAGTGAGGGAAGAGGGTAATAACATTTTAATTTACCAGTGCCTTCCTTGTTCATTCCTAACTGAAGCACGGTAAACTGTGTTTACCATGCTTCAGTTTGTAAATAAACAGAAAGAAGCTCAGCACAGGGCACTTTACATTCATTTACTGCCGCGTGCAACTGAGGCTGTGGAGAAAGGCATGTGGGTTTGAGCTTTGGGGTGCACACCCTAATGCAATAGGCTGCGCACACCTATGTTCTTGACACACACTGACCCACATTGACCTACCTGATGCACACTGACCTACCAGACGCACTGACCCACACTCATGCACACTGACCTACCTGACCCACACTGACCATTACCTGACATACACTGACCTACCTCATGTACACTGACCTACCTGACATACACAGACTATTACACAGACCCAGACCCACACTAACCTACCTGACATACACTGACCTACCTGAAGCACACTGACCTACCTGACATACACTGACCATTACACTGACCCAGACCCACACTGACCTACCTGACATACACTGACCATTACACTGACCCAGACCCACACTGACCTACCTGACCCACACTGACTTACCTGAGTGACACACATTAAAATGCACTGACCTACGTGACCATTACACGTGACATCAGACTTCGGGTGACTGTGACCTCTGGCTCCTTCTGCAGCTCAGTCGTAGTGTGCGGCGCCGCCGCGCCGGCGCGCTCATCCCAGTAGACAGCAGGCAGCCAGAGACAGGAGAGGACAGGACAGAATAGAAAAGCCACCCAACCGAGCGCCGAGTGGGGATCTTCTCATAGTGACGCAGCTGCATTGTAATTCCCGCCTTCTGGAGCATGCAGCGCCTATGATGGACGTCACACGTCCAGCGGTCCCGGCATTGGACCAGTGGGACGTCCATCATAGGCGCTGCAGGCTCCAGAAGGCGAGACCTGCTATGTCACTTGGCCGCGCTCGGAGCTGACCAGTCCCCGCTCGGGATCAGGGCTTATAATAAATTTGTGAATGCCCAAGTCCCGGGGCTTTTTGGGGGTCCACTCGGGGCTCCAGCCCCCCCTCCCGAAGCAACTACTTTGCAATTACAGCTGCAAGTCTTTTTGGGGATGTCTCAACCAGCTTTGCACATTTAGAGAGACATTTTTGCCCATTCCTCATTGCAAAATAGCTCAAGCTCTGTCAGATTGGATGGAGAGCGTCGGTGAACAGCAATTTTCAAGTCTTGCCACAGATTCTCAATGGGATTTAGGTCTGGACTTTGACCGGACTATTCTAACACATGAATATGCTTTGATCTAAACCATTCCATTGTAGCTCTGGCTGTATGTTTAGGGTCGTTGTCCTGCTGGAAGGTGAACCTACGCCCCAGTCTCAAGTCTTTTGCAGACTAACAGGTTTTCTTCTAAGATTGTCCTGTATTTGGCTCCATCCATCTTCCCATCAACTCCGACCAGCTTCCCTGTCCCTGCTGAGGAAAAGCGTCCCCACAGCATAATGCTGCCACCACCATGTTTCACCGTGGGGATGGTGTGTTCAGGGTGATGTGCAGTGTTAGATTTCCACCACACATAGCGTTTTGCTTTTAGGCTAAAAAGTAAAATTTTGGTCTCATCTGACCAGAGCACCTTCTTCCACATGTTTGCTGTGTCCCCCACATAGCTTCTTGCAAACTGCAAACGGGACTTGTTATGGATTTCTTTAAACAAAAATTTCTTCTTGCCCCTTTTCCATAAAGGGCAGATTTGTGGAGGGCACGACTAATAGTTGTCCTGTGGACAGATTCTCCCACCTGAGCTGTGGATCTCTGCAGCTCCTCCAGAGTTACCATGGGCCTCTTGGCTGCTTCTCTGATGAATGCTCTCCTTGCCCGGCCTGTCAGTTTAGGTGGACGGCCATGTCTTGGTAAGTTTGTGCCATACTCTTTCCATTTCACAGATGATGGATTGAACAGTGCTCCGTGAAATGTTCAAAGCTTGTGATTTTTTTATTTTATAATCTAACCCTGCTTTAAACTTCTCCACAACTTTATCCCTGACCTGTCTGGTGTGTTCATTGACCTTCATGATGCTGTTTGTTCACTATGGTTCTCTAACAAACCTCTGAGGGCTTCACAGAATAGCTGTATTTATCCTGAGATTAAATTACACACAGGTGGAATCTATTTACTAATTAGGTGACTTCTAAAGGCAATTGGTTTCACTAGATTTTAGTTAGGGGTATCAGAGTAAAGGGGGCTGAATACAAATGTACCCCCCACACTTTTCACATATTTATTTGTAAAAAATGTTGAAAACCATTTATCATTTTCCTTCCACTTCACAATTATGTGCCACTTTGTGTTGGTCTATCACGTAAAATCCCAATAAAATACATTTATGTTTTTGGTTGTACCATGATAAAATGTGGAAAATTTTAAGGAGTGTGAATACTTTTTCAAGGCACTGTAGTTGATGCTGGTTCTTTGGATGAAGTCAATTGAATGGATAAGAGTTTTATCATCCATGGCTAGGCAATAGCAAAGAGTGGCCGAAGACTGAAGGATCTGGAGTTGGAATAAGCCCAGGAAAAGATGGCGGTGGGGGAGCAGCTTGGGGGAGCATGGATGTCGCATCATTGGAAAAGGGGACTTAAAGCAGAGGTGCAGCCAGTTTAAAAAAAAAAAAAAAAGTCAGCAGCTACTAACAGTGTAGCTGCTGACTTTTAATAAGGACACTTACCTGTCCTACTCGCCCGCAATGTCGGTCCCGTCATGGCGATCAATCGCTGCTGTCAGGTCCCGGCTCCTCCATCCTGACTAAGGGAAACAGGCAGTGAAGCCTTGAGGATTTACTGCCCATTTCCTACTGCGCATGCGCCACTCGCACGGTGCTTTGTGAATGGGCGGCTGCTTCCTGGGATACACACAGTTCCCAGAAGGCAGCGCGCCCCATTCACAAGAAGAGGAAACGGAAGTTCTCAATCCGAGGACAAGGAAGAGGCACAGTAGAGGCAGATTAGGGGACTTCCGCATAGCAACAGGCATTTCGGGTGAGTATAATTTTTTTTTTTTTCTATTAATTTTTTTCTCTTTTTTTTTAGGATTTTTAATGTAAAAAAAATTTCTGGGTGGACCTCCGTTTTAAGGAGCTAAGTTTGCCATAATGTGTAATTATTATCTTTGTTTCTTCTTTTCATGTGATGATTGGCTACTAGGTTTTACCACTTGAACTCCGAAAGATTTACCCCCCTTCCTGACCAGGCCACTGTTTGCGATACAGCACTGCGTTACGTTAACTGACAATTGCGCCGTCGTGCGACGCTATATCCAAATAAAATGTATGTCCATTTTTTCCCACAAATAGAGCTTTCTGTTGGTGGTATTTTTTCTTTTATAAATCTTTTTTATTGAATTTTCATGTATAAGACAAATACAACAAACGTAACGGATAAAACCAAACAATAAATATTTGTACGTGTATAAAAGACAATTAACGCCACCTACCTAAAGTGTTATGTGCTATAAATAAACTATAAAGTATACTAATTAGTACTCCGCAGCGGCTGTACATTTCCAGTGAATTCACCTCACCATACAACATATAAAATAAAATGAAAAATATAAGTGCAGCGCTATTAATCTATCATGTGAAATACCCAGTGATATCAAATTATATTCAAATAAATAAATCTATATAATAATGTGTTCAATTAAAGTTCACATGCTGAAAAAAATCAACGCAGAAAAGTTTCAGCATATGAACTTTAATTGAACACATTATTATATAGATTTATTTATTTGAAAATAATTTGATATCACTGGATATTTCACCTGATAGATTAATAGCGCTGCACTTAAATATTTAATTTTATTTTATATGTTGTATGGTGAGGTGAATTCACTGGAAGTGTACAGCATCTGTGGAGTACTATTTAGTTTACTTTTTAGTTTATTTATAGCACATAACACTTTAGGTAGGTGGCGCTAATTGTCTTTTATACACGTACAAATATTTATTGTTTGGTTTTATACGTTGCGTTTGTTGTACTTGTCTTATACATGAAAATTCAATAAAAAAGATTTATAAAAGAAAAAAATACCAGCAAAAGGAAGCTCTATTTGTGGGGGGGAAAAAAGGACAAACATTTTATTTGGATATTTTATTTAATAAATATTTGTTGCCCACTCAGGGGTTAGTTAGTGTAGGCACATAGTATCTAAAACAGTTAGCGGGAGCAACACCAAGAGGACAATAATGTGACAGAGTAACTTTGACTATTAGATAGCGGTAAAAGACACAAGAAGAAAATGCCGATTGGCCCATGGCACCCCACTCTACCCAAAAACTGATCCAGGTCCATCTGGGCTTCCCCAGATCCTTCATCGTCCAAGAATTATGAGGCCGTTCCAGGCTCGCCCAACCATTTCGCCCACACTTTGCCATATTTAGACGGACAACCCCTGATGGCATAAGTATCTTTATATAATGGGAGGTTGTTATTAAAGGGGAGTTCCAGCCTTTTTTTATGTTTATTAAAAGTCAGCAGCTACAAAAAGTGTAGCTGATGGCTTTTAATAAACATACACTTACCTGTTCCACTGTCCAGCGACGCGACGCCTGGAGCTCCGCTCCTCTCCCCCCTTCTCTGCCGGCACCTCCATTCATAGTGTGGGCACCCGGCCGTGACAGCTTTCGGCTTCACGGCCGGGCACTCACTGCGCATGCCTGTCACGTCCCAGGTGATCGCCTACAGGGAGGGGCCGCCAAAAGGCGATATGACATATCACCTAGGCGACCCCAGGGCGGAAGGAGGAAGTGGGACCGGAAGTCCCACTCCTACTGAAGCCCCCACTCCCCCCCCCCCAAAAAAAAATTACATGCCAAATGTGGCATGTAAGGGGGCGAGGAGTGGATTAAGCGGAAGTTCAAAATTTGGGTGGAACTCCACTTTAACCAATTGCTTCCAGAAAGAAGTTGAGGGAGGAGTCTGCTTCTTCCAATGCAAAGTAATGGCTTTTCTTGCATAGAAGAGAAGGAGGTTAGCAAGTGTTTTTTCTGCCCTGGAATGGAGAATATTATCTACCTGGCATTACAAACGGATTTCAATGGCGTGAGGGACCATCGTCGAAATTAAAGTGTTAATAATGGTTATCAAGGTCGACCAAAAGCTCTCTATGGCAGGACATGGCCAGAAGATGTGGGAATAATTACCGGGAGAATAACCACATCTCCAGCACTCTGGTGGGTGGGATGGATTCATTACATGCAACCTAGAAGGATGAAAAAAGCTCTATGTACTATCTTAAACTGAATCAGTCTATCACGTAAGGAAACAAATGTTTTAAATGGGAGATCCCATATGTCATCCCAATTATCATTGTCTAAATGCGGAGCATCTTGCAGCCACTTATCTCTGAGTAAGTATAAAGGAGGTAGGGCTACTGACATTAAATGGGCATAAATGTGAGATATGGGTTTTTCAAAGCAATCTGTTCTGAGTACATGCTCTAGTTCTGACTCCACCATCCCAAAGGATGCCCGTGGAAATTGGCTATGGAAGGCATGGGAAACCTGCCAATATTGAAAATTACATGTGAGGGCCCGTGGAAGTCCTCAGATTGACTGACTTATGCCCTGTACGCACGATCGGATTTTCCGATGGGATAAAATCCGATGGAATTTTCCGTCGGAATTCCGTTCAAGCTGTCTTCCATCAGTCTTGCCTACACACTGTCAGTCCAAATTCCGACCGTCCAAAACGCGGTGACGTACAACACTACGACGAGCCGAGAAAAATGAAGTTCAATGCTTCCGAGGATGCGTCGACTTGATTCTGAGCATGCGTGGGTTTTTTCTCCGTCGGTGTTCCACACAGACGATAGGAATTTCCTATCGGTTTTCTTTTCCATCGGAAAAAAATAAAACATGTTCTATTTATAAACACCGACGGAAAAAAATCCGATGGGGCCCACACACGATCGGAAGTTCAGATGAAAATCCGATCGTGTGTACAAGGCATAAGGGTCTTAGGGATGCCTGATTCACTATTTGAGAGATACATGTGATTCTATTTGAAGGATCCCACAAGTATAATTGCTACCATATATTTGTCTTCATTTGGTGGTATTCGATCATCTCTGTGGTTTTTATTTTTTGTACTATAAACAAAAAAAGACCGACAATTTTGAAAAAATATATATATTTTTTTACTTTCTGCTATAAAACATGTCCAATGAAAAAAATAAAAAAAATAAAATGCCTTGTTTACATAGGCAGATCACCGTTCTCCCTCTGTACTGAAGCATTGGCGGGTGTCATCAGACATCTAGTCCACTATACCTGCTGTTTAGCTCCCACTATGTATAATCCCAGCGGGGGCAGGCTTCTGGCGACGTGCGCGCCCCAGAACCGGATGTGCAGGATCACGAGCTACGGCCTTGCCGCCTTATATGTAAGTTAGATGGTCGGCAAGCGGTTAAACGCCTTCACATGGGAGGAGATCACATGTCCTGCCATACCTGGAAGTACCGGTAAAGGAGAGAAAGGAGCCTCAGGGGATAGCTGGGAATGTGAGTATCAGTGGGTCAGAATGTGGTTCATAATCATTGTTATTTTGGCCTGAATGGGTCAATGCCACTCACAGATTTACTGACAGTGGTCAATGATACAGGAAATTAGTAAAACCAGTCCAATGGGGACAGACAGCAATAAAATCACGACAAGGGATCTAACCCTTCTTCACTTTACCCAAAACTAAAAAAAAAATAGTTTGGAGTCCCACCCAAAGTCCACGGGTGCATTAGCCCAACCATGAAGATGGCCGCTGGCGCTGAGCCAGTTTAGGCTACGGGTGTACTTAAATTGACATGATTTAAAAAAATATAAAAAAAGAAAACAAGGTGTTAACTTTTCTTTAATTATCCCGTTGTTTCCCTGAGTTGTCCTCACCATTCCTCTGCCCGTGCTCCCCAGTTGCCAATGGGTGCCAAACTCCTGTCAATTTGTAACAAAGTCTATTAATGCAAATTCCACAGTTTTTGGTTTTGTTTATGCTAATAAAAATCTCCCAGTTCTTGACAACCCAAAGTGAGAAGGCTGCTGCTAGAAAATGAGCTCCAGCTGTTACCAGTCATATTTTGAAATAACTCATTCGGTTGGAAAAAATAAATGTGTTTATAGAGGGAAACATATAGATTTTTCTGTAGACAGAGGTGACTCCTAAATATTGAATATCAATGTTCCTATTCCAACCAGAAATATTAGCAGCAGCCATGGCCATAACGTGGTCATTCCGAGGCAGCGTAGTTGCTGAAAATTTCTTGCCTCCTGGCTCTAAATAAATAAATTAATAAAATAAAAATAACTTGCTAATTGCTTGGCTGTCATGCAGATCCAGTAGCTTCAGTATTTTTGGAGTTACTGATGTGATACAATTATGAAGGCCATGCTGGTTCCAGGTAAGAGACTCAGGAACTATGGAAGCCACAAAATCAGTGTGACAGTCCAATAACAACATCCAGGCACTAGCATTTTCAGAAATAGAAATAGAAATGGCAACTTTATATATTCCTCAGTAGAGATTTCCTTGCCATTTATTTTGCTATCTTATCTACCATTATTTATACATAGAGGGTGTTGTGAGATCTTAATTACTGTCTTTCTGGTGTCGCAAATCTCTAGCAATCTCAAGATAGCAGCTGTGAAAATTCTGTGTAAAAATGTGCAATACTCACTTTCATATTAGCTCCCTTCATTCTTTCTTTCTTATTTGTATGGAATTATTAAAAACCAAAAAAATTGTTTCAGCCAATCAAGTAAGGAGGAATTATGTTATTGTATACAGACTGAACTTATTAGAAACAAGTTTACCTTCAAAATCTAGTTTCCCGTCTGAGTTTTCACAGCTGCTGTCTAAAGATTGTTAGAGATCTGTGACAGGGGAAAGAGTGCAATAAAGAGCTTATAATGCCTTTTAGGGATGAGCTTTCTGTCCGGGCTCGAACACGAGTTCGACTCGAACATTGGCTGTTTGCCCATTTGTCGAAAAACGAACATTATGGGGCGTTCGCACCAAATTCGAGGGGCGCGGAACGCCCCATAATGCACTGTGACATCACAGTGCATTGCTGCCTGATGATTAGCCAAGCATGCACTATGACCCGCATGCTTTGGCCAATCACAGCGCCGTCAGCAAAGAGAGCCATAATTGGCCAAAGGGAGGGTGCCTTTGGCCAATTATGGCTCAGGGGGTTAAGTCCATGCCCCACACTATATAAGGCCGTCTGCACGTCGGCCCTGAGTAGTGTGTTGCTGGCGTTGAGAGAGAGAGATAGTGTCATTTCATTTAGATTGAGCAGGCAGGCAATTCAGTTAGCTGCAGTGTATTTAGTATATATATACATCCAGGCTTTGTATATATATATATATATACACACACTGTATCCAGTTTAGCTAGATCTGACTGCAGACCGTTCCTGGTGTACTGTTTCTAATATACTTCAGGCAGGCAGGTGATTTAGCTATCTGCAGTGCATTTAGTATATATAAACATCCCGTCTTGTATATATACAGTATATATATACACTGTATCCTGTGTAGCTAGATCTGACTGCAGGCCATTCCTGGTGTACGTATTCAAATACACTGTCAGGCAGGCAGGTCAGGCAGGTGATTCAGTGATCTGCAGTGCATAAAATATATATACTGTCTCCTACATATTTATCCACTACATTCTAGTGTAGCCAAGCCTATACCTGACTGCAGGCCATTCCTGGTGTACGTATTCAAATACACTTTAAGGCAGGCAGGCCAGGCAGGTGATTCAGTGATCTGCAGTGCATAAAATATATATGCTGTCTCCTACATATTTATCCACTACATTCTAGTGTAGCCAAGCCTATACCTGACTGCAGGCCATTCCTGGTGTACGTATTCAAATACACTTTCAAGCAGGTAGGCCAGGCAGGTGATTCAGTGATCTGCAGTGCATAAAATATATATACTGTCTCCTACATATATATCCACTGCATTCTAGTGTAGCCAAGCCTATACCTGACTGCAGGCCATTCCTGGTGTACTTTTTCTAGTAAAATTCAGACGATGTTTTGCTAATCGAATTTTACAGTATGTTTGGAAGGCCACCAAGGAGAGGCAGACGCTCACAGGCCACTAAAAGAGGGCAAGCAGGCTCTGTGTCTACATCCAACAGTGCTGGTCGTGGACACGGTGCATCCTCAGCACGTGGCCGTGGAGCAGGCTTGTCCTTTTTTTTCGACAGCTGGCTGTGTTGAGCCACAACATGCAGAAGAGTTGGTAGAGTGGAGCACAAAGCCGTCCTCATCCTCCTCATCCTCTGTCACCCAGGCTCAGAGTACTTTGGCTGCCAATGCAGCTGCCAAAGTGGCCTATTCCTTCGGCTCAATGTCATCAGTCACTCCTTCCCTAGCCCCACCATCATGCACGGAGGAGTCCCCTGAACTGTTCCACCACAGTGTCGGGTACATGCTGCAGGAGGATGTGCAGCGTTTTGAAGGCTCCGATGATGGTACCCAGGTTGAGGATGAAGGCAGTAATGTGAGCCCAGAGAGAGGGGGTGCCCAAGAAGGACAAGAAACTGGCAGTCATGTTTCCCCAGCTGCAGCATACTGCCAGGTTTGCTCCAGTGGCGAGGAGGGAGGGGATGAGGAGGTCACTGACTCTACATGGGTGCCTGATAGAAGAGAGGAGGAGGAGGAGGAGGCACATCTCCAATGAGGCAGGATACCCTCCAGTGTCCAGCTTAAGGGCAGCTAACCGACTGTATCACACTGCAGAGCTCCGCATGTGCAGGGCGCCGCTGACGTTTTTTCAAAAGTTCTTTGGTGTGGGCCTTTTTTGAGACGTGTGCAGCAGATCGCACCGTTGCTGTTTGCAACATATGTCTGAACGGCATATCAAGCGTGGCCAAAACAGCAGCCCTTGGGCACCACATGCTTGACCAGACATATGTCGAGCTCCCATGCAGTCCGTTGGCAACAGTACTTAAAAGACCCACACCAAAGAACAAGGCGGACCTCTCCTTGCTCCTCATCAGCTGGGATCTCCAACCCCACTATACCTTCAGTCCTCTCAGAAACCTGCACTGAGAGGAATGAAGGTGTAGAATTAGGTGTCCCAAGCACTTGAGGGCCATCTGTTAGCGGTACACCTAAATCCAATTGCTGCCTTTTCAGCTGGTAGCAGGCAAATTTCCCTACCCCATTTGCTAAACCGTCTAAAGAAATTCGGTCCCAGACATCCACATGCGCAGCGTCTGAATGCTAGTTTGGCTAAATTGCTAGCACTCCAAATGCTGCCTTTTCAGCTGGTAGACTCTGCCCCCTTTCGCAAATTTGTGGAATGTGCGGAACCTCAGTGGCAGGTTCCCAAACGCCATTTTTTTTTTCGAAAGGCCATTTCGACTCTCTACCGGCATGTGGAAGGCAATGTCTTGGCCTCGTTGGCCAGGTCGGTCAGTGGTACGGTACATATTACCGCTGACTCATAGTCCAGCAGGCATGGACAGGGACATTACCTTTCTTTCACGGCGCACTGGGTAACTCTGCTGGCAGCTGGGAAGGATGCAGGACAGAGTGCAGTATTGTTGTTCCGTCACCACGCCTCCAAAATGCTGGTAGTGGTGATTCTGCCACACCTCTCTCCTCCACCCCTCCTCTTCTTCCTCTAAGGCCTCTTCCTGTTCAGATTTGTCCTCGGAACCAGCGGTGCTCTGTAGGCATTCTAGAGGCTACGCAAGCACTGCAAGATGCCATGCGGTGCTTGAGTTGGTCTGCTTAGGGGACAGGAGCCACACTGGGGCAGAGATTCTGTCAGCTCTGCAGGCGCAGGCTCAGAGGTGGTTGACGTAATGCCAGCTTCAGCCAGGAATGGTGATTTGCGACAATGGCACCAACCTCCTCTCCGCCCTCCGACAGGGACACTTGACCCATGTTCCCTGTTTGGCTCATGTCCTTAATTTGGTGGTGCAGCGGATCTTGTGCAGGTACCTGGGCTTACAGGATCTCCTGAGGCAGGCCAGGAAAGTCTGTGGGCATTTCCGCAAGTCATATAATGCCAGTGCTCGGCTGGCTGACCTCCAAAAGAATGCAACCTTCCCAAGAACCGCCTCATCTGTGACATGCCCACCAGGTGGAACTCAACGTTGGCAATGCTGCAGCGGCTGCAAATGCAGCGGAGGGCCATCAATTAGTACCTGTGCGAGTATGGCACCAGGACAGGATCAGGGGAGCTTGGCTTTTTATCGCTACGCCAGTGGCTAATGATCAAGAATGCATGCACTGTCCTGTCACCATTTGAGGAGGCCACGAGGATGGTGAGCAGTGACAGTGCATGCATCAGTGATACTGTCCCTCTTGTCTTCCTGTTGGAGCACACGCTGCGTGCAATAATGGACAGGGAACTTGAGGCAGAACAGAGGGAGGAAGAGGAGGACTTCCTTACCTCTCAAGGCCCCCTTTATCCAGACAGTATTACTGCAGGCCCGCCAATCTCACAGGAAGAGGAGGAGGAGGAGGAGGAGGATGAGGATTGTGTCAGCATGGAGGTGGAGCCTAGCACTCAGCATCAGCAGCAGTCTTCAAGGGATCGTTTTCAGTCCCCAGAAACCTATGGACTTGTACGTGGCTGGGAGGAGGTGGCTGCGGATCATGTCGTCCTTAGTGACCCAGAGGACTCTGGACTGAATGCCTCAGCAAACCTATGCTGCATGGCCTCCCTGATCCTGCAAAGACTGCGAAAGTACCCTCAGATTTGTGGTATCAAGGAGAAGGATCAGTACTGGTTGGCAACCCTTCTTGATCCACGTTACAAGGGTAAGATTGCACAACTTATCCAGCCTTCGCAGAGGGAGCAGAGGATGAAACATCTTCAGGAAGCCTTGTAGAAAGGTTTGTGCAATGCGTTTCCAGGGCCTGGGAGGTTACAATTTCCTGGTCCTGGACAACGTGTTGCTGAGGCTTCGGTCAGTCACAGAAGGAGCGGTGGAGAAGGTGGCCGTCTGACCGATGCGTTCAGACAATTTTTTAGTCCGCAGCCCCAAGGTCTGATCGGTTCCAGCAACCATCGCCAGCATCTGATTTACATGGTGCAGGAATACCTAGGGGCAAGATCAGACTTGGAGACCTTTCCAACTGAAAATCCACTGGGTTACTGGGTCTTGAGGATGGATCACTGGCTAGAGCTTGCACAGTATGCAATTGAGCTACTGGCCTGTCCTGCATCCAGCGTTCTATTTGAACACACATTTAGTGCTTCTGGAGGCTTTGTAACCGATCACAGAGTGGGCCTGTCCACAGACTCAGTTGATCAGCTCACCTTCATAAAAATTAATCAGTCTTGGATCACCAGCTACCAAGCACCTGATGCTGATGTAACCGATTAATTTTACTATGAATGTGAGATCCCTTGAAGACTGCCTATGCTGGTGCTGAGTGACTATCCTGTTATGCTGAGTGACCATCCTATTCCTCCTCAATGTTCATGTTGATAGCTTCTAAGAACATTTTTGTTTCTGGGCACCACCACCAGTGGCTAAGGCCCAATTTTTCTGCCCCTGTTTAACAGGGGCGTGCAATTACAATTTTTGCTGTAATATTTTGCAGCAGGGCTCGTTCCTGCGCTCAACTAGAATATCTGTGAGGGGTTGCAGTGTTGTGGCACCACCACCACAGCCTAAGGCCCAATTTTTCTGCCCCTGTTTAACAGGGGCGTGTAATTACAATTTTTCATCTAATATTTCTCAGCAGGGCCCATTCCTGCACTCAACAAGAGTATCTGTGAGGCTTTACAGTGTTCTGCCACCACCACCACCACCACCTAAGGCCCAATTTTTCTGCCCCTGTTTAACAGGGGCGCGTAATTAGAATTTTTGATCGAATATTTCTCAGCAGGGCCCGTTCCTGCGCTCAACAAGAGTATCTGTGAGGCTTTACAGTGTTGTTCCAACACCACCAACACCACCACCACCGAAGGCCCAATTTTTCTGCCCCTGTTTAACAGGGGTGCGTAATTACAATTTTTGATCTAATATTTCTCAGCAGGGCCCGTTTCAGACAGCAAAACAAATGTTACAGGGGTGATGATAACCCTTCCCTATGTTATCCAAAAAGCTTAAAAATCGATGTTTTGGCTGGAGCTACACTTACAAAATGTAACTGTTCCAAATTACAAACAGATTCAACTCATGAACAAACCTACAGTCCCTGTCTTGTTTGGACCGCCTGTATACTGCTGTTCAGAGTATATAGGGCCTGGGGGCCCCACGCCTTTTCTTTTTTTATTTTGGATGCGGGTTTCCCTTAATATCCATACAAGACCCAAATGGCCTGGTAATGGGATGGGGGGGGGGGCAATGCTGTTTTTCTCAATAATTTTCATCCATATTGCCGGGACCAGACATTACATTAAAGCCGCAAGCAGTTTTAAATGACTTTTATTCCTTTAGAAATTTCATTTTGTGCAGGGACTGTTCTAAACACGGGACAAACGTGCCACTTTACAGGCATACTATAGACACCCCCCAGGTACGATATTTAAAGGAATATTTCACTTTTATTTTTTCACTTTAAGCATTATTAAAATCACTGCTCCCAAAAAAACTTCAGTTTTTAAAACTTTTTTTTGCATTGATACATGTCCCCTGGGGCAGGACCCGGGTCCCCAAACACTTTTTATGACAATAACTTGCATATTAGCCTTTGAAATTCTCACTTTTGATTTTTGACGTTTGAGTCCCATAGACTTTAACGGTGTTTGAATGTTCGCGCAAACTTTTGGTCCGCTCGCTGTTCTGCCGCGAACCAAACCGGGGGGTGTTCGGCTCATCCCTAATGCCCATAAATGGATAGCAAGAGGAATGGCATGGGTCACTTTAAACATACATTTGGTATAACTTTGCTGAAAAAGAAAAAGGGCCTTATTTTGAGGTGAGTCTGAAGGATTATTGAGTCCACATAAATCCATTACAGAGAGTAAAGCCCTGTACACACGATCGGATATCCTATGGATTTATGTCCGATAGATTTGTCCATCGGATATCCGATGAAACTGTTTTCCATCAGTCCTGCCCACACACCATCAGTCAAAAAAACCGACCGTTCCAAACGCGGTGACGTAAAACACTCCGATGAGCCGAGAAAATTAAGTTTAATGCTTCTGAGCATGCGCCGACTTGATTCTGAGCATGCGTGGGTTTTTGATCCGATGGACTTGCCCATAGACATTCTGAGTTTTCGATCGGTTTTTTATCCATCGGAAAAATTTAAAACATGTTCTATTTTTTAAAACCGATGGAAAAAAGGCCGATGGGTCCCATACACGATCGGTTTATCTGATGAAAAGAATCCATCGGACGAAAATCCATAGGATATCCGATCGTGTGTACAGGGCTTTACTGTCTAATTTGTAGACATATCTATTGGTTCAAATATATTACATTGTATATCAGTTTTGCCAGATTTTGGTGGGTCCCCTGCCTGACTGCACAGCCATGCCGGCGACCACACTTTATTTCACTGCAATTTTAGAAATAAAGCTTGGTCACCAACTTGCCAGTAGCCTGGTGGTTGAGCTATGAAGGAGCAATAATACACAAAAGGTCATCATTGTGCTTAATCTGTTACTTTTTAGAAAGCTTCCTTTGGCAGGTGGACAGCACTTTGCAGTGGGTAGAGCCTGTGGAGCTTCCTGTCACAGCCCTACTAGGCATTACAAAAGGCTAATAAATTGCAAATTTGGGTAAAAATATATTTCATGATTTTTTTTTATTTTTTATAAATACATAATTGGACTAAAGAATGCTTTTCATTGCCCTGGAGTTTAGTTTTAAAAGATTGGGCTTAGTGCTTGTTTGTTTTTTAGTCCTCTTTAAGCTCACCTTGTTCAAACACCTGAGAACCCTGCAGAGGATCCAGTATTTGGATCCCTATGACATCGAGAGTGACCAGAGTTATCCTTCGTGGGGACAGGGTTTTCTTCACCTACGCACACAGGAGGTTGTGTATCTCCACATATTCAGACCAACCACAGCCTCAACAGATGATAATTATTTCAATTTTTTCTCTTTACCTACCAATGAACCTTCTGGGCTAATAATCTTGTTTGGACCAACCTACTACACTATATGGGCTCTCCCGCCTCTCTCTTTTCTTTTCCAGTGAACACCCTCAGCTGCCCCAGAAACTGCTGGTCAGTCCTTTGAGATTAAACTTTAAGGTCATCAGAGGCTATCTATGGTTTCTGCTTCTGGTGTAAGGGGGACGGCTGATGTAAGGGAGGGCCCTGTAGTGGACCCTGATGTAAGGGGTGGAGTCTGACAAAGACCCAGATGTAAAAGGGACCCTGTAGTAGACCCTGATGTAAAGGGGGAGTCTGATAGAGACCCTGATGTTAGGGGAGGTGCCCTGTAGTGGACCCTGATGTAACGGGTGGAGTATGATGAAGACCCTGATGTAAGGGAGGAGTCTGATAGAGACCCTAAGGTAAGGGGGGGGTTCTGTAACTGGACTCCAGGACAGGTAAGTGTCCATTTATTAAAAGCTAGCACTGCAGTATGTGTAGCTGCTGTTTTTTTGTTTTTTTGGGGGGGCGGAACACCGCTTTAAGGTCATCAGTGGCTATCTATGGTCTCCGCTTCTTATGTAAGGGGGAAGTTAATGGGAACCCTGATGTAAGAGGGGACTCTGATTGTGACCCTGATGTAAGAGGGGCTTTGAAGTTGACCCTTATGTAAGAAAGAAGTCTGATGGGAACCCTGATGTAAGGGGGGGGGGGATTTCTGAAGTGGACGCTGAGGTAAGGGGGGAGTCCGATGGAGAATCTGATGTTGGGGGGTGCCCTGTAGTGGACCCTAATTTAAGTGGGAAGTCTGATAGAGTCCCTAAAGTAAGGGGGACCCTGTAGTAGACCCTAATGTAAGGGGGGTGTCTGATGGGATTTTGGGGGAGGGGTCTGCAGTGGACCCTGATGTAAAGGGGGGAGTCTGATGGAAACCCTGATATAAGGGGGGGGCTGTAGTGGACCCTGATGTAAGGGGTGGAGTCTGATGGAGACCTTGATGTAAGGGGGGCCTGTAGTGGACCCTAATGTAGGGGGGAGTCTGATAGAGACCCTGATGTAAGGGAGGGCCCTGTAGTGGACCCTGATGTAAGGGGTGGAGTCTGATGGGATGTTGGGGGGTGCCCTGCAGCGGACCCTGATGTAAGGGGGAGTCTGATGGAGACCCTGATATAAGGGGGGCCCTGTAGTGGACCCTGATTAAAGGGGGGTCTGATGGGATGTTGGGGGGCACCCTGTAGTGGACCCTGATGTAAGGGGGGAGTCTGATGGAGACCCTGATATAAGGGGGACCCTGTAGTAGACCCTGATGTAAGGGGGGGTCTGATGGGATGTTGGGGGGCACCCTGTAGTGGACCCTAATGTAAGAAGGGGGAGTCTGATGAAGAAAATAGAAGAGAACTGCGCTAAAAGACAAAATAAAAAATAAAAAAGAGCCCAATAACTGCAAACAATATCACAGTTACTGGTTGGGAGCTGCGATTACCATGTAAACAAAAAGTACAAGAGGATAATATAGAAAAGAAAATAAATCGCGCTAACCCGTGATCATTCAATAGTGATGAATATACAAAATAAAGCAACAACACAAAAAGATGTGAAACACAAATTGATTAAATAAATTTGATTAATAATGAAATTAGTCCATTAGTGAATAAGCAAAACAATGTCCATAATAAACACCAGTGCTCTGTGTAAAGGAAGTCCATATGGTGAGATATTGCATCCAAAAAATAAACGTGTTGATCCACCACCAATCAGAAGAACATCCTCCTTACCAACTAGTCACGATCCCCCATGACAGAGGATCAATGAGTGCATATAGTAAACCAGCTCCCTCCGCAGATCAGCGATCACAAATAGAATTCCTTTGCAGTAACTCCTGACAATCATCAGCAGATACACCCAATATAGAAAAAATAATATGGGCTCCACATAGTGCATTAAAAGCATATAAGGTTTATTAAAAACAATTAATATTCCACTTGCACTTATGTAGATAATATAGGCCTTTAAGTCTGGTGTGCCGGCCGGTGCACATACAACAGACACCCGTCCTACTGGGAACCGTGTGAAGCACGAGGTGACGTCAGTGCTTCGCTCCGCCCTACGTCCGTTTCGTAAAAAACGTACTTCTTTCGTGCCCCTGGAAGAACTAAGTTTTTTACGAAACGTACGTAGGGCGGAGCGTGACTAGTTGGTTGGGAGGAATTTCTTCTGATTGGTGGTGGATCAACACGTTTATTTTTTGGATGCAATATCTCACCACATGGACTTCCTTTACACAGAGCACTGGTGTTTATTATGGACATTGTTTTGCTTATTCACTAATAGACTCATTATTAATCAAATTTATTGAGTCTGATGAAGACCCTGATGTAAGGGGGACCCTGTAGTAGACCCTGATGTAAATGGGGAGTCTGATAGAGACCCTGATATAAGGGGGGCCTGTAGTGGACCCTGATGTAAGGGGGGAGTCTGATGGAGACCCTGATGTAAGGGGGGCCTGTAGTGGACCCTAATGTAGGGGGGGAAGTCTGATAGAGACCCTGATGTAAGGGAGGGCCCTGTAGTGGACCCTGATGTAAGGGGTGGAGTTTGACGAAGACCCTGATGTAAAGGGGACCCTGTAGTAGACCTTGATGTAAAGGGGGAGTCTGATAGAGACCCTGATGTTAGGGGAGGTGCCTTGTAGTGGACCCTGATGTAAGGGGTGGAGTATGATGAAGACCCTGATGTAAGGGAGGAGTCTGATAGAGACCCTGATTAAGGGGGGGGGTTCTGTAATAGACCCTGATATAAGGGGGACTCTGATGGGGAACTTGATGTAAGTAGGGACTCTGATGGGGCCCTTATACCTGCCTGTGAATATTTGTAAAAAAAAACAATGTGGTCCTTGCATTGAAAACTTTGTAGACCCCTGGTATGTACCATAAACCAAACCTTTTCCATCATAACTCCAAGAAAGATCTTTTCTCCGACAGCGACAGAAGCGTTAACCGCCCCTCTGTTTACACGCATCAAAAATAGGAGGAATTCAATCTTCTTTTCTGTGCAATCTGATAACCACAAAAAATGCCACCCACAACTCCACAAGTACCTTGCCAAACAAATAATTTAATTGCTTCAGAATTATCTGCTCCTAATCATTCTTAGCCTAATTACCATTCATCTTTAGTCGGTGGATGCATTGATTCATGGGTTATTGTTTGTAATCTTTTAATTTCTCATTAAATAATAAAAAAAAAAAAAAGCGCGGTACGTAGAGAGAGAGAACTTTAATCCGCTAAATGGAGCCAAAGTCGGACGACTAAATAGGAAATCCTTCAGACAATATTTTTTGGTTTCTATAATGCTGTCACTCAATGTGTAATTAAAAGTTGCACGCCTGTTGTTTTATCTGTCAACATTTTCATATGAATGCCGTTTAAATTAATTACTAAAAGTAAATACATTATAAATCAAAACACTTTTCTTGGAACAAATAGGACAGGGAACAAAAGGCTTAATAAACCTCGGGAAAGATGAACAATTTAATGGGAGGATTTTTTTTTTGTGTGTGTGTGTGTGTGTATATCTCGCTAGTTTTGTTGTTTTTCTTTTCTTTCTTTTCTTTTTTTTTTTTATTTAAACTTATTTAGTGGATTTTGCATTTGAATCTTTCTTTCACAGCCATGTGCGGGATTGGGCGCAAAGCAAAAAGACATCAAGGGATGCCGTTGGGAATCGGCAGTAATGGGATTTCTGCGAAAAGAGTGGATATTGCAGAGAGGCGTGATAACTGCCGTCTTTGTATCGTGCCATTGCGAGACTCGCTGCTTCTTTTGTCTGCCGTGCTAGATGGCTTTTTTTTTTTCTGCATTTAATTGAATAGCTGAAACATTGGTGGAAGCTTTATCTTTGGCCTTGTAGTGATGACATTGATGGGACATTATTTTTAAATGAGAACTTTGGTCTAAGTGACAACGAATGCCGGTATCAGAGTGGTTCCTATTTTAAAGTATATCTAAAGCCCAAACTTTTTTTAGATTTTGGATAGATTGGGGGAGGGTAACCATTGCCCATTTTTTTTTTGTGATTTCCCTTTACCCTTACCCTTTCCCTTTGTCCTTTAGGCCCAACAGAATGTAAGAGGATAGAAAGTTGTCATGGGAACAAGCGTCCCCATTGGAGTAAGAAAGTTGTCATTGGAACAAGCGTCCCCATTGGAAGATTTCCTCTCTATGTCTGCTCTGGTGGGAACTCAAAATGTTAGATTAATGCCGCGTACACACGACCGTTTTTCATGACGAGAAAAATGCCATTTTTTTATTTGGTCATTAAAAACGATCGTGTGTGGGCTCCAGAGCATTTTTCACAACGTGAAAAATGGCCATTAAAAATTTGGAACATTCTCTAATTTTTCTCGTCGTTTTTCATGTCGTCGTTTTTCTCGTCATGAAAAACGGCCGTGTGTAGGCTTTAACGACGTAAAAAAAACCACGCATGCTCAGAAGCAAGTGATGAGACGGGAGCGCTCGTTCTGGTAAAACTAGTGTTCGTAATGGAGATAGCACATTCGTCACACTGTAACGGACTGAAGAGCACAAGGCTGAAAAGCGTGAATCGTCTCTCTCCAAACTTTACTAACACAAGGATCAGCAAAAGCAGCCCAAAGAGTGGCGCCATCCGAATGGAACTTCCCCTTTATAGTGCCGTCATACATTTCGTACGTCACCGCGCTTTGCTCGAGCATTTTTTTTCATGATCGTGTGTAGGCAAGGCAGGCTTGAGAAGAATCACTTCGAGAAAAACTTCGTTTTTTTCAATGACATTAAAAACGGTCGCGTGTACGCGGCATTAGACTAAGTGCCAGTTCACACAGGGGCAACACGACTTACACGACTTTGCATGGCGACTTGGAGGCGACTTTAGCGCGACTTTGAGCGACTTACAACACGACTTCAAGTCGCCTCCAGGACAGGCGACTTTGCCTGTGGCCAATCACAGAATAATCAGCTCTGTGGGAGGGAGGGGTTTGCCTGGGTAAACTATTTTCTTTTACTGTAAAGTTGCTTCAATTAAGATGGAGATCCGACTTGGAGGCGACTTCCATTGAAATCAATGGGTGCAAGTCGCCTAGAAGTCACCTTGAAGTAGTACAGGAACCTTTTCTGAAGTCGGAGCGACTTCAGTAGTGTACATTAAGACGGCTCTCATTAACTATAATGGAATTTCTTATGTCAAGCGACTTGGGGCGACTTGAGGTCTGACATGTGGGATCCCAAGTCGCTGTAGTGTGAACCGGCTCTTACCTTTACTTTCACTGCTGGTGATATTGGCGATCAAGATTAGAGAGAACAATATACACCTGATAGGGTTTCTAATCCCTCACCACTCATTTTAAATCTAAATGTAGCAGTACCCCGTAGGAGCTGCTGGTTTAGTTTTGGGTCTGCACGTTACCTCGCTGTTCCAAATGTTCGGCTCCAGGGGTTCTCCTTGAAGAGTTTTCTGGATGAAATATTTGCACCAACTCAAAGTCTCTTTCAAGGGTTTATTTAAAAAAACTTTCCAACAGAGGGGTAGAGGAATGGGGAGGACTCAGGTATCTTACTTGTCGATCACTGAAACTTCCTAGGTCCAGAGGAGCGACTGTCTCCATGCTGGACTCGGCAACCACCGGATGGGCTCACTCTCACCAGCCTAGCAACCGGTGCGAAGCTCAATCAAAGATAGTCTCTGCCACAGACTAGGTATTGGAAATTGTTCTATAGTCTCTGCCACAGACGTGTGTAACCCCTCACTGGGTTGGCTCTCTCAGAAATAACACAACTCTCAGTGCCAGGATCTTTCAGCCGCTCCCGCAGCACTGTGAGGTAGACTTTTAGGATCCGGGAACATCCTCCAATTGAGTCCTCAATTGCTCGGTCCCTTCCATCAGGCAAGGCGACACAGGATCTCCCTGGATCGGTAGGTCCCAGTAACTCCTGGGCCTACATCTCAGTTGCGAGGCCTCGGGCCAACGTGGCCCCGAGGCGGGAACTGCCAACACATCCCTGAGGCCAGGAGGGCCCTCAGGTGAGGATCAGAGACAAACCACCAACCGCCTACCCCGAAAAAATGGCATCCGCCCCTTAAGTACCCTCTCCCAGCATGCACAGCGGGTTCACCACTCCCCCTGCGCTACCTCTGGGAAAGAGGCACCCAATACGTCCAGCCTGCTGCCTCTCCAACACTGACCAGCGGTGACAGTGACACCCACCGCTGGGGGGGGAAAATCACGCAACCAGCTAAACTGAAACGGCGCCACAATTGAAATAAATATCTCTGGGCCAAACTAATGCCCAGACAACTATAATTTCAACATATAGCACCCACTCATTGGGAGCAGGGCGCTACATAAAAAAGAAGGTTTGCTTTAGTTATACTTAAAGCGGAGCTTAGAGGCAACTGCTCATACGGGGCGCCGGGGCACCACTCCCTAATCCATGCACCAGCCCCTAATCTCATGCAAGGCGCTGGACGCATCGATTTCAATGTTTTTTTGTTTTTTTTGAAGCACATGATTAGAGCCAGAGGCTTTTATTGGCTTCAAAAAAATGTGTGACATTAGAAAATTAATATTCTTTAATGCCTTCCTGTTTCTCCTCCTGGCCAATCAGAAATCGGGTCCTAAGACCCGATTGGCCGCAAGTCCTAAATCCTGATTGGCCGGGAGGAGAAGCGGGGGGGAAGCCGCGACCTGGATGGGGTAAGTGCGGAGTTGGCAGGGGGTGGCGATCGATTGAGTGATGGGGGTGGGGAGGCGGTGATCGATTGATCGAGCACCAGAGGTGGTTGGCTGGCTGGGGGGGGGTTGGCTGGCTGGGGGGGACGCGGGCTCCGCTTTAACCACTTGCCTGTCGGGCACTTACTGTATACCCCCTTCCTGCCCAGCCAATTTTCAGCTTTCAGTGCTGTCACACTTTGAAGGACAATTGCGCAGTCATGCAACACTTTACCCATATGAAATTTTTGTCATTTTTTTCACACAAACAGAACTTCCTTTTAGTGGTATTTAATCACCACTGAGGTTTTGAATTTTTTGCTAAACAAACGAAACGCTAACAAATGAAAAAAGATAGAATATTTTGAAAAAAATAAAAGTTTTTCTTAGTTTATGTTATAAAAATCTTGCATTTTTCTTCTTAACTGTGAGGGGAGGGTACTGACTAGATAAGGAGAGAGATCACTGTTTCTAATCACTAGGAACAGCAGATCTCTCTCTATGTCGTTGACAGAATGGGGACCTGCTTTGTTTACATTGGCAGATCCCCAATCTGACTCTGTGAGCATCGATCGCGGGTCGCCTAGAGCTCTTAAAATGGCAGACGTACACCTACGGCGATTCGCCCAGCTGTGCCAACCTACCGCAGTATAATGACGGTCGGCAATCGGTTAAGGCTACACTCACATTGATAACCGGGGGGGGGGGACAATCAGTGAATTTTTGCTGACGGAGCTGCATGCTTCATGCACAGGGTGCATTCACAGTGTGACAAAACTGTCAGATTTGTACTCTGCCCCAGATGAGCAGTTACATGTTGATAGAGCCTCTGACTGACCCTGAATGCAGACAGTGTGCATCCAAGGATGGCGTTTCTGGCTGCACTCAAATAATCGTCCGGTTTGTATGTGGCCATAGTACAGGGTGTACAGCAAACTATCCACCCCCGGCTGCCCTTATGAATGGGCTTTAGGTAAAGAGGTGGTAAAAATTGGCAGTTGAGCCATGGTTTTATCACCCCCAATCTGCCTAGACATGAGTTACTATGGCTGCCAGCCATGATAGAACACACTACCCCAGTATGGCATGGCAAAGCTTATACCACGGGTCGCATTTGGCGACGATCACTTCCAATGAACTCGGTCGTGCCACAACCACATGTAATGCACATGGTTGCGGTGCAGTGTTGCAGGCTTTCAAGGGTTAAAACAGGCATCCAGGACAAATGCCTCTGAAAAGCGATCCGTGATCGGCAGCAATGATGGCCACAAGTGTAAACGAGCCCTACCTATCACTTGTCTCATACACTTCCATAAATATGTCTGGTTCTGCTTCTCATAATGAGCGTATATTACATTAGCGTCTTGCCTTGGAACACCCAGAGAAAGAGTTATGGAAAGGCGATGAACTCCGCATCCCGAGGAAAGGCAACACTCTGATTTTTTTATGGCGTTCAGCTTATTTTTATAGACGACGGAAGAAAAAAATGAATTTTTACCACCCAGGATATGATGAATTGAAATGTTGGAATGTCTTGTGTGAATTCCTCTCCTTCTCATCCTCTTTATCACTGTCTATGGATGGCAGTTCCCTCACATTTGGGAAGGCTACACGCATCTGGTCATACCGGCGGTTTCATTTTTTAAGTGGAACTCTGACCAAATTAAAAGAAAACAAGTAAAAATCTGTATTTTTTTGCTAGAAAATTACTTATAACCCCCAAACATTATATATACAGTATATTTAGCTGAGGCCCTAGAGAATAAAATGGAGATAGTTGCATTTTTTTATGTCACACGGTATTTGCGCAGCGGTTTTTTAAATGCAATTTTTTGGGGGAAAAAATACTCTTTAATTAATTATATTGCAAGAAAAAAACACAATATAAATAACCCAATTTTTTGGGTAAAATATAAGAGATGATGTTATGCCGAGTAAATAGATACCAAACCTGTCATGCTTTACAATTGCGCACGCTCGTGGAATGGCGACAAACTACAATATTTAAAAATCTCCATAGGCGACGCTTTAATTTTTTTTTACAGGTTACCTGTTTAGAGTTACAGAGGAGATATAGTGCTAGAATTATTGCTCTCACTCTCACGTTTACAGCAATACCTCACATGTGTGGTGCAAACAATGTTTACATATGCATGCGCAATTCATGAATGCGTTCGCTTCTGTCCACGAGCACGGAAGTATATGATCGCTATTTTTATTTAATTTTTTTACTCTGTCCCTTTAATTTTTTTTTAAATCACTTTTTTTTCCTATTACAAGGAATGTAATAGAAATAAGGGATGACAGGTCCTCTTTTTGGAAAGATCCCAAAGCAAAAGATCTGAAGAAAAAATAAAAATTATCTTTTGCTTTAAAAAAAGTGTTTACTTCCACCCTAGACCAAAAGTAACGTCATGGTGTCACTCCGGTCCTCTTAGATCAGGGGTAGGCAACCTCGGCACTCCAGCTGTGCTGAAACTACAACTCCCATCATGCCTCTGCCTCTAAGAGTCATGCCTGTGATTGTCAGGGACTTGCAATGTCTCATGGGACTTGCAGCTTCACCACAGCTAGAGGGCCGAGGTTGCCTACCCCGTCTTCGATCATAGAGGTGATCAGAGACAATCTGGTCTCTGCTCACCTCTATGACCAGCCGCACGAACCGTCGGATCATTTCCCAGGCTCCCCGATAAAAACAGTGGGCATGAGAAGGAACGGCGAGCAGCAGGAGGGGGTAGGACTCCTCCCCCTGCTTCTGAAAGTGATCAGCGGCTAATTAGTCGCTCGGACCGCTTTCAGGAGAAAGCAAATCGCGGGCTAAACCCCAATAAACCACTTGAAAGCAGCAATGTATACTGTATATGCGTATTGCGGTCGGCAAGTGGGTAAATTATTTTCCGGTGTGAGGCTTTCCCCCTGTGCAGGAGCTTCTTGTAATAAAGACTGACTGGTCTTGTCTCCGCCCCCTCCTGTAGTTTTCCGCAGGCAGCCTGTAGTGGGTGGCGCCTTCTGGGCCCTTCCCAGAGCTCTGCTCTCTGCACAGGCTATGTACAGCACAGTGATGATGCCACTGCTACTTTTACAAGGTAATATCTAGCCTTGCAAAGGCATTTGGTGCACCCAAAGTGGCTTTAAGACCCCTTTCACACTGAGTGATGGCCGCGTTAGCGCTAAAGCGCCGCTCGTTTTAGCAGGGCTTTAGCGCTGTTTAAACACCGCTTTTCGGCCGCTAGTGGGGCGCTTTTAACCCAAAAGAAGGGGTTAAAAACTCCTGTGTTGCGGCGCTTCCAAAGTGTTTTTTAAGGTGCTTCAGAAGCACTGCCCATTCGTCCCAATGGGCAGGGCGTTTTGGGAGCGCTATATACAGTGCTCCCAACCCGCTCCAAAGATGCTGCTTGCAGGACTTTTCGGAACGTCCCGCAAGCGCACCGCCCCAGTTTGAAAAGTCACACTGGAATGAATGGGAGGCGGTTTTCAGGCGCTTAGCAGAGGCTATTTCCCAGTGTGAAAGGTGTCTAAAAAGATTGTAAATCCAGAGAAAAAAAACTGTAAAACAAAGGCATAATGAGCTGGTATGCATACTAGCTCATTATGAAATACTTACCTTAGAACTAAGCCCTCCAGCAGGTCCTGCGTGCGGGAGCTGCTGTTTACGGCACTGGCTCCGAAGTTCCGGCACGGTAAACTGGAGCTTCAGAGCGCATGCGCCAATGACGTCATCAGCTGCATGCACTCTGAATATCTCATAAACTGCAAGTTTAGGAGATATTCTCAGTACCTACAGGTAAGCCTTATCATAGGCTTACCTTTAGGTACAATTAAACAATAAGACTTTACTTCCTCTTTAAATCTTTTGTGATTTTTTAATAAATACAATAAAAGAAATCAAATGATTGTGTTTTAATCCTTTTATGACTGCCCAACACATACTATATATATATAATATATATATATATATATATATATATATATATATATATATATTTATATAGTGAGAGACACACACACTCTTTTAAAGAAATGTAAACAAACATTTTGAAATGTATAAAAACTTTTTTTAATATTTTAATATATTTTACATCTTATTGCAGAGTTAATTAGAGGGCAAGAGAGGGGGTGAGAGAGAGAGAGAGTGAGGGACGGGTTAGAGAGGGGGGATGAGAGAGAAAGGGGTGAGAGAGAGAGGGAGGGGTGAGAGAGGGAGGGGGGTGAGAGAGAGAGGGAGGGGTGAGAGAGGGAGGGGGGGTGAGAGGGGGAGGGGGGGTGAGAGAGAGAGGGAGGGGTGAGAGAGAGAGCGAGGGGTGAGAGAGAGAGGGAGGGAGAGAGAGAGAGGGAGGGGTGAGAGAGAGAGGGAGAGGGTGAGAGATGGAGAGGGTGAGAGTAGGGTTGCCACCTCATCCCTTTAAAACCAAACACATATTAATTACACAGGTTTGTTGGTGGTAAATAGACCCACTTAGTGCCTTATCTGCATTAAATTAGCCTCAGAACCTGTGCAATTCATATGTGTTCGGGTTTAAAGGGATGAGGTGGCAACCCTAGGGGAGAGTGAGCAAGGGTGTGAGGGAGAGAGGGGGTGAGAGAGAGAGGGGGTGAGAGGGACAGAGGGGGTGAGAGAGAGAGGGAGGGGGTGAGAGAGAGGGGGGATGGGAGGGAGGGGGTGAGAGAGAGGGAGTGTGAGGGAGAGAGAGAGAGTGATAGAGATGGGGGTGTGAGGGAGAGAGAGGGAGGGGGTGAGAGAGAGATTGGGGTGAAGGAGGAGAGAGAGGGAGGGGGAGAAAGAGAGGGGGTGTGAGGGAGAGAGGGGACAAGAGAGAGAGTTGAGTGAGAGAGGGAGGGGGTGAGAGAGAGGGGGATGTGAGGGAGAGAGGGGGTGAGAGAGGGAGGGGTGAGAGAGAGAAGAGGGGTGAGAGGGAGGTGTGAAAGAGAGGGGTGTTCAATATGCCAACCATGTGCCCCGCACACTTCTGTACACTGGATAAAACACTGGATGGCGCTAGTGCACAGGGTGATAAGGGTGTGCCCAGGCACACCCAGCACCCCCCTTTGCGCTCGCCTATGCGGAAGGAAGAAGTTCTGGTTTCACTTGCTCAGGCCGGTCTCGCTGGTAAAGACGCCAATGGAGCACAATCTGCATTTTTATAATTGCCCAGCCCGGTGCCGAGACCTCACGGAGTCCGTCGTATGCGGACGCTGTCACTGGCGGCCCGTCTGTTTACAGTCATTTTTCATTCAGAAAATGGTTTTAACAACACCTGGGAGGCAGACATGTTATTTATGACTCTGGAGACACGGAGAGGAAAGGATCGGGCTCGCTCAGGGCTGTGTACGCTGTGTTGTTCTGTAATTAGTTTAGAATGTATTTACATCCAATGAACTGGGAGCAAAGGTGCACCTTGTATGCAATACATGTACTTAATTAAGAGAATTAAGCTTAATGGGTTTTCTGGCCTGCGTGGATACAGACAGTCTGCCTGGGACTGCGGCCCCGATGCCTCGCAGCTGGCCCCGGCTCAGACCTTCTATACGGCACCAATAGGAGACATGGAAGGTTTTTTTTTTTTCCTTCTGCTTCGAAGTAAAACAGATTAACTGCGTCTTTGTAGGATTTTCTGTGATGTTCAATGCTCCGGATTGTAGCAAATATCGCACTTGTTTTCCAGAATATTTACAATGTCTCATTTATTTTTCATACACTTTTATGGGGCGTTTGTTGTTACCACTACTGTCTATTGTTGCAATTCTTCTAGGCATTTATAAAGCGCCAAAAAAACTCAAGCTGACCATACACTTGTAGATTTTTGAGCGAACGTTCATACGAATATTCCTAAGAAAATTTTCACTACATTCAGGGCTGAGACAAGGGGTGGGCAGGAGGGACGGCTGCCCTGGGCACTGTGGTGTCATGTGAGGTGGGAAGGCGCCATGAAGAGATTAGGAGAGAGGGTATATGTGTTAGAAGGGGGAATTTGGGGGGCAGCAGGGGATATTTCGATGAAGCTGACTTCCATCAGTCTTGCCTACACACCATCAGACAAAATTCCGACCGTCCAAAACACCGTGACGTACAACACGTACGACGGCACTATAAATGGGAAGTTCAAATCCAATGGCGCCACCCTTTGGGCTGCTTTTGCTGATTTCGTGTTGCCGCGTGTTAGTAAAAGTTTGGTGTTAGCCGATTCACGCTTTTCAGTCTCCGTGCTTTTCAGTCCGTTACAGCGTGACGAATGTGCTATCTCCATTACGAACGCTAGTTTTACCAGAACGAGCGCTCCCGTCTTCTAATTTAGTCTGAGCATGCGTGGATTTTTCTCCGATGAAAACATGTTCTATTTTTTTACACCGATGGAAAAAAAGTCAGATGGGGCCCACACACGATCGTTTTTTCTGATGAAGAAAGTCCATCAGACTTTTTTCATCGGAAAAACCGATCGTGTGTACAGGGCATTAGTCATGAAAGAGATAATCTTATGGGAAGATTGTGGTTGGAATGGATGGTGTTGTGACAGGGTCTCTTTAACCCTACCTGGGCCAGTTTTGGTTGGTTATGCTTACCTCTGCTGCATTTCTTGCTTCTTCTGGGTCATGTGTGGCCGCCATGTTGGTTGAACAGATAACATTCCATTTTTTAATGCCCTAGTTACTTCCTAATGCTTAGGAAGAGATCTTCTCAGTTTTTTTTTTAGTTTTTTTTAAGATTTGAAGCTCTATTTTAAATTCTGTGGCTGCAGGCCTTCAGGCCTTTACTTATTAACATGCACAAAAATTCCTATTTTGCATGCGAAAAAAAGAAAAGAAAAAGAGGGTGGAGGGGAAAATTTCACAAAACTTCAAAGGGATGTGCCATGGACTGAGGCGTCGCGGCCCCATAAATGAAATGTTTAAAGAGCTCCTTCTAGTTTTAAAAGCATTTCAAATAGACATTCACAAACAATAAAAGGCGGAATGAACACGGCCCAAATTGCCTGTTTTTGTTCCACTTTCAGCCGCTGATCATGTTTTATCTGAAAAAGTGAGCGCCGCGTCGTATACAGCAGACGCCCGAGGGTCCCTGGGATTTAAAACACCGCCCCTCGCCACGAGCTTATCAGCCACTCTGAAATTTTATATTACACAGTTTGTCACCGGCTCTCCACAATTACACCTGTCACTGAAACTGACACTTTTTATTTTTTTAAGCTTATTGACGCCACGGGGCCAATCCCGAAGTTTCTGCGAATTTATCTGACTCCTTAGCCCTGGCGTCTTTGCTCCGAGGCAATTCGATGTCATTGGAATCTTAAACACGGACCTACTGTGTGCATTTGCATTCACGGCACTCAGAAAACAGCAATAGTTGTTTTTTTTTTTCGCGGCGGCAGCGTAAGAGCTGGCGGATGGGCTCCTGTTGACAGATACAAAACAGTACAAAGGTTTAATTAATGGGTTATGAAATATGAATAGGTAGGTAACTGTGAAGAATTAAGAAATAACAGCCACCAATTGTAGATCTGCTGGCAAAGGAGCTTATGCTTCTTATGTTTTGTAGTAGCTCCTAACGAGGGTTCTGCTGGCCCAGATTTAGCGCAATTAATAGCAATGGAGAACCTAAAGAGACCTGCCGCCAACTTAAAAAATTGCAGTATAAAGCATGGAAATATCAACCATTTTAAATGGTTAATTTTAAATATAACACTAAACACTGGAAATCAAAGATACCTACATCCCAGAGAAGATTTTTTTTTTTAGAAGCAGCAATAAGGGGACTTTAACCACCTGCCTACCGGGCACGAAAACCCCCTTCCTGCCCAAGCCATTTTTCAGCGCTGTCACATTTTGAATGACAATTGCGCGGTCGTGCGACGTGGCTCCCAAACAAAATTTGCGTCCTTTTTTCCCCACAAATAGAGGTTTCTTTTGGTGGTATTTGATCACCTCTGCGTTTTTTTTTTTTTTGCGCTATAAACAAAAAAAGAGCGACAATTGTGAAAAAAACACAATATTTTTTACTTTTTGCTATAATGAATATCCATTTTTTTTATTTATTTTTTTAATTTTCCTCAGTTTAGGCCGATACGTATTCTTCTACATATTTTTGGTAAAAAAATAAATAAGCGTATATTGATTGGTTTGTGCAAAAGTTATAGCAGATACAAAATAGGGGATAGATTTATAGCATTTTTTTTTTTTTTACTAGTAATGGCGGCGATCTGCGATTTTTATCGTGACTGCGATATCGCGGCGGACACTTTTGACACATTTTTGGGACCATTCACATTTATACAGCGATCCCTGCAATAAAAATGCATTGATTACTGTATAAATGTGACTGGCAGGGAAGGGGTTAACACTAGGGGGCGAGGAAGGGGTTAAATGTGTTTCCTAGAGGTGTTCTAACTGTGGGGGGAGGGGACTGACTGGGGGAGGTAACCGATGGTTGTCCCTATGTACAAGGGACACACCATCAGTCTTCTCTCCCTGACAGGACGTGGATCTCTGTGTTTACACACACAGATCCATGGTCCTGCTCGGTTACTGGGCAATCGCGGGTGCCCGGCGGCCATCGCGGCCGCCGGGCACGCGCATCGGGTCCCCAGCGACGCGGCGGTGCGCGCGCGCCCCCTTGCTGCTTTTAAAGCCAGGACGTCATATGACGTCCGGTCAGAACAAGAGAGTCTTCCGCCCGCCGTCATTTGACGGTGGGCGGTAGACAAGTGGTTAAAGGTGCCATAACACACAAGTCATAAAAATATTTGTTTATTATAATTTAGCATTAGAAATATGTAAATACAAATAAATATTAAAAACAAGCACAGAATATTGAATACAAATTCTTATGTTGTTTACAAATGCTCTTCGCTCGACAGGTTTCGCCAGTCGGCTTCTTCAGGAGCCATAAAGCATTATATATATATTGTCATAAATATAAAACAGTAATTCAATACTCCCAGATATGGAGAGGGCTATTGACAGTGCAGGAGTAAGGGGGCTGTGCTAGAAAATTTACTCTTCCTGGCATGGACACATTTTCAACAAGTTCAATAGCAGGTTGCACATGAATCAATACAAGTAACCATTTAAAAAATTTTTTAGAAGCAGCAATAAAGGGATTTTAAATGTACCATACCGCACAAGTCATAAAAATATTTGTTTATTATACTTTAGCATAAAAAATATGTAAATACAAATAAATATTAAAAACAGGCACAGAATATCGAATACAAATTCTTCTTTTGTTGACAAATACTCTTCGCTCGACAGGTTTCGCCAGTCGGCTTCTGCAGAAGCCGTAAAGCATTATATATTGTCATAAATATAAAACACAAACACAATATAATATGACCAATCTTTTACAGTTAATGTATACAAACAAGGTATAGATTTAAAAAAAATCTCTGACAACAAATGCAATAACAATAGTATCTTCCGTATCATCAATCTCATCAAATGAGATACTGATGATACTATTGTTATTGAATTGCTGTCAGAGCTTTTTTTTTAAATCTATACCTTGTTTGTATAAATTAGCTGCAAAATATTGGTCATAGTATATAGTGTTTGTGTTTTATATTTATGACAATATATATAATGCTTTATGGCTCCTGAGGAAGCCGACTAGTGAAACATGTTGAGCGAAGAGCATTTGTCAACAACATAACAATTTGTATTCAATATTCTGTGCCTGTTTTTAATATTCATTTGTATTTACATATTTTTAATGCTAAATTATAATAAACAAATATTTTTAGGACTTGTGCAGTATGGTACCTTTAAAGTCCCCTTATTGCTGCTTCTCAAAAATATTTGAAATGGTTACTTGTATTGATTCATGTGCAACCTGCTATTGAACTTGTATGAAAATGTGTCCATGCCAGGAAGAGTAAATTTTCTAGCACAGCCCCCTTACTCCTGCACTGTCAATAGCCCTCTCCTCTTCTGGGAATATTGAACAGCCAAGATGGTTGCACCCAGCAGGATTCCTAAGCCTTTTGGATGTCTACACAAGGGAGGATTTTACAGCTAAATAACATGTCTACAATACTTTAAATACACATATTATCTAATGGGAAGATTATTGTTGAAAATAATAGTCTGGCAATAGGGTCTTTGTCATGTTGCCCATTAAGGGCAAAGTCAAAGGTCTCTTGTAAGAACAATCCCACCACACCCAGTAATACTCAACTATGCTTTGCTTGCCCACCACTTCTTTGCCCCATTTGACCCCTCTGTAAATACCCAGTATTTTTGAATATGGAGAAGCATGGCTCCCAAGATGCAGTGCTTGAGCATGAGCAACCAATCCCCAGGCCCCGAATACTGTCCCATGAGGAGAAGAAACATGTTTTTACCATGCTCCAACACCAACTAACATAGAGCTTGCACGATGTTGAGATTCTCTTCTTCCAAGTATGGGGAAGGAAAGTATTATCGGACGAGAGTTGTTCTTACCAAAGAACCTGTAAGTTTGTCCAAATTGACCAAATCCTGTTTCAAGCAAACCTGTCTTTTCCCTATTTAGTAAGTAAACATGCCCCAAAATTCAAATGTGTGTTCCCCCTTGTGCCTCGAAGTACCCATCTTCTTCGCTGGTCCCAAGAAACCCAATGGTGTTCCAATAGGCAGATCTTGATCTTGGGTAGGTTGAGCGCCCTCTCCCACCTCAGCTCTTACATTTCGGTTTTGGTCTAAATCACCTTCTCAACCTGTTCAACACAGAGGAACCCCTGAAATTACTTTCTGGTCTCAGGGAACCTCTAAAATTACAACTTTTGATACATTAGTGTGATGGTCTGTGGGGGAAAATGCTCCTTACACTCCGGTCCGCCATCAGTACACCTGTAAGGGGCCCGGAGGTCCCCAGGGGCCTGGATGGCAACCCCCCTTTTTTTTTTTTGCAAGGGGCCCAGAGGTCCCCAGGGCCCCGGATGGTAACCCCCCTTTTTTATGTATTTTTTATAAAAAAATAATTTTTTTTTTTTGTAAGGGGCCCAGAGGTCCCCAGAGGCCCGGAGGTCCCCAGGGCCCCGGATGGCAACCCCCCCTTTTTTTTGTTCTTTTTTTGTTCGTGGCACAGATAGCCAAAAAGATCACTGGGAACTTATCTGAGAGGCAGAAATTGCTCATTGCTCAAGGAACCCCTAGCAGCCTCGGAAGAAACCCTAGATGAGAAACCCTTGTCTAAATGAAAGGAAGCAACTCTTAATTTTTCTTTCCAAAATAAATATTTACACATTAGTATTCACGTTAAGGCCCCTTTCACACCAGCGGACCGATCGGGTCCACCTGTCCGTTTTTCAGGTGGACCTGATTGGACTACCCATTGTTCTCTATGGGGTGGCCGATGCCAGCAGACATGTGACCGCTATCACCTGCCAGCATTAGATCTGATCCGGTCTGCTAAAAACAGACAGATGGAGATCCGTTCGGCAGATCAGGTTGGATGAAAATTGGATGGAAATGGACAGGCAGGCCGTTTCCATCCGACCGTCCCATAGAGAACAGCAGGCTGTGTCCGTGTCTGCTCTGCATAGCGGAGTGGACTCTGACCTGTCATCTGCAGACATGTGACCGCTATCACCTGCCAGCATCAGATCTGATCCGGTCTGCTAAAAACAGACAGATGGAGATCCGTTCGGCAGATCAGGTTGGATGAAAATTGGATGGAAATGGACAGGCAGGCCGTTTCCATCCGACCGTCCCATAGAGAACAGCAGGCTGTGTCCGTGTCTGCTCTGCATAGCGGAGTGGACTCTGACCTGTCATCTGCAGACATGTGACCGCTATCACCTGCCAGCATCAGATCTGATCCGGTCTGCTAAAAACAGACAGATGGAGATCCGTTCGGCAGATCAGGTTGGATGAAAATTGGATGGAAATGGACAGGCAGGCCGTTTCCATCCGACCGTCCCATAGAGAACAGCAGGCTGTGTCCGTGTCTGCTCTGCATAGCGGAGTGGACTCTGACCTGTCATCTGCAGACATGTGACCGCTATCACCTGCCAGCATCAGATCTGATCCGGTCTGCTAAAAACAGACAGATGGAGATCCGTTCGGCAGATCAGGTTGGATGAAAATTGGATGGAAATGGGCAGGCAGGCCGTTTCCATCCGACCGTCCCATAGAGAACAGCAGGCTGTGTCTGTGTCTGCTCTGCATAGCGGAGTGGACTCTGACCTGTCATCTGCAGACATGTGACCGCTATCACCTGCCAGCATCAGATCTGATCCGGTCTGCTAAAAACAGACAGATGGAGATCCGTTCGGCAGATCAGGTCGGATGAAAATTGGATGGAAATGGACAGGCAGGCCGTTTCCATCCGACCGTCCCATAGAGAACAGCGGGCTGTGTCCGTGTCTGCTCTGCATAGCGGAGTGGACTCTGACCTGTCATCTGCCTGCTCAGTAGAGAGATCCCCCACTGAGCAGGAAGATCTGCCTGGACGAATTACGCTCCGTCTGAAAGGGGCCCTAATGAGTTTACAAGTCTATAGAAATATATAACCCCTTTGCAGCAGGTCAGAAGCAGGTCAACTGCAACGGTCATTGAATGCTGAATGATCTCAGAAGCATCCCAAGTTGGGCGACACAACCCCAAAGCCTGTTGACACAGACTCTAAATCTCAGGACTGAATGGACTAAAATAAAAATCCCCTGGCCTGTAGAACATCTCATATCCACTCATCAGCCACTTTATTAGGTACACATCGCTAGTACCGGGTTGGACCCCCTTTTGCCTTCAGAACTGCCTTAATTGAAGTTCATGGCATAGATTCAACAAGGTGTTGGAAAAATTCCTCAGAGATTTTGCTCCATAGTGACATGATAGCATCACGCAGTTGCTGCAGATTTGTCAGCTGCACATCCATGATGCAAACCTCCCATTCCACCACATCCCAAAGGTGCTCTATTGGATTGAGATCTGATGACTGTGAAGGCCATTGGAGGACAGTGACCTCATTGTCCAGTGGTGAGATGATCTGAGCTTTGTGACATGGGGCATTATCCTGCTGGAAGGAGCCATCAGAAGATGGGGACACTGGAGTCATAAAGGGATGGACATGGTCAGCAACAATACTCAGGGAGGCCGTGGCGTTTAAATGATGCTCTATTGGTACTAAGGGGCCCAAAGTGTGCCAAGAAAATATCCCCCCACTCCATTACACCACCACCAGCCTGAACCGGTGATACAAGGCAGGATGGATCCATGATTTCATGTTGTTTACACCAAATTCTGACCCTCCATCTGAATGTCGCAGCTGAAATTCAGACTCCTCAAAACAGGCAACGTTTTTCCAATCTTCTATTGTCCAATTTTAGTGAGCCTGTGAATTGTAGCCTCATGCCGCGTACACACGATCATTTTTCCCGTCGGGAAAAATTAAATTTTTTCCTTTGGACGAGAAAAACGATCGTCTGTGGGCTTTTTGCCGTTTTTCCCGACGGGAAAAACGGCATTAATCACGATGAGAAAAATTAGAACATGTTCTAATTTTTCTCATCGTTTTTTCCAGCATTTTTTTCCGCGGCAGTTTTCCCATAGGGAAACACTGCCACGGAGCCCACAGACGGACGTTTTTCTCGACAAAGAAAAAAATGACGGGAAAAACGGTCGTGTGTGGGGGAACATGCCGTGATTCACGATCGTGTGTACGCGGCATCAGTTTCTTGTTCTTAGCTGTCAGGGGTGACCCCCGGTGTTGCCTTTTGCTGCTGTAGCCCATCTGCTTCAAGGTTTGATGTGTTCAGAGATGGTATTCTGCATACCTTGGATGTAATGAGTGGTTATTTGAGTTACTATTGCCTTTCTATCATCTCAAACCAGTCTGCCCATTTTCCTCTGACCTCTCACATCAACAAGGACATTTTTGTCCAAACAACTGCCGTCGCTGGATATTTGTAAACACAAGAGATAGTTGTTTGTGAAAATCCCAGTAGATCAGCAGTTTTTTAATACTTAGACCAGCCCGTCTGGCACAAACAACCATGCCACATTCAAGATCCCCTTTTTTTCCCCATTTTGATGCTCGGTTTGAACTTCAGCAAGTCGTCTTCACCACGTCTAGATGCCTAACTGCATTGAGTTGCTGCCATGTGATTGGCTGATTAGCAATTTGTGCTACCAAGCAATTGAAAAGGCATACCTAATAAAGTGTCCGGTGAGTATAGATCTGTGTGTAGCGGGGTGTAGAATTTAGGGGAGTGTCTGAGTGGTAGTTGGGCTCAGACACACTATTGTTAGGGTTAATGGACCATTTGTGTGCCTTGGGAGTTGGTATTGGTGTGTAGTTCCCTGGGACCTACAGGTGGCGCTGTCACCCTGGGTCTGGGTTGAACCGCAATACAGGGTTGCGCCTATTCTTGTCCCCTTTCGGCAGCAGTACGGCGGGGCGGGGAACCTGCGGTGCCTGTCGGGAGAGGGTATAAAAAGGGGCGGCCATCTTCCATGGGGGTTCTTCTTCGCCCACGCCCACGCACCTTCGGCCTGGGTGTGTGGGTCTTCTTCGTCCACACCCAGGCACCTTCGGCCTGGGTGTGTGGGTCTTCTTCGTCCACGCCCAGGCACCTTCGGCCTGGGTGTGTGGGTTGGTTATCTCCGGGTGCCCTAGGCCCGGAGGCCGAGTTCCTGTTCCATCTCAGACACCTTCAGTCTGGGGTGAGGTACTATTTTGAAGGCCCGGGGCCCAGCAACCTTCGGCTGGGGTCCGCTAGGGATCAAGAGCTCCCAGGGTGCCGCCTTGCGAGGGGACCCGTATCTGAGATGAGGAGGCCAGGGAGGTAACCCTTTCCGAAGACCCAGCGCAGAGTCGTGGTGACGGTGAGGGCCTCTGGTAACTCTCCGGAGGGATGTCTTCTCCTTGACATGGGCCAATACTTTGAGAAGGAAGTTCACCAGGTCAGTGGCAGTGACCCTACTCGCTCCAAGTCAGGGACAGTGACTTCATAGGGCAAGGCCCTATTCACCAGGTCAGTGGCAGTGACCCTACTCGCTCCAAGTCAGGGGCAGTGACTTCATAGGGCAAGGCCCTATTCACCAGGTCAGTGGCAGTGACCCTACTCGCTCCAAGTCAGGGGCAGTGACTTCATAGGGCAAGGCCCTATTCACCAGGTCAGTGGCAGTGACCCTACTCGCTCCAAGTCAGGGGCAGTGACTTCATAGGGCAAGGCCCTATTCACCAGGTCAGTGGCAGTGACCCTACTCGCTCCAAGTCAGGGGCAGTGACTTCATAGGGCAAGGTCCTATTCACCAGGTCAGTGGCAGTGACCCTACTCGCTCCAAGTCAGGGGCAGTGACTTCATAGGGTAAGGCCCTATTCACCAGGTCAGTGGCAGTGACCCTACTCGCTCCAAGTCAGGGGCAGTGACTTCATAGGGTAAGGCCCTATTCACCAGGTCAGTGGCAGTGACCCTACTCGCTCCAAGTCAGGGGCAGTGACTTCATAGGGCAAGGTCCTATTCACCAGGTCAGTGGCAGTGACCCTACTCGCTCCAAGTCAGGGGCAGAGACTTCATAGGGCAAGGTCCTATTCACCAGGTCAGTGGCAGTGACCCTACTCGCTCCAAGTCAGGGGCAGTGACTTCATAGGGCAAGGCCCTATTCACCAGGTCAGTGGCAGTGACCCTACTCGCTCCAAGTCAGGGGCAGTGACTTCATAGGGCAAGGCCCTATTCACCAGGTCAGTGGCAGTGACCCTACTCGCTCCAAGTCAGGGGCAGTGACTTCATAGGGCAAGGCCCTATTCACCAGGTCAGTGGCAGTGACCCTACTCGCTCCAAGTCAGGGGCAGTGACTTCATAGGGCAAGGTCCTATTCACCAGGTCAGTGGCAGTGACCCTACTCGCTCCAAGTCAGGGGCAGTGACTTCATAGGGCAAGGCCCTATTCACCAGGTCAGTGGCAGTGACCCTACTCGCTCCAAGTCAGGGGCAGTGACTTCATAGGGCAAGGCCCTATTCACCAGGTCAGTGGCAGTGACCCTACTCGCTCCAAGTCAGGGGCAGTGACTTCATAGGGCAAGGTCCTATTCACCAGGTCAGTGGCAGTGACCCTACTCGCTCCAAGTCAGGGGCAGAGACTTCATAGGGCAAGGTCCTATTCACCAGGTCAGTGGCAGTGACCCTACTCGCTCCAAGTCAGGGGCAGTGACTTCATAGGGCAAGGCCCTATTCACCAGGGTCAGTGGCAGTGACCCTACTCGCTCCAAGTCAGGGGCAGTGACTTCATAGGGCAAGGCCCTATTCACCAGGTCAGTGGCAGTGACCAGTTCTCCAAGTCAGTGGCAGTGACTTCCTATTCACCAGGTCTGTGGCAGAGACCAACCTCACGGTCTGTGGCAGAGATCGTGCGCCATAACTGTTTGTGAAATCTAAACAGTAAAATAACATGATTCAAGTTTGTGCCTGGACCTCCTCCCACCTAAGCTGTCCTGTGTCTTGTCCCAACCTGTCTGCTTTCAAAGAGGCATATTTATTATCCGTTGGACTTTCAGTTGGTGTGGACAGTTATATTCCTGGGGAAACATAAGGACTTGCATCTATCTAAGGTAGAGGTGAGGATTATCCTCGGGAGGATTCAACTCCAGCCGCAGGCAGGCCCGAAAAGTAACACCGCTCAAGCTCCTTACTCAGGAGGGTACGGGCTTGTGGTGCGGTGTGCCTCTCCCCTCCCTGCGAGGAGCCGAAAACACATACAAAAGGGCAGGTAGGGGGAGAGGTGAGGGCGCTACACGTATATTAAGCTATTTTCATTGATTTCCTCATTAAAATTATTTTGTATGTTGTGCTGTGTCCATAGACATCGCTAAATATGGATTTGGTGAGTTCTTGGTGTGAAGAGAGAATAGAAATGTTTCTGAGTGGTGATCCCTCTATAGAGACAGCAATAAGATTTATGTGACGTCTCCCAGCTGGCAGAACATCGAAACTGTTTAGGACAGAAGACGCTTTGCTCCGGGGCAAAACTGCTTTTAATACTACATGGAGCACGACCTTTTCACTTCATTCAATTAAACAGCTCATTCTCCTTCTTTATACATATGACTGTACTTCTAATGGCTCACCATGTGCGCACATCTGAATTATGAGGAACCTGTCTCCTTCCTGCAGATTAATATAGACGATTTACTAAATTCTTCTCGCTCATCTTATAAGTAGAATCCTTGCAGCTTTTTTTTTTTGTAACCCTGTCATTGCTGCAGTGCTGCTCACCATACATATAGAGCCCACTGATATAACACTCCGATCATTCCATCCATCCATGTGAATTTTAGTAATTCCGATCCAATCTACAAAAATAAGAGTAGAGCAGTGGCGGTGCGTCCACAGTGGGCGCAGGAGCGCCGCCCCCTCTCGCTCCTGCGCCCACTCACAATAACAATACATAGGTTCATGCAATGCATGAACCTATGTATTGTCACCGCCGCTGCTGCCCACTATTCAGATGGCCGGCCCCCTGTTGAGCGCCGGTCATCTGAATAACAGCGGCTGGTTGGTTTTTGGAAGTGCCTATCAGAGCCAGCGGCTCTGATAGGCTTCCCGATTACAGCCTGAGGGCTGCAATCGGCTTCCAAATAGTTAACCAGGGGACGCAATAGGGTGCGTTCCCTGGTTAACACTGATAGGCGTTTCAGCCAATCAGGTTCACCGGGTCTGGTTACCGGTAACCTGATTGGCTGAAGCGACATCGAGGGCGGGAGAAGACATCGAGGACGGAAGAAGGACGGCGCTGACCCGAGGAAGGTAAGTGCAGGGCTGGGGGGACAAACTGGCTGTATTTGGGGGGGACAAACTGGTTGTATTTGGGGGGGGAGGAAACTGGCTGTATTTGGGGACAAACTGGCTGTATTTGGGGACAAACTGGCTGTATTTGGGGGGGACAAACTGGCTGTATTTGGGGGGGGACAAACTGGCTGTATTTGGGGACAAACTGGCTGTATTTGGGGGGAAACTGGCTGTATTTGGGGACAAACTGGCTGCATTTCGGGACAAACTGGCTGCATTTGGGGGGAAACTGGTTGTATTTGGGGGGAAACTGGCTGCATTTGGGGACAAACTGGCTGTATTTGGGGGGAAACTGGCTGCATTTGGGGACAAACTGGCTGTATTTGGGGGGAAACTAGCTGCATTTGGGGACAAACTGGCTGCATTTGGGGACAAACTGGCTGTATTTGGGGGGAAACTGACTGTATTTTGGGGACAAACTGGCTGCATTTGGGGGGAAACTGGCTGCATTTGAGGGGGCAAACTGGTGGTGTTTGGGCACAGTGGCTGCGTTTAATGGGCACAGTGGTAGCAATTGATGATTTTTTTTATCAGTTTGTTTGTGCCCCCCCAAAAATTTTGAGCACCAGCCGCCACTGGAGTAGTCTTTTTTTTTTTTGATCATTTTTGACGTGTGTTTTGGTTGTACTATCCCTTTAAAGCTGAATTCCAGGTATGGCAATTTTTTACATAGTCCAGCTAGGACCAATGTACTGTAAGTACTGTAACTTGGGAAAATACCCTGATGCTGGGAAACATGGAAGGAAAAAAGAGAAGAGGACGACAGAAAACAAGATGGATAGATAGCATCATCGAAACGAACATGAGGATAAGCAAGCTCCAGGAGGCAGTAGAGGACAGAAAAGCCTGGTGCGCTATATGGTCCATGAGGTCACGAAGAGTCGGACACAACTAAACGACTAAACAACAACAATTCCACTTTTATTAAAAGGAAGACGGAAAGTCCATAAAACATTAGCTTTCCCACACAGAGGTTCTTCTCCAGCAAAAATACAAATTGTAAATGCAAGCCTACCTGGTTACTCTCTTTAGCAGTACCTCTGCTCTTTCCATTGGTCATCGAGACCGTAGGTTCTCCAATGCGAATGTCTTCACTCTAATGCCCACAGCACCACTGGCCTTAGTCCTCATCTGTGTCTTGCAGACACACATGCTCTGGCTGCCACATGCAGCCTCTGTGACTCCTGTTGGAGACCTCCTGTCACTCTTGGGTGGAGCCCTAATGTATTCCTAAACCTCCATTATAAGGGCTGTGTGCACCTGGGCACACACCCTGCTGGTCCTCCAAAAAAAAACAGACACTGGGTTGGAAATTCCGTCCCACCCAAGGCCCTAAGGAATCTCCAAACTACAGAGCCCCATCCAGGATTGAAAAAATTGTAGGATGAATATGGCGCCTAGAGTAATAGTTTATATCATAGCTGCTCCTTTAAGAAAGTGTATACTTGATTAGTGAATAGGCAAAATAGGCATTTATTCAAAGCGCAATTTGACCTACTGTAAAAAGCGGTCAAACACTTCTGGTGAGTTGCCATCTACCTCATGAGCACTCGTGGTGAAGCTTGTATTTGAAGGAACATCAAACCAGAAGATTTTATATGGTGTTGGGATTGTCACTTTGGACTTTAATACTTTGTTTTTTTTGCACATGGTTTATGCATACCATTTCTTATGTTGTATCCATTTATTCACAATGTTTATAGCGCCTACCCATCCAGGAATACCAAAACCTGGAGAAAGCTGCAAAAGCAGTTTTCTCCATTCAACATTTATGCTCTGTAGTAGACTTGTGCACAACGGAAAAATTTGTTTAGTTTCGGTTCATTTCTTTTCGGTCCTGTTGATTCGTAATCGTTCGTAATTTTGCTAGACGGGATTTTTCGTGTTCGGACTATTCGTATTTTCGCAAGCGACATTTTTCGTTGAATCGGAATGATTCGTATTAATGTAAGCCTTATTTTTAGTTGATTTATAATTCGTACTTTCGGTAGAGTACGTTGTTTTTCGTTGATTCTGGACACAACTCCTACTTTCGTAACTTTTTTTGGGTTTGTTGATTCGTAATTTTCAGTGTCTCTCTCACAACGACGCTGCCTATTATGCCTAATGTGCTTCGAATGGATTTGTACTTTTCTAAATACATAGCGGTTATTTGTAACGATTCGAAATCTCGTATTTTACGTTCGTTTTTTTACATGCGGCTATAGCCTCCGCCCCTGTACACCATTTTGAGAGGGAGTTCAGCACGGTGAGGGAGAAGCAGAGAGCAGAGCAGAGTGAGTGTTATTGTGCTTCGAATGGATTCGTACATTCGTAACTTTTTTCATAACGAATTATGCCGAAGACATTTGGGCATTCACTGTTTGTGATATAATTTATTTCGGATTCGGTTTTATTCGTAATTGCTTTGTTCGGAAATTCGAATGCTTCCGAATGTCCGAAAGTTGCTAAATTCGGACGAATTTCGATTTGTTACGAAACAAATTGCACAAGCATACTCTGTAGTCCTGCACCGAGCCAATGTGAAACACCCTGTGTCCTTTGACTGACAAATTTCATAGTGACAGAGTCTCATCCTGTCACAGTACGAATGTGCCATACCTGTTGGATAGTACGTATGTGCCATACCTGTTGGATAGTACGTATGTGCCATACCTGTTGGATAGTACATATATGCCATACCTGTTGGATAGTACGTATGTGCCATACCTGTTGGATAGTACGTATGTGCCATACCTGTTGGATAGTACATATATGCCATACCTGTTGGATAGTACATATATGCCATACCTGTTGGATAGTACGTATGTGCCATACCTGTTGGATAGTACATATATGCCATACCTGTTGGATAGTACGTATGTGCCATACCTGTTGGATAGTACGTATGTGCCATACCTGTTGGATAGTACATATATGCCATACCTGTTGGATAGTATGTATGTGCCATACCTGTTGGATAGTATGTATGTGCCATACCTGTTGGATAGTACGTATGTGCCATACCTGTTGGATAGTATGTATGTGCCATACCTGTTGGATAGTATGTATGTGCCATGCCTGTTGGATAGTATGTATGTGCCATGCCTGTTGGATAGTACATATATGCCATACCTGTTGGATAGTACGTATGTGCCATACCTGTTGGATAGTATGTATGTGCCATACCTGTTGGATAGTATGTATGTGCCATACCTGTTGGATAGTACGTATGTGCCATACCTGTTGGATAGTACGTATGTGCCATACCTGTTGGATAGTATGTATGTGCCATACCTGTTGGATAGTACGTTTGTGCCATACCTGTTGGATTGCTTTGGAAGATGGAAATCACTGTAGTAGGCTCCACTACTCCGGTGATCTCCACTAGCTTTCAGGTCCCATGCCGAGCAGCTGCCCCGCTGTATTATGAACACAAGAGATCGACCGATCAGCACAGGCACCATTTAGAGAACACTTTTAATTTTCTCAATAAATGCAAAGTGTCCTCTGACTGGACTAGGTGGAGATTGCAATGTCAAAGCCCTGCCTCTCCATCTCCAAGTTGGACCAATGTAATTAGGCAAAAAATTGCCATACTAAAACCGTAGCTTTAAAACCCAACTTCAACCAAAATGTTTTACTTCCTTTTGGATGGAATTGGGAAGGGTAGCCTGTGTCAAAGTGTTGGAAGACAGAAAGGGATATGAAATCCGCCTGTGTCAAAGTGTTGAAAGACAGAAAGGGATATGAAATCTCTCCAAGGGGACATATAATGTATAGAACCAAACACACATTGTTATGCTGATGGCTTAGAATGTCTGGTAATGTCTGATTGCTCTCTATCTATGTCTTTCCGGGAATGCCCTCACCTCTCATAAAAACCCCAAAATTCAAAAAACAAGACAACAAGACAACTCCACTATCCTTAAAGGTTAAAGAGGGAAGGAACAGTATGTCTAAGCTAATACTACCAGATCATAACCCTTGGGGTTTTGAAACAACTCAACTATCCTTATAGATAAAAGAGGGAAGGTATGTCTAAAGCCTCGTACACACGGTACGATTGTTGGAAGGGGATTGTCTGTTGACAGACTGTTGTCCTAAATTCTTATCGTTAGTACGCTCCTTTTGACAAGTGTTGTCCAATTTTCGGCCAACAAATGTTGGATGGCAGGCTAGTAAATTTTCAGCGGACAACGGCTGTACGTCTGATTTTCGTATGGTCAGTACACAAATCTGTCACACATAAGTCGAAAGTACAAACACGCATGCTCAGAATTAATGCTCACCAAACACAAAATTAGCAGAAGGGGCCCAAAGGGTGGCGCTCAAGAGCTGAAATTCCTCGTAGTACATAACTACGTTCGTGTTTGTGGCACAACAATTGTGTAACGTTAGTATGCAAGTCAAGATTCTGGCACACGCCCTTTTGAGAAAAATCAGATGCTCGATTGGCCAACAATCGTACCGTGTGTACGAGGCTTTAGTCTACTACCAGGTATTAACCCTTGGGGTTAATACCTGGCAGTATTGACTTAGACATACCTTCCCTCATTATAAGGATAGTGGAGTTAAGTCAAAATCTTTTTTTTTTATTATTATTCTTTATATTTTTGTACCAGACTCCTCTACTTACATGGAAAGGGAAATGAATGGAGGATATTTTATGGCATATGTTCTTATAATGCCCCCACCTCCCATTTCACAGGGACAGCAAGTGAATAAAAATCCCTCTGATGGAGCCACAGACCAAAAATTTGTTGGCAGAGCATAACAAAACAAATAATAGGATGAAGAAACTCAGGAAGAGAGCTTGATCCCATGACCTGTCATAAGGTTGGCTTTCCTCCGATCATTTAAGGACTCCTCGTTGGACACTGATTGGCCCAGCAATGTCTCATGGAAAAACCCAGTAGATATAGAAGCGCATTTAGCTCACTCCATCAGCCACCAGTCCTGGACAGAGCGACAGTGGAGGTAAGTATTTAAGAAATGAAAACAAAGCTGTTGCCTTTCTCTGAGCAGGCACACCACAAGTTTGCATTAAAGTGATCTTATTTGACCTCATACTGAATATTATCAATATATTTTAGTGTTTTCAAAGAAAAATACATATACCGTATATACTCGAGTATAAGCCAAGTTTTTCAGCCCTTTTTTTAGGGCTGAAAGTATACCCCTCGGCTTATACTCGAGTCAGTACCTGAAAATCGTGAAATTCCGCGGCCAGCGTCCATTGTTTAAATCTAGCGCCTTTCTCCCTGTCCCTTCTGCGATAGGCGTTTCCAGCAAACACTTGTGTTGAGTGTTGCGCCTATCACGGAGGTCCTCTTGTCCGACGTCCGTGATTGGCGGAGCACTGAACACAGTGCCTGCTGGGAAACGGAGTCCGAGAATGAGAGGACCTCCGTGATAGGCGCAACACTCAACACAGTGTTTGCTGGAAACGCCTATCACGGAAGGGACAGGGAGAACGGCGCGAGATTTGAACAATAGACGCCGGCCGCGGAATTACAAGAATTTGAGGTACACTGACTCGGGCACAGGGAGGCTGCAATGGACACAGTAAGGGGGCACAGTGAGGTGACAATGGGCACAGTGAGGTGAAAATGGGCAGTGAGGTGGCACAGTGAGATGGCAATGGACACAGTAAGGGGGCACAGTGAGGTGACAATGGGCACAGTGAGGTGAAAATGGGCAGTGAGGTGGCACAATGAGATGGCAATGGGCACAGTAAGGTTGGGCAATTGGCACAGTGAGGTAGCAATGGGCACATTTCCTCCCCTCGGCTTATACTCGAGTCAATAAGTTTTCCCAGTTTTTTGTGGTAAAAGTAGGTACCTCAGCTTATACTCGGGTCGGCTTATACTCGAGTATATATGGTATACTGTATATCTTATAATTATGAACTTACAAAATATATTCGTAGTTGCTCATTATTTACTGGGAGCTCCCAATAAAGAAGATGGCGAGTGATTCAGTTAATCAAGAAGTAAACTTATTTTGCTGGTTTTGCTAGTATCATAGGCAGCCTGCCGGACATTTTCCTTTTCTATTTTTAAAGTTTTGATCTATAGGTTGACATTAAAGGAACTTTATCGATATAGACATACCGTATATACTCGAGTATAAGCTGACCCGAATATAAGCCGAGGCACCTAATTTTACCACAAAAAACTGGGAAAACGTATTGACTCGAGTATAAGCCTAGGGTGTCCATCTGCATGCCTCACTGTGCCTCACTTTGCCTCACTGTGTCCATGCCTCACTGTGTCCATGCCTCACTGTGTCCATGCCTCACTGTGCCCATGCCTCACTGTGTCCATGCCTCACTGTGCCCATGCCTCACTGTGTCCATGCCTCACTGTGCCTCACTGTTTCCATGTCTCACTGTGCCCATGCCTCACTGTGCCTCACTGTGTCCATGACTACACTTACATTTAACATGGGAGTTAATGGAAGGGATGCCCGGCTTTGAAAAATCGGTGCTCCCCGCCCGTAGGTCACCCAGACAGCAACACTTGTAGAGAAGAACTGGGGCTACATGTGTGCCAAGTTTCGGGTCCAGGGGACCTACGGCCGGCCGGTACCGGGTCCCCAAATTTACCAGAGAAATGACCGTTTAACATGGGAGTCTATGGAAGGGGTGCCCGGCTTTGAAAAATCGGTGCTCCCCGGCCGTAGGTCCCTCGGACAACAAACTTTGCACACTTGTAGAGGAAGAGTGGGGCTACATGTGTGCCGAGTTTGGGGCTGGTAACGGGTCCCCAAAGTCTGAGAGTTTAGGCGCAAAAAGGTGACTCGAGTATAAGCCGAGTAGGGCATTTTCAGCACAAAAAAATGTGCTGAAAAACTCGGCTTATACTCGAGTATATACAGTATGTCAGCTGCCATTGCTGATTTGTGTTTGAAACTCCAGTTCTGCCACTCTTATCTTTCCTTCATTACTTGGTGGTTCACTGACCTGAAACAAGGCCTAAAGTATTTTGACACCACTCCAAAGAGTTGAGTTCAGGTATTTCCAGTGAAGGCTACTGTTGATATTACAGTACGTAAAATAAATTTTAAACAAATATGCACTTCCAACCTTGTAGTAACAGTTTGGGGAAGGCTCTTTCCTGTTCCAGCATGCCTGAGCCCACAAGGTCAGCTCTATAAAGACATAGTTTGATGATTTTGGTGTGGAGGAACTTGATTGGCCCACACAGAGCCCTGACCTCAACATTACTAAACATCTTTGGGATGAATTGGAATGCCAATTGCGAGCCGGGTCTTCATTTTCAGTAAATACAGAAACTACCTGCTTGTCTTGCCAGAAATGTTGTGTCCTCGTCACTTCCTGTGGGATGCAACAAAGAATATCTTTCTTCCTAGCTACCAATTGCCCTTGTGATGGGGATGAAGAGATACATACATGTTTGTAGTCCATATCAGGAGAGCAGCCTAGGGTGACAACCATGGCTCCCTCCATAGATACAGTGAAGTAATGGCCTTCCCACTCAGAAATTTGAATTGTGTTACTTGCAGGAATACGAGAGCTTGGAAAATAAGCTTGGCAAAATAAAGGCAGCTATGACACCAACAACTAGTAAGCTGCAAGTTAGTAAAATTTTGGCTTTGGGTTTCGATACACTTTATAAAAAAAAAAAGTGAAGTAATTAAAATAAAAAAATTTGAATAAGTGTATAGCCTAGTACTTACGGCCGAGAATCTCGTCAGGAAAAAACACGTAGTTATTCCTGACGAGATTCTTGAACAAGAATCTTGTCCCGGCCGAGTGTACACACGTACGATTCAAAAGAACCGCCGTTCTTTTGAATGGCATGAACGCGGAGACGTCATCGACTACGACGAGCGTGCGCTCGTCACATTCGATGCCGTCGCCGGCATCTTGCTACACCCTATGCCTATGCCTAGGAAGCTACCGTGCATGCGTCTAAGTCATTTCGAGAATGCGCGGGTTTCCACTGCGACAGGTAAGTAAGTATACACACGCTCGGGTTTCTCGTCGGGGAAACAGGCCGACGAGAATCCCGACGAGAAAATAGAGAGCAGGTTCTCTATTTTTCTCGTCGAGATTCTGGCCAGTTCTCCTGACGGGAAACCTGAAAGTCTCGTACACACGGCCGGTTTTCTTGGCAAGAAAGCTCTCCCGGCAGTTTTCTTGTCGTTTCTTGACGAGAAAACTGGTCGTGTGTACGAGGCCTAAAAGTCAGAAAAAAAATAAAAAATGGAAAGCAAAATGGGAGAAAAACTTTGATATTTACAAAGCAAGAGGCCTGTATAAGTACTCATATTTCACCTTAACACTCCAGCAAGGAGCATTGTCTGCCGTACAGGTAGCCACTTGACAGCAAATCTCCAAATCTGTGCGTGAAATTCCATCCTAAAAATATGGAATGGTAAAAATGTCAATTTAGCCCTCTATATAAACTATATCGACACAACTCAAAAATGCATTACCCACTAAACCTACCCCATACGGTTGCATTGTATTGTTTGGGTTACCCTGTTCTTCAACGCCGCCATCGCGGCGGGAAAGAATTTTGAATTGTCCACAGCGCTCTCCCTGTGCTTCCCCTATCTCTGCATCGCAAGAGGTAATTACACCTATCAACAAAAATTCAATCAAAGCTCCTTCCCTTTGTTTTTGAAGAGACGTCTCGAATTACAAGCCCCCACATCATAAAACAAGGCAGAAGGAAAAAAAAAATTCTAATATGAACAGATCAAAGTCCAAAAAAAATGAAATGAAAAGCGGGTCTCTGCGAGGACGGAGAAGAGTCGGGGATAGGAGAGGAGGAGGAAGGTAGACATTCCAGAATGAAGGATTGTCTTCACTTGCCTTTGATCAAAGGCCCAGCTTGGTTTTTCATCTTTTATGACGGTAGTGGGAGATAGGAGAGGGAAAAAATATATCACATTTTTTTATTATTCAGATGAGTATCTAAAGGCTTTTTACCTCTCTTCTATACTGGGAGTGAGAGGAGGAAACGTCTGCGATATTAAAGGATGAGGGCACTACGGCAAGGGTTTAATATTGTCTTTTTTGTGTGTGTTTTTGGAAAGAGATAGAATGCAAACTGAAAAATGTGTTTACCCTCTCCCGGGTGGGCTGCAGCTTCAGGCGGAAGACACAGCAATTTATTATTAAAGGTTTTTTACATAAAGTAATTTATATATATATAAAAAAATATCATTTATCTATTTATATACAGTATCTCACAAAAGTAAGTACACCCCTCCAATTTTTGTAACTATTTTATTCTATCTTTTCATGTGACAACACTGAAGAAATAACACTTTGCTACAGTGTAAAGTAGTGAGTGTACAGCTTGTATAACAGTGTAAATTTGCTGTCCCTTCACAATAACTCAACACACAGCCATTAATGTCTAAACCGCTGGCAACAAAAGTGAGTACACCTCCAAGTGAAAATGTCCAAATTGGGCCCAATTAGCCATTTTCAGTCAAGTTCTTCCACCCCAAACTCGCTCATCCATGTCTTTATGGACCTTGTTTTGTGTACTGGTCCAAATCATTTGGTGGAGGGGGGATTATGGTGTGGGGTTGTTTTTCAGAGTTTTAGCTTGGCCCCTTAGTTCCAAAAAGAAATACTGTATATACGTGAGTATAAGCCGACCCGAATATAAGCCGAGGCACCTGATTTTACCACAAAAAAATGGGAAAACTTATTGACTCGAGTATAAGCCTAGGGTGTCCATCTGCATGCCTCACTGTGCCTCACTTTGCCTCACTGTGTCCATGTCCATGCCTCACTGTGTCCATGCCTCACTGTGTCCATGCCTCACTGTGCCCATGCCTCACTGTGCCCATGCCTCACTGTGTCCATGACTAGACTGACGTTTAACATGGGAGTCTATGGAGGGGTGCCCGGATTTGAAAAATCGGTGCTCCCCGGCTGTAGGTCCTCCAGACAACAAATTTTGCACACTTGTAGAAGAGAAATGGGGCTACATGTGTGCCAAGTTTGGGGTTCAGGAGACCTACGATCGACCGGTACCGAGTCCCCAAAATCACTAAAGAAATGACCGTTTAACATGGGAGTCTATGGAAGGGGGGCCCGGTTTGAAAAATCGGTGCTCCCCGGCCCTAGGTCCCCTGGACAACAAACTTTGCACACTTGTAAAGCCAGAGTGGGGCTATATGTGTGCCAAGTTTGGGGTCCAGGGGACCTACGGCCGGCCAGTACCAGGCCCCCAAAGTCCGGGAGATCAGGCGCAAAAAGGTGACTCGAGTATAAGCCGAGGGGGGCATTTTTAGCACAAAAAAATGTGCTAAAAAACTCGGCTTATACTCGAGTATATACGGTACATAAAAAATAGTTTTAAAAAATACATGAAAACATTATTATCTTATCCAAGATCAAATTGGATTACAGACTAAAATTGGAAGCTCTCATGAGTAGGGACCTCCTTATCCTCTTGTATTGGATTGGATTGGAACTGTACTGTCTCCCTTTATATTGTAAAGCACTGTGCAAACTGTTGGCGCCATATAAATTCTTTATATAAATAATAATAAAAGAATGTTGTTCAAAAACAAAGATCTATGATGGAGATTGTATATTTATTTAACAATATGAAGAAAAAAAAACAGTGATCTTAATGACAAAAACATAAACCAATATTGATAACTTGATAAGATCTTGATTAGACTACTGATGCTAAAAAATATAGTGGTTAACATATACTTTTATTATGATAATCTGTATAGAGGGCTGTATAGAGTTAAAACAAAAGTTTAAAATGGCTTCTAAAGATGATAACATAATTGAAAGTAAGGTCAATTAATCTATATATTTTTTATTTACAGCATATACTGTATATACATTATATATATATATAATATATTCATAAAATAAGATTGGGTGGGACTTTAAATGAGGTAGTGACATAGTCACTTACCTCCATCCCTGTATTTGTATAATTAAGAGAGAGCAAACAGGTTGGGACTTTAAATGAAGCTTGTGTGGGAAAAGGGTCTAGTCGTTTGTAGAAATAAACAAATTGGTTGTACTTTATATATCTCAATTCTACATAATTTTTATAACTGACTGACATATTCTATTGTAACAGACAGATAGATGAATATATATAACAATAAGTACCTACTAGGTTACATTTTTAGACTGCTCCAAGAATAAAGATAGAGAAGTATAAAGTATTAAAAGTTGTCCACTTTATTAAAGAAAATTAAAATTAAAGGATTTATGTATGGCACACAAGGTTCACACAATAAGAAAAAATGGATACACAACAATATACAGACAAATGAATATTTTTAGTAATACATTATAAAATGTTGGTTATGACACATAGTTGACATGATATCTGTTGGCTCTACGCGTTTCGCGACTTTAAATCGCTCATCAGGAGCAAAACGTGTATTGTGTCTCTGCAATGACAGAATACAATTTTAAAATTAGTCTAGGGCATTCACACATTGGAGGACTATTATTGTGTGGACCTTGTGTGCCATACATAAATCCTTTAATTTTAATTTTCTTTAATAAAGTGGACAACTTTTAATACTTTATACTTCTCTATCTTTATTCTTGGAGCAGTCTAAAAATGTAACCTAGTAGGTACTTATTGTTATATATATTCATCTATCTGTCTGTTACAATAGATATAAAGTACAACCAATTTGTTTATTTCTACAAACGACTAGACCCTTTTCCCGCACAAGCTTCATTTAAAGTCCCAACCTTTTTGCTCTCTCTTAATTATACATATAATATACATATATACAGTGGGTAAAATAAGTGTTGAACACGTCACCATTTTTCTAGGTAAATATAAAGGTGCTATTGGCATGAAATTGTCACCACATGTCGAAAACAACCCATGAAATCCAAATATACAAAGAAACCAAAACAAATAAGTTCAGAAATTTGAGATTAAATTCAATTGGAAGCATCACTTCTATTTTGCAGGGGAGCAGCTTTAAATTACCGTGTTTCCCCGAAAATGAGCCCGGGTCTTATATTAATTTTGGCAACCAAAAACATGGTAGGGCTTATTTTCGGGGTAGGGCTTGCTATTGTGCGGTCTTTTCTACCCCTCTCCCTCCCTGCCTGAAAGGAATCCCTTGTGTGAAGTAAAGTAAAATGTATTGTGACAGGTACCTTATTATAGCGCCACTCCTGGCTTCCATAGCCCGCCTGAGCTGTCTTCCAAGAGCCAAGCTTTGCAGAGGGAGGGGGGCCGATATCCCCCACTGACAGGAGAAGGAGAACTGAGTGCCGCTCCTGGCTTCCATAGCCTGCCTGAGCTCTTCCACGAGCCGAGCATTGCAGAGGGAGGGGGGCCGAGATCCCCCGCTGACAGGCAGGAGAAGAGGAGGAGACAGCCACTTCAAACTAGGTCTTATTTTTGGGGTAGGGCTTATATTGCAGCCCTCCTGGAAAACCAAGGTAGGTCTTATTTCCAGGGTAGGTCTTACTTTCGGGGAAACACAGTATCACTTACATTTGTTGTATGTACTTTAGTTATTAATTATATTCTTATTTCACTATTTGGCGCGGAATTTATTATTTTTTAAGTTCAGAAATTAAGTTATGTGTAATAAAATGGAATGACACAGGGAAAAAGTATACAATTTCCAGGTGCAATTCCAAGAATATATTATAAGAAAGTGCAGCAAAAACAAACAGGCCCAGTGGGAAAGCAACCCGACCAAGTGCACTCACAAGTTGTAACAACAAAGCGGCAGTAGAGTGTTGGACCACAGGTGCCAACAGCATCTGTCTCAAGTAGCGGAATGTGGCCTGGTCGATTTCCACCTAAATGGGAAGGCTTCCAGGAAGGATGACATGTTGCCACACATTCTCTATTCCTCCAGAACCTTTAACTGACACTCTGCAGTGTCCCTGACAGATGGGTGACCTGTCCCTACTCTAGCCACTCTAAAAATGCGTGCCAAACCCGGGAGCCAGGGCTTAAAGAGACTCTGCCTGACCCAAGATGGCCGCCAAAGTCACATGGGGTGCCAGCATCAAATTGGATAGCTGCCTACCTGTGACTGAGGAAATCATGGATTGACTTCTTCCAACACCTGCATTGCCGCTGTAGACTAGCGCCACCTGCAGTGGAGAAAGTAGACTGCACCTGCCTACAAGCATTGACATGCTGGGACAGAAAGTGGATTACTTGCAGGATTGACAGGTGATAATAAAGGAAAAATGTATGGATTGTTAAACTGCAATATAATGAGCAGGGCCTTCTGATCCCTCCTGTATTGAATTGTATTGTGACTGTACTGTCTTCCCTGATGTAAAGCGCTGCGCAAACTGTTGGCGCTATATCAATCCTGTATAATAATAATAATAATAATAATTAATGTTTTTGTGGTTTTATACGCTTGAATTTGCCTGATTACCCCCTTTCAAAGCTTTCAGCTTTATTCTTGCAGGAGAAGGGTTAAGGGCCACAGTGCGCGTTTTTCACAGCAATTTATTATGCTCCACTTGTTCATCAATTTAGTTTCTGAGCATAACACCCTCGATAGATCTATATTGTCTTACAATCACCCAACAGATCTATCTTATGATAGGAATCCCACGCGCTCACTCACTCCCTCGCAGTTTTTATCTCATGAGGCAGCAGGTCCAGAAATGATAAGAAAACTGACAGTTTTTTTTTTTTTAAGTCTGTTGTCGCCCTATTGGCAATCTCCATCTCTACCATCAGCAGCCCCTGAGACTTTGTGATAAACGTTATTTACTTCGTACTCTGTGATCACACACTGTAACTCTGAGCTGACCCCTGACCGCGCTCTTGTGTTCCTTTGGCAATATAATGCTGTACAGATCGGTAGATTCCGGGGGAATCCGCCATTGATAGGGCATATTAGATACCTCTGCAGAGCCTAAAAAGTTCCTCTTATTCTGATTTATTTATGTAAAGCCAATATCTACTACGACATTGTGCAGGAAGTAGACACCTTGCAAATCTCTCAATTGGGAAAGAGACTATATTGTCAAAAGTATTGGGACGTCTGCCTTTACGCACACACATGAACTTTAATGGTGTCTTAGTCTGTAGGGTTCCATATTGAGTTGGCCCACCCTTTGCAGCTCTAACAGCTTGTCAATGGGAATGTTTGACCATTCTTCCAGAAGTGCATTTGTGAGGTCACAGGCACTGATGTTGGACAAGAAGGCCTGGCTCTCAGTCTCCGCTCTAATTAATCCCAAATGTGTTCTATCGGGTTGAGGTCAGGACTCATCCATGTCTTTATGGTCCTTGCTTTGTATACTGGTCCAAATCATTTGGTGGAGGGGTGTTTATGGTGTGGGGTTGTTTTTCAGGGGTTGGGCTTGGCCCCTTAGTTCCAGTGAAGGGAACTCTAAAGACGTCAGCATACCAAGACATTTTGGGCAATTCCATGCTCCCAACTTTGCACAGAGTCCTGACCTCAACCCGATAGAACACCTTTGGGATGAATTAGAGTGGAGACTGCCAACCAGGCCTTCTCGTCCACACCAGTGCCTGACCTCACAAATGCACTTCTGGAAGAATGGTCAAACATTCCCATAGACACACTTCTAAACCTTGTGGACAGCCTTCCCAGAAGAGTTGAAGCTGTTATAGCCGCAAAGGGTGGGCCAACTCAAAATTGAACCCTACGGACTAAGACTGGGATGCCATTAAAGTTCATGTGCGTGTAAAGGCAGGTGTCTCAATACTTTTGAAAATATAGTTTATATATATATATATATATATATATATATATATATATATATTTTAAAGGTGGGGAGGGGGATTTGCAAATTATTTAATTTACAAAAAATAAAGAAAGATATCACACTTTCACACTACCCACACACACCCAACATGAGACAAGGTGGAGCAATATAGTACAATACAATACTATGTAACACAATAAAATACTCTGTTTCTAAGGGCAGCCATAGATACCCCAGGTTGCTGGAAAGAAAATTGCTCGATTCTTCCAGTAACACAGTAAGTGTTCATGGGGGAATCCCTCCCAAGGAGTTATTGAATTGTCCCGGCGGAGGGGCGAGGGAAGCCGTCCCTGCCAGGAGAACACAGTGATTATTGCTAGTGGCTATAACAGCCTCTAGCAATGATCACATGTAAAATCTGATCAACTTGGGTACATTCAGCCTACTCATGCATGGCTCGAATCTCAGCCGGTTCCTTTACATAGCTACTGTATACCTGCAAAGGGGCCAGCCTGAAGTGAACTAGCAGGACTTAATTTTCTGAATAAAGCTCCACTTTAAGCTAAGTGGAAGATCTAGAAGATCTACTATTATAAGCATATCACAATGTAGGGGAAGAGTCCAGCATGGAAAAAAGCTCTCTGCACCAACCAGTCTGAACTGGGGGTGTATGAGACCAAACGAGAAAGACTGTGCTGTTATGCTATATAATTTTGGGTTTGGGAAGATAGTCATTGATGGGACCAATAATCTGATCAATGGAGGGAGAAGAAGGGTCTTTCTAGCATCAAGTAGTCCTACCAGACAAACCTCTGGGGTCTTAGGGTTTTGGAAGCCCAAGATGGTGCCAGTATACAGGTTTTTCTCTATGAAAGTGGAAAATCTCCTAAATGTGTGATTACAGTAACCAAGATGACTCGTTTGCAAAAAAAGTGGAGCTCCGCTTGAAGCACTACAAACCTCCCCCTGCAGCCCAAAGCACAAAATAGGTGCTGACGTTCAAATAAGCTCATCCAGGCTAGCAGAAGCAAATCAGAAGACAGAATATGGAAACACCCATGTCCAGCCACTACACAGACAAGTGAAGACATGGCTTCAATCTAAACTCCTCCTGACTACACTTCTCTGACAGGTTTCACCCCACCCATGGGGCTTAATCATAATAACGCCCCATGGGTGGGGGGCTTTAGTGGGTGATGTTTCCACCTTCTGTCTTCTGATTTGCTTCTACAGTTACCAAGGGTTAGCGAATGCCCTATCCCTGCAGAAGATAGGAAACAAAAGAACAGCACAAGAGAAGTTCTAAAGCAGGGGTTTTCAGACTTTCTAAACAAAGTCCTTCAGACTTAGCAGAAAAGACAATGCCCCATCTTTGGTGTCAGTGGGAGGAATGGTGTCCCATTGTTGGTGTCATTGTGAGGAATTCTGTCCCTTCATTGGTGTCAGAGGGAGGAATTATGCCCCACTATTGGTATCAGTGGATGAAAACGGTACCCCAAGGGTCGGATAAAAGCAAGCAAAGGGACGCATCTGGCCCCCGGGCCACAGTTTGGAGACCACTGTCCTAGAGGTATGAAAGCAAAGTAAAGATTTTGCAATGGAGGGAGAAGAAGGTTCTTTCCAATGCAGAAGAATAACTTCCTAGGAAAAAAGAGCACCAGATGAAAAAAAAATTGGTGCATTAGAAGACACTAAAGCATCAAGTAGTCCCAGCAGACAAACCTTTGGGGTCTTATATCAGAATTTCCGTCGGAAAAACCTTGGATGGTTTTTCTGACGGAATTCCGCTCAAGCTTGGCTTGCATACACACGGTCACACAAGTTCTCTGAACTTTCGACCGTCAGGAAAGTGGTGACGTACAACACTACGACGAGCCGAGAAAATGAAGTTCAATGCTTCCGAGCATGTGTCGAATTGTTTCCGAGTATGCGTAGGAATTTTGCGCGTCGGAATTGCTACAGACGATCGTAATTTCCGATAGGAACTTTTTCCGTCGGAAAAATAGAGAACTTGCTCTCAATCTTTTGTTGGCAGAAATTCCGACAGCAAAAGTTCGATGAAGCATACACACGGTCGCAATTTCCGACGAAAAGCTCACATCAAACTTTTCTTGTTGGAAATTCCGACCGTGTGTACACGGCTTTAGAGTCTGGAAAGCCAAGAGTGGTGACCATAAATTCATGCAGGTGGATCCAGTTGGCAGGTCCAGAATATATGAAGCACATCAGCTAGAGAATTAGGCAGCAGTTGCAGGTATTACTATGATGGATGTCAATAAGAAATGGTTTTGCCAGAGTATAGTAAAGCTAATGGTACAAAGGCAAATCTATTGATTTACCCTGCATAGGCAAAGCCTATGCTCACTTGAGGTTTTTCACTATTAGAATGTGGAAACCTCTTTCTCCTGACCATCCCACTGTCCTTCCCATCAGTCCAATTCTGAGATAAGTAGAAAACCTCTTGTTTTTCTCTAGATCTATGGTTTCCATGCTCTATCTTTTGGTAGTCCATTTATGAAAGGTGGACCACTCAGGGTTGTTCAACTACCCTGTTAGAGCTAGTGCTTATAGATGTCTAAAGCAGCACGAAGTAGGTCAAAGGCAAGTCTACTACATCTGCATTTACCGTATATACTCGAGTATAAGCCGACCCGAGTATAAGCCAAGGTACCTAATGTTACCACAAAAAACTGAGAAAACTTACTGACTTGAGTATAAGCCGAGGGTCAACAATGCCCATTTGCACGCCTCACTGTGCCCATTGCAACTTCACTAAGCCACTGTTCCCATCCTCACTGTTCCCATCCTCACTGTTCCCCTAAAATTTAAATGAGCCATTTCCCTCCCCGGTGTCATGTGACTCGTTAGTGTTACAAGGTCTCAGGTGTAAATGGGGAGCAGGTGTGTTAAATTTGGTGTTATCACTCTAACTCTCTCATACTGGCCACTGGAAGTTCAACATGGCACCTCATGGCAAATAACTCTCTGAGGATCTAAAAAAAAAAAGAATTGTTGCTCTACATAAAGATGGTCTAGGCTATAAGATTTCCAAGACCCTGAAACTGAGCTGCAGCACGGTGGCCAAGACCATACAGCGGTTTAAATGGACAGGTTCCACTCATAACAGGCCTCGACATGGTCGACCAAAGAAGTTGAGTGCACGTGCTCATCATCATATCCAGAGGTTGTGTAAGGTAAACCGGACCTCCATCACTAAAAGGCCAGTGCGAGTGCTTGCTCATGCTCGTACACATTGCACTCGTGCTAATATTCATAAGCAAAGGACCAACATAATTCCTGCAATGCCAGTTCATCGCGCACGGAGATGTGCGTGTGCGCACACCTGTGCGCGGGCGCAGCGTGTGCGCGCACGTGCACACACCAATTAGCACTTGGCGCCCAGTGGCCTATTTAAACTGCTTTATCATTGTAAACAGTGCTGGATGATCTTCAGCTTCTTCCTGACTTTCCAAGACCTGATCTGCTGTTACTGTTTGTTCGTGTATGACCCGGCTCGCCTTTGGACTTCGCCTCTGCTTGTTCCTTTACTCTGTTACCTGGTATCCTGACTTTGGCTTGTTTACTGGACTTGCTTTGCCTGCTGATTCGGTACCCTGCTGCCTGGTTGTTGCGGACTGCTGCTCTTCTCCTGGTCCGCTCCTGTCTATGCTCTGGTACTAAGCTGCTTCTACTTCCTGCTCCAAGGACCGTGACTGCCAGCTCTACCCACCTACAGAGGGGACATCACCAGCCAGCTACCCGCCACTCCTTGCCTTTACACTTTCTGTTCCCACCTTCAGGAGTGTAGGCGGGAGGAGCAAGGGAGGCCTACGTCAAAATACAGTCTCCACCAGGTACGTGATAGGTTGTCTTTGAGAAATAGACGTATGAGTGCTGCCAGCATTGCTGCAGAGGTTGAAGGGGTGGGGGGGTCAGCCTGTCAGTGCTCAGACCATACGCCGCACACTGCATCGAATTGGTCTGCATGGCTGTCGTCTCAGAAGGACATGGATTACTGGAACCATGTCCTGTGGTCTGATGAGACCAAGATAAACCTATTCGGTTCAGACGGTGTCAAGCATGTGTGGCGGCAACCAGGTGAGGAGTACAAAGACAAGTGTGTCTTGCCTACAGTCAGGCATGGCGGTGGGAGTGTCATGGTCTGGAGCTGCATGAGTGCTGCCGGCACTGGGGAGCTACAGTTCATTGAGGGAACCATAAATACCAACATGTACTGTGACATACTGAAGCCGAGCATGATCCCCTCCCTTCAGAGACTGGGCTGCAGGGTAGTTTTCCAACATGACAACGCCAAACAAACCCAAGAAGACCACTTCCTTGCTAAAGAAGCTGAGAGTAAAGGTGATGGACTGGCCAAGCATGTCTCCAGACCTAAACCCTATTGAGCATCTGTGGGGCATCCTCAAACGGAAGGTGGAGGAGTGCAAGGTCTCTAACATCCACCAGCTCTGTGATGTCATCATGGAGGAGGGGAAGAGGACTCCAGTGGCAACCTGTGAAGCTCTGGTGATCTCCATGCCCAAGAGGGTTAAGGCAGTGCTGGAAAATAATGGTGGCCACACAAAATATTGACACTTTGGTCCCAATTTGGACATTTTCTCTTAGGGGTGTACTCACTTTTGTTGCCAGCGGTTTATAAATTAATAGCTGTGTTGAGTTATTTTGAGGGGACAGAAAATTTACAGTTATACAAGCTGTATACTCACTACTTTACATTGTAGAAAAGTGTAATTTCTTCAGTGTTGTCACATGAAAAGTTATAATAAAATATTTACAAAAATGTGAGAAGTGTACTCACTTTTGTGAGATACTGTATATGGCCACTGGGCATTATAGGGGTTCTAAAGCCTCAACAATTTGTACCTTAATGCATTCCTTGCATTAAGGTAAAAGATTTACATCAGTATGACCCCCTCACCCCTCATTTTACTTACCTGAGCTCTTATTTCGATCCAGCGTTGTGCACCTCTGCAGGTCTTCTCTCACTTCACTTCCAGGTCTCACTGGCTTTGCTGGGGCATTGGGAGCAATTGGCTCCCAGTGCTGTCAATCAAAGCCAGTGATGGGGGCGGGGCCAAGTCCCGCTGTCTGTGCCAATTGACGCACCAGTGAGGCACAGAAGTGAGCATGCACAAGTGCCCCCATTGAAAGCGGCTTCCCGTGGGGGCACAAGACATAGAGGAGGAGCCAGGAGCGCCGACGGGGGACCCGAGAAGAGTAGGTCCAGGGCTGCTCTGCGCAATTCCATTGCACAGAGCAGGTAAGTATGACATGTTTGTTATTTAACAAAAAAAATACCTTTACAACCACTTTAAGGCCCACCCACTGTGCAGCTGCATATAAGCATAACACTGTCGTAAACAGGTGGACATAGCTTTTTGTGCGAATAGATCTGGCGCCAGTATACAGGTTTTTTAACCATCTCTAGAAATGTGGAAACTCTTCTAAAGTCACTTTTGCAGTTACTAGAGGTTGGGGAATGCCCTATCCCATGCAGAAGAGAGTTCCAGGGGAAAAGCATAAGAGAAGCCTTATGCCTTGTACACACGATCGGAATTTCCGATGGGGTAAAATCCGATGGAATTTTCTGTCGGAATTCCGTTCAAGCTGTCTTGCATACACACTGTCAGACCAAATTCCGATCTTCAAGAACGCGGTGAGGTACAACTAGAGTTGCCACCTCATCCCTTTAAAACCCAACACATATTAATTACACAGGTTCTGTGGTTGATTAAGGTGGTAATTAAACTCACTTGCTGCCTTACCTGCATTAAATTAGCCTCAGAACCTGTGTAATTCATATGTGTTTGGGTTTAAAGGGATGAGGTGGCAACCCTACGTAAAACACTACGGCGAGCCAAGAAAAATTAAGTTCAATGCTTCCGAGCATGCGTCGACTTGATTCTGAGCATGCGTGGGTTTTTTCTCCGTCGGAGTTCCACACAGACGATCGGAATTTCCATCGTAAAAAAAATTAAACATGTTCCATTTCTAAACTCCGACGGAAAAAAGTCCGATGGGGCCCACACACGGTCGGAAAATCCGATGAAAAAATTCCGTCAGACTTTTTTTCATCGGAAATTCCGACCGTGTGTAGAAGGGAAGAGAGGTATACAGTAAATGAGAAATGTCTCTAATGTGTCGGAAACACGGAGTCATCCTTGAAGAACTGGTCACACAAGTGTCACAAGGCAATCATTTTGTGTGCCGGGCCAAAGTAATGCAGCCAATAGCTAAATAGTGACATCACAATGGAACGCAGTGGGATTTGTAAAGTTGTTTTATGGAAAAAGTTGACCTTTCATCAGTCGGCAATAAACAGTCCTGAAAGGAAGATTTTCCAGTTCAGGGGAGTTCCTCTGTTGTGACTCTCTGACCTTCTACCAAAGAACAATTTTTCATTGCTCTGTATTTTGCAATGTATACAGTGTACCACCTCCATCATTTCCTCCAGCCCGACATAGAAAAACAGGACAAGCTAATTACACAAGTTATAAATAAACTAATAATAATAAAAAATGGTTTATGTCAACATTGGACAGTCATTAAAGCCGGGTGTATTAGGGGACCAATCCGTCATGCGCATGGTTTTAAACAGTTACTAGGGTGTTTTTTTCAGGGCCGATTTTAAGTTAATATTATAACGTTAACAATAAATTCTTCATGTGACTTTCACAAATGTTTCATATTTTCTTGACTGTGTTACATATGTATTTTCATACATGACTTTCTAGATTCGCTGAATGTAAAACAAGTGCAGTCAACACCTTTACTGAACAACTGTTCATATTAAACCAGTTATAGGTTAAGCTAGGTCACAGGGGTCTCAAACTGGTGGCCCTCCAGCTGTTGCAGAACTACAATTCCCATGAGGCATTGCAAGGCTAAACAGTTACAAGCATGACTCCCATAGGCAGAGGCAGGACGGGACTTGTAGTTCCGCAACAGCTGGAGGGCCGCAGGTTTGAGACCCCTGAGGAAGATGCTGTATGATTCTGGTTATGAGAATAATTTGATTTTCTTGATAAATACTGACAATAGTAAAGACATGATAGTTCTAATAATAATGGCTACTGTTTATAATTAAGTTTTAATTATTGATTATTTTTTTTCATTGGTGGCCATAGTTGTACATTAACCACTTCAGCCCCGGACCATTTGGCTGGCCAAAGACCAGGCCACTTTTTGCGATTCGGCACTGCGTCGCTTTAACTGACAATTGCGCGGTCGTGCGACGTGGCTCCCAAACAAAATTGACGTCCTTTATTTCCCACAAATAGAGCTTTCTTTTGGTGGTATTTGATCACCTCTGCGGTTTTTATTTTTTGCACTATAAACAAAAATAGAGGGACAATTTTGAAAAAAAATTCAATATTTTTTACTTTGTGCTATAATAAATATCCCCCAAAAATATATAAAAAACTTTTTTTTTCCTCAGTTTAGGCCGATACGTATTCTTCTACATATTTTTGGTAAAAAAAAATCACAATAAGCGTTTATTGATTGGTTTGCGCAAAAGTTATAGTGTCTACAAAATGTTTTTTTTTTTTTTTTTACTAGTAATGCCGGCGATCAGCGATTTTTATCGTGACTGCGACATTATGGCGGACACATCGGACACTTTTGACACCATTTTGGGACCATTGTAATTTTTACAGCGATCAGTGCTATTAAAATGCACCGATTACTGTAAAAATGACACTGGCAGTGAAGGGGTTAACCTGCAGGGGGCGCTGAAGGGGTTAAGTGTGACCTAGGGAGTACTTCTAACTGTTAGGGGGCGTGGCTTGCCGTGACACGTCACTGATCGCTATTCCCGATGACAGGGAACACGATCAGTGACAGTGTCACTAGGCAGAACGGGGAGATGGTGTGTTTACACTAACATCTCCCCGTTCTTCAGCTCTGTGAGCCGATCGCGGGACACCGGCGGCGATCGGGTCCGCGGGCGTGGTCACGGAGCTCGCGACAGGGTGGCGAATTAAAGGGGACGTACCTGTACACCCATTTGCCTGTTCGTGCATAGCATACTAGCTCATTATGAAGTACTTACCTGAGATCGAAGCCCCCGCAGCCGCCCTCGTTCGCTGCAGTCATCTCCCAGAGTGACTTCCGGGTATCGCGGCTCCAGCGCTGTGACTGGCCAGGGCCGCAATGACGTCACCCCACACTTTTCAGATATTTATTTGTAAAAAAAAAAATGAAAACCATTTATCATTTTTCTTCCACTTCACAACTATTTACCACTTTGTGTTGGTCTATCACATAAAATCCCAATAAAATACATTTACGTTTTTGGTTGTAACAGGACAAAATGTGGAAATTTTCAAGGGGTATGAATACTTTTTCAAGGCACTGTATCTGTATATTAAGCTATTTTCCTTGATTTCCTCAATATTTTGTATGTTGTGCTGTGCCCATAGACGTCGCTAAATATGGATTTGGTGAGTTCTTGTGTGTGAAGAGAGAATAGAAATGTTTCTGAGTGGTGATCCCTCTATAGAGACAGCAATAAGATTTATGTGACGTCTCCCAGCTGGCAGAACATCGAAAATGTTTAGGACACAAGACGCTTTGCTCCGGGGCAAAACTGCTTTTATTGCCACATGGAGCACGACCTTTTCACTTCATTCAATTAAACAGCTCATTCTCCTTCCTTATAGGGGTATGAATACTTTTTCAAGGCACTGTATACTAAAATGTAATGCAATAACAGCTGTGTGCTAAACATAGTGTGAATCCATAGCGTCAAGAGAACTAGGTTATGTGTAAAGGGTGAGTCCACTTAAAACTAATATTTCAGTTTTTGGTAGATATTAAACAGTTAAATCCCCTCATAGTCTTTTCTATCTCTCAGAGACTCTATAATTGGGATCTCTGCGCCGAGTTCCTGGGTCTGCACAGCCACTGCGCCCACTATGAGGGATTCCCACTATTTACTGTATTCGCTGCATTCCAGGGTCTACACACCTGCTGTGCCCATTATGAGGGGTTCGTACAATCTCTGGTCTGAGCTCCCAGGTCTGTACACCCGCTGTGCCAATTATGAGGGGTTTCTGCCATCTCTGCACTTAGTTCCCAGGTCTGCACACCCACTGTGTCCATTATAAGGGGTTCCCATCATTCCTGGGCCTGCACCCCCGCTGTGCCCATTTCAAAGTGTTCCCATCATCCCTGCACTGAATTTCCAGGTCCACCTTCTGCTGTGTCCATTATGAAGAGTTCCCACCATCATTGTGCTGAGTTTCAGTGTCTGCACACCTGCTTTACCCATTATGAGGGGTTCCCACTATCCCTGTGCTGATTTCCTTGGTCTGCACACCTGCTGTGCCCATTATGAAGGGTTCCCATCATCCTTGTGCTGAGTTTCCAATGTCTGCACACCTACTGTACACATTTTGATTGGTTCCAATCTTCCTGGCACTGAGTTCCCAGATCTGCATACCTGCTGCACACAGTACGGCAAATTCCAACCATCCCTGTGCTAAGTTTCTAGGTCTGCACAACTACTGTGCCCATTTTGAATGGCTCCCATCATCCCGGTGCTGAGGTCCCAGGTCTGTACACCTGCTGTACTCATTATGAGGCGTTCATACCATCCCTATGCGGAGTTCCTGGGTCTGCACACCTACTGTACACATTTTGATTGGTTCCAATCTTCCTGGCACTGAGTTCCCAGAGCTGCATCATGCATACATGCTGTGCCCAGTACAACAGGTTCCAACCATCCCAGTGCTAAGTTTTTAGGTCTGCACACCTACTGTGCCCATTTCAAAGGGTTCCCATCATCCCTGTGCTGAGTTCCCAGGTCTGTACACATGCTGTACCCATTATGAGGCGTTCATACCATCCGTGTGCTGAGTTCATGGGTCTGCACACTTGCTGTGCCCATTTTGAAGGGTTCCCACCATCTCTGCACCGAGTTTGCAGGTCTACGCACCCACTGTGCCCATTATGAGGAGTTCCCATCATCTCTGCACAGTTACAGTGTCTACACACCTACTGTTCCCATTTTGATCACTTTCCATCTTCCTGGCTTTGAGTTCCTAGGTCTGCACACCTACTTTGTTCATTATGACAGGTTTCCACCATCCCTGTGCTTTGTTCCCAGGTTTGAAGAGCTACTGTGCCCATTATGAGGGTTTCCCACCATCCTTCTACAGAGATCATGGGTCTACACAACCTGTTGTGCCTATTATGAGGGGTTCCCACCATCCCTGCTGGATCTTTCTCTTTATATTATGGAGAATGTAACCGGGGGGAGCACACAAAGGTGGGCATGAGCACCCAAAGTTCTTTGGTGGACAGGAACAGAGTTTGGAAATGATGGCAGGAAGTTCTCACAGTTGGGAAATAAAAGACATAACAAAAAGCCAGGGACATACAAGGCTTTAGCTACAACTAAGATATCACATTTAAGTGGACAGGCTCTTCAGGGTTAAATTAGGGTACCGTATATACTTGAGTATAAGTCGAGTTTTTCAGCACTTTTTTGTGCTGAAAATGCCCCCTCTCAGCTTATACTTGAGTCTGTGTCCATCTTCATCTTTGTGCGCCTGATCCTGGACAGCCGTAGGTCCCCTGGACCCCAAACTTGGCACACATGTAGCCCCACTCTTCCTCTACAAGTGTGCTAAGTTTATTGTCCAGGGGACCTACGGCCGGGGAGCACCGATTTTTTAAAGCCGGGCACCCCTTCCATAGACTCCCATGTTAAACGTCAGTCTAGTCATGAAGCGCAGGAGATTAGGTAGGGTGATTGGGCACAGTGAGGCATGGGCACAGTGAGGCATGTACACAGTGAGGCATGTACACAGTGAGGCATGTACACAGTAAGGCATGCATATGGACACAGTGAGGCATGGACACAGTGAGGCATGGACACAGTGAGGCATGGACACAGTGAGGCATGGACACAGTGAGGCATGCACATGGACACAGTGAGGCATGGATACAGTGAGGCACAGTGAGGCATGGACACAGTGAGACAAAGTGAGGCACAGTCATGCAGATGGAAACCCTAGGCTTATACTTGAGCTAATACGTTTTCCCATTTTTTTGTGGTAAAATTAGGTCCCTGTGCTTATATTCGGGTCGGCTTATGCTCGAGTATATGCGGTATATTTTTGGGTTGTAATTGGGTGGCAAAACAACCCAAAGCTTCCAAGTCATTGGAAATTAATATACAGCCTTTCCAGATGGAAGTATTACTTGGTTTCCCGGAAAGGTTTGGAGATTTCCAAAATGAAAGTGACGGTTACTCATCTATCTCCTATACAATTGATGCTTAGTGGAGCGCTATGAAGCTCCCACCATGTCTACATACAGGCCATGGGCCGGAGCCGAGATAAAGAATTGTGCTGTTACAGAAATGCCGCTTCAGACAGTTCTCACATCACAAGATTGTGGCTTTGTAGATAATAACAATATCTTGTGATAAGATGAACTCTCTTCTCCTGTTTTCTATCTCTCTTCTGTATTGAAGAGATAAAACAGGGAGAGTCACTACCTGATCTGTTGTAGAAGCCTCATAGAGCCATAAAGATCACACCAACACATGCAATAGACAGTTCCCATAGATTACCCTGACGCTTCTGGTGAAATTATTAGGGAATTGTACAAGTCAGAGGTGCCCAGGGCCACCATGTGTTGAGGCCTAAGTTGACATAAGTTGACAGCTAGCTGGCTCTTGTTTTAAGACCCAATGTTGAGCTGTCTCTTAAATAAATTACTCAAATTTACAAAAACCAATCCTGCACCACCAAGTGTATACACAAGGGGAACCAAAAGAGAGCCACAAGAAAAAGTACCCTGGCTCCAAGAACTGTATAAAAAAAAAAAAAAAACTTTATTATAAATACATGACAGTGAACAACGTCCCACAAATATAACCAACAAAATTAGAACATTTTTAAATATATACAATTCCTCCCTCCCGAAAAAAAAAAAAAAAAAAATTATTATAAATTACATGACACCATGGGGTCTATTTATAAAGCAGAGAATGTGACTTCCACCAAACATTTTCTGGTGAAGTATCAATCATTGGCATTTTAAAACATTTGGAGACATGGAAGGTTCTCCACCAGTGAATGTTTGGATGGGGGTCATATTCTGTGCTTTATAAGTAGACCCCTATAGAATTGTACAACATCCCACAAATATAACCCCCAGATTAAAAAACATTACATGAAAATATACAATTGTACAAAATCCCAAAAATATAACCTACCGATGAAAAAAAATTTATAAAAATCATACAACTCCTCCCAAAAATATATTTATTATAAATTGGACAACATTATACATCTAGTAAAACACCCCACTATTATAACTCACAAATAAAAAATAAAATAAAAGACTTACTAAGCATACTACCCCTTCTAAAAAAAAATAAAAAAATACCTTTACTATAATTACAAGACACTATACAACATCCCACAAATATAACCCACTAATGAATACAAAATATAAACAAATCCTCCAAAATAAAATGTGATTCTAAATTACACAACACTCTATAATTGTACAACACCCCACAAATATAACCCACAGATTAAAAAAAAAAAAATAGAAAAACATACAACCCCTCCCCCCAAAAAATTACTTTATATAACGTTATAAGTTATAAATGACATTACACTACACAGTTGTGCAGCATACCACAAATATAACTCACAGAAAAAAAAATGAAAAAAATCGGCGAAAAACATACAACCCCCCCCCCGCAACAAAAAAACTTTATTCTAAATGACACAACACTAAACAATTGTACAACATCCCACATATATAACTCACAGATTAAAAGAAAAAAAAAACTTTTTAAACATACAACCTCACCCCCAAAAACTATTTTATATAACGTTATAAGTAATAAATGACATTATACTACACAGTTGTGCAGCATACCACAAATATAACTCACAAAAAAAAAAAATCGATGAAAAACATACAACCCCCCCCAAAAAAAAAACTTTATTCTAAATTACACAACACTAAACAATTGTACAACACCCCACAAATATAACTCACAGATTAAAAGAAAAAAAAACTTTTTAAAACTTAGAACCTCACCCCAAAAATAACTTTAATATAAATTACACAAGACTATACAATTGTACAACATCTCACAAATATAACTAATAGATTAAAAAAAAAAAATACAGCCCATCCCCCCAAAAAATAACTATTATAAATTACATGACACTATACAAATGTACATACAGTACCACAAATATAACTTACAGATTAAAAAAATAATAACTTTTATAAATATACAACTCCCCCCCAAAAAAGTACGTTTATTATAAATTACATGACACTATACAATTGTACAACATAAAACCCACATATTAAAAAACATTAAAAACGTATACATATAACCCCCTCCCCCCCAGCTTTATTATAAATTACATGACGCCATGCTGTCTATTTCTAAAGCAGAGAATGTGACTTCCACCCAGCATTCACTGGTGGAGTGTCAATCACTGGAATTTAAAGCAGAAGAACCTGGAAGATTCTCCACCGGTGAATGTTGGATGAAGTAAAAGTAAAACCAGTGCATTGGGGGCCAATGGGGGAAATTCCACCTACATTGGTGGTCACGATGGACCCCTTACAGTGGTGGTCCAAATGCCACCATTACAGACAGCTAGAATGATTAAATTAAGATCATGCTGTTGGTTTTGCCAAGTGATGTTGGTCCCGGGATCTATGCAGATGCCATCAAATGGGAGGACAGCCAGCCACAGCTCAACCTAGCCTTTCTCAACCTTTCCAACACAGAGGAACCCTTGAAATAACTTTAATGGGCTCAGTAAACCCCTGCTAAAAATGACCATATCTACAACTTATGATACATTAGTGTGATGGTCAGTGGGAAGAATGCTCCTTACATTGGTGGTCATTGGGAAGAATTACCCCCTTATAGATATCTAAAAGGATCAATGGTGTCAGTGGGAACTTATCTGAGAGGCAGAAATTGCTCATTGCTCAAGGAACCCCTAGCAACCTCTCCGGGGACCCTAGGGTTCCATGGAATTCTGGTTGAGTAACCCTTAGCATTTCATATGACCCTAGTTGAGAATGGCTGCTCTATAGTAAAATAGTATATATTAGTATACTACTATATAGTATAAAAGGGTATTTAAGGAGGTGGAGGTGTGGAGGAGCCAGCACAGATAGCAACTCTACACTCCCAGTAGAGGACTACATTGATATTGATGGAGGGAGGGGGACCATGGCTGTGCTAGGGAACCGACTCTTGTTGGAGTAGTCAAATGCCCTAGACAATTCAAGGGCATAATGGAAGGGAATAAAAAAAAAAAAAACAACTGATTTTGGAAAGGGAAAATTTTGCAAGTAAGCGTTTAAAAAACTTGACTTTTATTTTACCTGCATTTTTTTAAGATGGTGACAGGGTCTCCTTACAAAATCCTTTCTTAACCGCTTGCCGACCAGCACACGACGATATACGTCGGCAGAATGGCACGGACAGGCAGATGGATGTATATATACGTCTCCTTTAAGAAGCGCCATTATGGACGCGCGCGCTGCTGGCTGCGTGCGCGCGCGCGCCCGACCGCCGCAAGCTCCGTGACTCTGACCGCGGGTCCCGCGGACTCGATGTCCGTGGGGATACCCGCAATCATCTCACAGAGAGGAAGAACGGGGAAATGCTGATGTAAACAAGCATTTTCCCAGTCTTCCTAGTGACAGGACACTGATCACAGCTCCCTGTAATCAGGAGCGGTGATCAGTGTCATGTCACACACAGCCCATCCCCTCTACAGTTAGAACACATCCCTAGGACGCACTTAACCCCTTCAGCACCCCCTAGTGGTTAACCCCTTCACGACCAGTGTAGTTTTTGCAGTAATCAGTGCATTTTTATAGCACTGATCGCTGTAAAAATGACAATGGTCCCAAAATGGTGTAAAAAAAGTCCGATGTGTCCGCCATAATGTCGCAGTCACGATAAAAAATCGCTGATCGCCGCCATTACTAGTAAAAAAAAAAATTATTAATAAAAATGCCATAAATCTATCCCCTATTTTGTAGAAGCTATAACTTTTGCGCAAACCAATCAATAAACGCTTATTGCGATTTTTTTTACCAAAAATATGTAGAATACGTATCGGCCTAAACTGAAGAAAAAAAAAGTTTTTTATATATTTTTTGGGGATATTTATTATAGCAAAAAGTAAAAAATATTGAATTTTTTTCAAAATTGTTGCTCTATTTTTGTTTATAGCGCAAAAAATAAAAAACGCAGAGGTGATCAAATACCACCAAAAGAAAGCTCTATTTGTGGGAAAAAAAGGACAGCAAATTTTTTTGGGGAGCCACGTCGCACGACCGCGCAATTGTCAGTTAAAGCGACGCAATGCCAAATCGCAAAAAGTGCCCTGGTCTTTGGCCAGCCAAATGGCCCGGGGCTGAAGTGGTTAAGAATGAAATATGTATTTCCATTGGAGTAGATCAGTGTTTTTTTAGGACCTTCGGAAAGTTTTCCGTTTGCATTCAGTCTAGAAGGAGAATTTTTTTCAGAACAGGCTCGCAGCTCTTCCCTTTTTTTTTTTTTGTTTTGGCATTCGGACGGTTGGGTCGGCGCGCAAAGGACAGCTTCCAATCACCCAGGGTAACGTAAACTCGCCTCTGAAGACTCAGAGTTAAAATATGTTCTTAATAAAAATATAACATTTTATGGTCATTATGTGATACAGTCGACTTAAAAAGAGCAGAACTGCTGAGAGAGCCATTTCCAATAAAGCTCTCAGATTTCGAGACTCGGGTCAAGAGCCCGCGGAGAAAAATTAAAGAAAACACGAACTCATGCACAAATTAATTAAAGATATTTCCACTAATAAATTGGAGCAGTGTCCCCAGGCAAGACCAGCCTCTCCGCACAAATGTGGTAATATTCAAGCTGTGGTTTCTCCATAAAAATGAGCAGTTCAAAAACGTTTACAATCAAATAGGCGGCTCAGTGTAACGGAATGAGGGAGAGAACGGCAGTCCGCGGAAATTTCTGCAGAATTTGAAAAATACTTCAAATAAATCAATGATACACAAAAGGGAAAAAAAAGAGCCTGGAGGAAATCCAGAAAGTATCGCTCAATCCTCGACCTCGTGATGAAACAAATCGGAGCTCTGGAAGACGTAGGCTCTGCTGCTCTAGTTGGCTACAGGAAAACAAAATTAAAAACAGCTTCGGAAACTTCTTGCGTAACAGTTGATACATTGATTCTACACGGCTTGGGTACCGGTATTTTTCCAAAAAGTCATTATACACCTGTTCTAGGTGGCTCTGACTCAACGCAGTGTACTTGTAATGGAAACAATGTACCAAAGCCCAAGACGAGCCAAAATTTCATTTTTTGGGGGGATAGAGTGGGGAACAGTTAGAGAACAATACCCCCCCACCACTTAACCCATTATCGTGCTGCTTCTCTTTCACTATCCAATCACAGGTTGGGGGTGGGTCTAGGATGACCTGGGCTCCGAGGAAGTGGGTTGAACAATGAGGGACATCAACACTGCAGATTGCCTGTCACATTCAGGAGTCAGTATTGAGGGGTAAATAAGAGACTGATAGGTGGAAAGAGCAGAGCGACAAAAAAGAAAGGGCCATGATTGTGCTGCTTCTCTTTTCACTGTGCAGTCACCGGTCAATGGTGGGTCCAAGATGACCTGGGTTAAGCCACTTAGCCCATTATTGTGCTGCTTCTCTTTTCACTGTGCAGTCACGGGTTGACGGTGGGTCCAGGATGACCTGGGTTAAGCCACTTGGCCCATTATTGTGCTACTTCTCTTTTCACTGTGCAGTCACGGGTCAATAGTGGGTCCAGGATGACCTGGGTTAAGCCACTCAGCCCATTATTGTGCTGCTTCTCTTTTCACTGTGCAGTCACGGGTTGACGGTGGGTCCAGGATCACCTGGGTTTAGCCACTTTGCCCATTATTGTGCTGCTTCTCTTTCACTATGCAATCACAGGTTGGGGGTGGGTCTAGGATGACCTGGGCTCCGAGGAAGTGGGTTGAACAATAAGGGACATCAACACTGCAGATTGCCTGTCACATTCAGGAGTCAGTATTGAGGGGTAAATAAGAGACTGATAGGTGGAAAGAGCAGAGCGACAAAAAGAAAGGGCCATGATTGTGCTGCTTCTCTTTTCACTGTGCAGTCACCGGTCAATGGTGGGTCCAGGATGACCTGAGTTAGGCCACTTAGCCCATTATTGTGCTACTTGTCTTTTCACTGTGCAGTCACGGGTCAATAGTGGGTCCAGGATGACCTGGGTTAAGCCACTCAGCCCATTATTGTGCTGCTTCTCTTTTCACTGTGCAGTCACGGGTTGACGGTGGGTCCAGGATCACCTGGGTTTAGCCACTTTGCCCATTATTGTGCTGCTTCTCTTTCACTATGCAATCACAGGTTGGGGGTGGGTCTAGGATGACCTGGGCTCCGAGGAAGTGGGTTGAACAATGAGGGACATCAACACTGCAGATTGCCTGTCACATTCAGGAGTCAGTATTGAGGGGTAAATAAGAGACTGATAGGTGGAAAGAGCAGAGCGACAAAAAGAAAGGGCCATGATTGTGCTGCTTCTCTTTTCACTGTGCAGTCACCGGTCAATGGTGGGTCCAGGATGACCTGGGTTAAGCCACTTAGCCCATTCTTGTGCTGCTTCTCTTTTCACTGTGCAGTCACGGGTTGACAGTGGTTCCAGGATCACCTGGGTTTAGCCACTTTGCCCATTATTGTGCTGCTTCTCTTTCACTATGCAATCACAAGTTGGGGGTGGGTCTAGGATGACCTGGGCTCAGAGGAAGTGGGTTGAACAATGAGGGACATCAACACTGCAGATTGCCTGTCACATTCAGAAGTCAGTATTGAGGGGTAAATAAGAGACTGATAGGTGGAAAGAGCAGAGCGACAAAAAGAAAGGGCCATGATTGTGCTGCTTCTCTTTTCACTGTGCAGTCACCGGTCAATAGTGGGTCCAGGATGATCTGGGTTAAGCCACTTAGCCCATTATTGTGCTGCTTCTCTTTTCACTGTGCAGTCACGGGTTGACGGTGGGTCCAGGATCACCTGGGTTTAGCCACTTTGCCCATTTTTTGTGCTGCCTCTCTTTCACTATGCAATCACAGGTTGGGGGTGGGTCTAGGATGACCTGGGCACAGTAGAAGTGGGTTGAACAATGAGGGACATCACCACTGTGGATCGCCCTCTCTCATTTAGGAGCCATTATTGAGGAGTAAATTGAGGGGTAAATTAGAGACTTATAGGAAGAAAGAGCGGAGTGATAATAAGCGTAGCCCATTATTGTGCTGCTTCTCTTTTCACTGTGCAGTCACAGGTTGACGGTGGGTCCAGGATAACCTGGGTTCAGAGGAAGTGAGTTGAATGATGAGGGACATCACCACTACGGATCGCCCTGTCACATTCAGGAGCCAATATTGAAGGGTAAATAAAAGGCTGATAGAAGGAAAGAGCAGAGTGACAAACGTGGCTACAAAGCTTTGCACCAAAGCGCAGCAAAATTAGCCCCCCCCCCCCCCTCCCCTCCGTCCGTCGCATTTACCTATCAATACCAAGCATCGCTAACACAAGTGTAACAGAGCCCTTATACTTTCTTCCAGTTTTTTTATTGCCATTTGTGAACCCTAGGAGGAGATTTTCCTGCACTTCTTGTCCCTGTAACACCTGTACAAGAAATTAGTAGGAAGCTGATAGGAGTAAAGAGCAGAGTGACAGAGAGAATAGCCCATTACTGGCTGCTTCTCTTTTCACTGTGCAGTCACAGGTTGAGGGTGGGTCCAAGATGACCTGGGCTCAGAGGAAGTGGGTTGAACATTGCGGGATAGCACCACTGCGGATCACTCTTCAGAGGGCTAACACAGATGTGTTTTATTTTCTGCCGGGCTTTCAGTTTCAATAGATTTTTATTAAATTTTTAGGTTTTACAACAGAGATGCCAAAATACCCGAAAGAAATGGTTTTAAATCCAAGAATAAGAGGTCTTAACAATACACCACCTCCCTATAATGATAATAGAGAAAACAAAAAGCGAAAATGGGAGTTTTAGGGTGCGAAATGAATTACTTTAAGAAACAACAACAATTTCATCCATTTTATTTAAACAAAGCATGGTTAAAAAGTTCAATTTAAAACCAACCCATAAAGGTAGATGGTCAGAATACAATAGTGGGTAGCCTCTACATGTTTCCCCATAATCATGGCTTCTTCCGGAGCTTTTGTAAGACTCTATGTGCAAAATCACTAAAAACAAAGAGATACATTTTAATAAACCAAAAAATGGAAAGTAAATAAACAACAACATATATTTATATACAAAGCTTTTTTTTTCAGAGAATAGGTGCAGGAACTCCTCCTTTCTGAGTCACCCATTGACTCCGCCCCCCTACCCACCTCCAAGCACTGTTCCTAGGTTCCACCTCCTACCCACCTTCCAGTACCACCCCTTTTAGAGAATACAGAACCAAGTATCATTTTATAGTGCTAAGTATTTTGTATGGAATTTGTTGGATCTAGCAACAATGGACACCCCAGTGACAATACTCTTCCAACAGCCAGCATCAATAGACCCTCCAGCAGCCAGCAATACTTGACCCCTCCCTCAACAGTAGATCCCTCCAGCAAAATGATTGACCCCCTGCAACATAAGACCCACCCCAGCAACAATACAACCCCCGCTAGCAACAACAGACCTCCACAGCATCAATGACCCCCCCCCCTCCCCCTGCAAAAATAAGTCCCCTCCAGCAACAATAGACTCCCCAGTAGCCAGCATTAATAGACCCTCCAGCAGCCAGCAACAAAGACCCCTTCTTCAACAGTAAATCCCTCCCAGCAACATAAGACTCACCCAGCAACAATAGATCCCCCATGAACAACAGAAGGCCAACCCAGCAACAATAGATCCCCCATCCTTAGCAAATAGGTTCCCTACAGCAACAACAGATTCCCCAGCACCAGCATCAATAGATCCTCCAGCATGCCGTTACATATATTCAGTTCTGGAGTTGCCGCTACTGCGTTCCCCCGCTTTCCCGCTGAAAAAAAGCCCTGTTTATATATATATATATATATATATATATATATATATATATATATATATATACACACACACACACACACACACACACATACACAATACAATATGAGGCCAATTGGTCTAAAAAAAAAAAGAATACCCGAAAGGCATATAAACCAATCTTACACAACGCTTCCAGAGCGGCATGGTACAATCCAAGTGTACAGGAACTAATATACATAAAATCTGCTGGCCGTTTGTAATCCCAAGGAGTAGATGTTCTCTCACTTCCTGTCCCTGTGACACCTCTACAAGAAATGGGGGTGTAAAAATGAGGCTGATAGGAGGAGGGATCAGAGTGGTGGAGAGCCTAGCCCATCACTGTGCTGCTTCTCCTTTCACTGTCCAGTCACAGGTTAAGGGTGTGCTCAGGATGACCTGCACACCAGGGACGTGCGGTGAGGTCAGTGGCTGGTGAGGCACTGGCTAGTATCAGAGCCAGATACACACAGGTTACATACGCCGCGATCGTTAGAGCGAGAGCAATAATTCTAGCACTAGACCTCCTCTGTACATTTAAACATGTAACTTGTAAAAAATTTACAGCGTCGCCTATTGATATTTTTAAGTACCGAAGTTTGGCGCCATTCTACGAGTGTGCGCAATTTTAAAGCGTGACATGTTAGGTATCTATTTACTCAGTGTAAAATCATCTTTCACATTAAACAAAAAAAATTGGGCTAACTTTAGTGTTTTTTTTTTATTCATGAAACGGTTTCTTTCCAAAAAAAAAATGCGTTTGAAAAATTGCTGCGCAAATACCGTGTAACATAAAAAGTTGCAATGACCAACATTTTATTCCCTAGGGTGTTTGCTAAAACAATGTTTGGGGGTTCTGCGTAATTTTCTAGCAAAAAAATGATGATTTCTTACATGTAGGAGAGAAGTGTCAAAATTGGCCTGGGTGGCAAGGGGGTCAATTACCATAAGTAATATACAAATAATTATTATATATTGTTTTTAAGGTATTGTACTATATTTTCCAAATCTGTACTCAAGCAGGTGGCTTAATGGACAAATTACTGAAGTTTGAAGTTATAACTTCCAACCAGTAATTTCACAGTAAATAGATAAATAATAAATCCGGGGGGGCTTTGAAGAACAAAAAAAAAAAAAACACAAAAGAAAAAAAAAGGGGGGGTTGCCATCCAGGGCCCTGGGGACCTCCGGGCCTCTGGGGACCTCTGGGCCCCTTACAAAAATTTTTTTTTTTAAATGTATAAAAAAATTTTTTTTTTATAAAAATAAAAAAAACTGGGGGTTGCCATCCAGGGCCCTGAAGACCTCCGGGCCCCTTACAAAAAAAAGAAAAGAAGAATTTATAAAAAAAAAAGAAAAAAAGGGGGGTTGCCATCCAGGGCCCTGGGGATCTCTGGGCCCCTTACAAAAATGTTTTTTTTTTAAATGTATAAAAAAAAAAAAAAAATTATAAAAAAAAAAAAAGGGGGGGTTGCATTCCGGGGCCTTGGGGACATCTTATACTGATAAACCCATGTTTTTCCTTGTAGTTAAAGGGGTTGTAAATGTAAAAGTTTTTTCACCTTCATGCATCCTATGCATTAAGCACAAGGAGAAAATCAGATTATATGCTGACAAGAAAAAGAAGCATGCTGATTAGAGGAGAGACCAGAGTGACAGAGAGATGAGCTGAGCATTGTGCTGTTGCTTCTTTCCAATCACAGGTTGGGGCTAAGCCGGGATGACCTGGGCTCGGAGGAATCGGGGTTGAATGATGCTGGCCATCAGACTGAGGGCATCTAGTGGCATAAAAAATTACTGCGAGAAATCGTTTTTGTTATTTTTGGCGGGATTTCTGCTATAGTCTGGGCATATCTGCCGCTTCCACTTATCTAAATCAAACAGAATTATGTGTTAACCATCACAACGCTAATTCCAGATTTCTGTTTTTAGCGATTCTCTGATACAACTGTGGAACTCACAATCTTATTAAAAAAAAAAACACAATGAAGGACTATTGTGATATTTTTAGCTGCAAAAAATACGACTCCCCCCCCCCCCCCCCGCTATGATGCAGTGCGTCAGTGAAGGGTTTACACAGAGGTGACCAGACATTCGCCTCTAACTCTGCGAGATTTTAAAACACAACAAAAATAGAACAAAAAAAAAAAGAAGAAAAAATGCCAGAGAAAGCGAAAAGTCCCAATTGCTGGTATACTGTCCATTTTCCACGCCTACATACACAACCAACGAACGGCGCCCATAATTCTCCAAAAGCACGCAAAACATATGACAATGTGCAACGTCAAATTTAGAGATGTGCCGAAATCTCGGAGGCTGAAAATCGTGATATCTGCATTTCGCCGATTGAGAAAAAGGTGCCGATAATGGCACCGAAAACGCACGCGATTTTACCGTGATTTTACTATGCTTGTTGTGTGTTTTTCATAGGTCATGCGACTCAAAAACCGCATCAAAAATGTAACATGGGTGCGCTATTGATGCGTTCTTGCCGAGTTTTCAATGCATTTCAACGAGGAGGAGCGTCTTTGGTGCGTTTTATTTAACTGACCCAAAATGCAACGAGCAAGATTTTTTAACACCACAACGGAAGTGCAACGGACCAGTGTGAAGACCTACATAGAATTTAAAGGGATGCATTTTTCTTGCACTAAAAGGTGGCAATAATGGCCGACAATAAATTCATATTCATTTAAATTCATAATATTAATTAAAAAGGTGAATATAATACAATTATATATAAAATATGTAGCAAGGTCCCAGGTCTCCTTTAGTCTAATGAGAACCTCCAGAGCCAAGAGCTGTTGACATCCTTCTGTATAGAGTGAGTTATAACGCCTCGTACACACGATCGGTTTTCCCGACGGGAAAACTGCCATTTTTTAGATTGGTCGGGAAAACCGGTCACGTGTACGCTCCATAGCAGTTTTCCCGACGAGAAAACTGCCCGTAAAAAAATTAGAACCTGCTCTATTTTTTCCTGTCGTGTTTCCTGTCTGTCTTTTTCTCGTCGCGAAAACCGGTCGTGTGTATGCTTTTCCAAGGGAAAAAAAAAAAAACGCGCATGCTCAGAATCAAGTATGAGACGGGAGCGCTTGTTCTGGTCAAACTAGCGTTCGTAATGGAGATAGCACATTCGTCACGCTGTAATGGACTGAAAAGCACAAATCGTCTCTCACCAAACTTTTACTAACATGAGGATCAGCAAAAGTAGCCCAAAGGGTGGCGCCATTTGAATGGAACTTCCCCTTTATAGTGCCGTCGTACGTCGCGGCGCTTTGGTGGAGCGTTTTTTTTCCTGAACGTGTGTATGCAAGGCAGGCTTGAGAGGAATCACGTCGGGAAAAACGTTGTTTTTTGGCATGTCAGGAAAACCGGTCGTGTGTACGAGGCATAAGGCATAGTGGGTGTAATGCAAGATAGATTCATGGGCGCCAGACACTTCTTGAATGCAAGGAGATTTCATTTCTCTTGAACAGAACTTTGGGAGAGAGGGTTAGGGCCAGGACACCCTTAGGTCATTGCAATGTTAATTTGCAGACTCCGAGACTTCTACAGGTAGACTTATTGTAGACTCACTGAGCTCCCAGTCTCTCTCACTAGACTTGCTGATCCACTGCCACCGAATCCCTTGAGCTCCTCCAATCTTCACTGTAGTATCTTCCTCAAGCCTCACCCATGCTTCTCTGCTGGGTCCCTGGCTTGGCTCTCCAGATACCTCTCAGGCTTCACCCACTCTGGCCTGCTGGGTCCCTTGCTTGACACACAAGACTGCTCTGCAAGCGTCACCTCCGCTGGCTGGGTCCCTGGCTTGGCACCTGCTGAAGTTTCCCAATTCTTCACCGTCCCCGGTTGGTGAGAATACTGCTCTGGTACTCACTTCAGCTATTCACTGTGGTCCCCGGTAACAAGGTGGATGGTCCCTTTGTGACGACAGCTTCCCCTCTACCTCCGACCACGTCAGGTTCTCCGGCCGGCAGAACCGTCACTTCTGGTTGGACTGCAAGCCGAAGTCCCAACCCTACGCTGCTCTCTTTCTTCTGGATAGGCCCTCACACAGCCTAGAAGCCAGATGTGCCCGAGATAGGCCCAAACTCTGGCCTAGCAGCCCGGGGCAGCACAACACATGTCCACCCAGACAGCTGTTCAGGTGACACAGAACCCTGATCACCTGACTCCACCCAAATATATAGGTTCTCCCAGCAGGCTAAGGGATTTAAAAAAAAACCTGCCCATTGGCTGAGATACCCCATATACTCCTAATCTGTCCTTGCTTTGCCATTGTCTTATCTAATGCCACCAGGTACCCGGCCACCTAGTGGCAAAAGAGAGAAGTGCAGCAATTCCAGACTTAGGGTGAAATCAATTGATCCCTAACAATAAGCCCAGGTAACTACACCTGACAGGTAAACATCAGGGTGCTACATCTATATATATATATATATATATATATATATATATTTTTTTTTTTTTTTTAATTGTCATTTTCGGTTTCAGTTTAAGCCATGTGCATCCTGAATTTTAATTTCAGCTCCAAAATTCCCATTCGGTGTGCCTCTAATCAAATTTAGATTTGTATAGAAAATGTGTGCCGTGTTCTTGATGTAATAAAGTCTCTGTAAAAAAAATATAGTCTTTGTGATCTCAAATCCACATCCACGCTGGGTGGGACCTGTAGATCCTTAAGCCTGGTACACACTAATAGTTTGTACAGCTCAGGTTGGAGCTGCTGTACTAACGATCCAGTGTTGGTACCAGTGGCTGCCCGTCCATTAGGGGCCCCCACACCACCCCTCTATATGCAATGGATAGATTCATGCCCAGCATGAATCTATCCACGGCTGCCGCAGCCACCCATTATTTTGAATTACAGCGGCCGGGGTTTTTTTTTTTTTTTTAAGCACCTGATTGGAGCCAAAAAATTGGTGGACGCGGGGCGTAGAGAATTGCGAACGGAGCCCACACAGGTGTGTTGCAACAGTAAATGTATATCCTATTGGACGTCGATCCTATTGGACACCTAACACTGGGAGGAGCAGAGAGGAGAAGCACCGTGGAAGCTGCTCCAGGGGAGGACACTGAAGCAGCTTTCCCCGAGCCCGCCACGTATTTGGATAGGGGGGACTGCGCTGGAAGATGGCCGCATGCTCTCACCGCCCGCATCCAGGGTACGGACTGACCGGCAGACAGCGGGGGCAAGGGGGGGGGTTTGCTGGGTGAGTTGGTGCCATGGTGGTGGTGGAGGGGGGGTAGTGCCGCTCCACCGGCAGCCCAAACAGGGAGTTTGTGTGCCCCCCCAAAAAAAACCACCATCCGCCACTGCTTAGTACATAGATCTCTCCCGCTGAGCTGTTGTGTCCTGATGGGGCTTACAGCCCCTCCACCAGAACACTCCAGTCAGCACTCTCAGCCATTGGCCACAACGATGAGCTAAATGCTAGGCTCATTGTTATGATGCAGTATGGGCATCAATACTTCCTCAGGGATTGGGAGTTGAGGACCAACCTGACAGATACTCAAAAGGCCAAGATATCAAGATTCACAATAAGGCCATTAGTGCTTGGTGGTGCCACTCCAGGCTGAGGTCTAAAGCCCCGTTGGCTCTCAAGATAGTAAGGATGCCAGCATAAAAAAACTCATTCAGTGACCAATGAACATATAAGCATGAAAAACCGCTGCTCACAATAGCTGATCCTAGTGTGGATGTATTCATGGGAAAGCCTCAGTCAATTCTGCTCCTCGGGGCCATGCCCCCTGTCAAGTTTCGCCTCACCCACTAAGGGCTTAATCACCTATGATTAAGCCCCCCGGTGGGTGGGGCGAAACATATCAGGGCATTGACTGAGGCTTTCCCATGAATACATCCACACTAGGATCAGCTATGATGAGCTGAGGTTTTATGCTTATTATGCCGCGTACACACGATCGTTTTTCATGCCGTTAAAAATGCCATTTTTAAAAATGGCCATTAAAAATGATCGTGTGTAGGCTCCAGAGCATTTTTAACGACGTGAAAAACGGCCATTAAAAATTCCGGACATGCTCTCTTTTTTAACGTCGTTTTTCATGTCGTTTTTTTTAACGACGTGAAAAACGATAGTGTGTATGCTTTCACGACGTGAAAAAAAACGCACATGCTCAGAAGCAACTATGAGACGGGAGCGCTCGTTTTGGTAAAGCTAATGTTGGAAATGGAGATGGCACATTCGTCACGGTGGAATTAATAGCATCGTTTTAATGCAGCGCATTCCGTTCTTCTTTTGACATTGAGAGTTTTATGCCCAACTTGTTTCTAAAGTAATTCCAAATTGCTCTAATGATTATAAAATATTATTTTTAAGCCGCACCTCCCTCCTAAATAATACTAATAATAATAAAATAAGTTAATTCTCCTTTTTTCTTTACATTTTATATTCTTTTTGGTTATTTTTTTTTGGCCTTTTTTTAAGTTTTTTGGCTTAAATTATTCTTGTGTAAAGTTACCACAACAACCTTCCAAATGTGTCTCATTTGGCCTCAGGGAGGTTTGTGTCCCCTGATAATAACAATAATATAATTTGAGATGTCCCTGCCTGCTTCCTAGCAAGCTCTCTTTTGAAATACAAATCACATAGTCAAGTATTTAAAGGGCACTCAATTTTTTTTTATTTCAGAACATTAACAAATTAAAGTGGAAGGCAGCACTGGAGAGCCTGCTTGCATTTGTGCATCCCTTTCACCCCACAACAACCATACAAGATGTCCAAACCAAAATAGAGATTAGATCCCCCCAAAAAATGAGCCCAATCTTGTCTTGAGCTCCCAGAGGTCAGGAGCCACAGCAGATAAGTCCTATATGTCCCCAGTCTGTGGTACTACAGCAGGCATTATTTTCTTCTCTTCCTTGTAGCCTTCTCTCCAGCCTTCTCTGCAGCCTTGGTTGGTTTCTTCCTTGGAGGCTGGGGATCAGGAGGAGAGGTTGTGGCAGGAGGAGTAGTAGTAGGAGGAGGAGGAGGTGGAGGAGTAGGGACAACCTCCGTTATGTCCGTGTACCTAGTGAGTTCACCCAGCACGCCCTTATTGATGACTTTCAATAGCAGGGTCTCACTGTAAATTTTTTGCTGCAACTCCATTTGCCCTAGTTTGTGGGCGAGGACTGCGGCAAATCCCTCTTCAACAGAGGGTGCCTCTCTGAGGGCCGCTGTTGCCTCTCTGAGGAAGGCCCTGGTTTCCTCCTCCACCTGCCTACCTCTCCTTGGCCCTCGTGGTTTAACTACCAGGGGAGGCATCTGGGCTCTTGTGCTGGGCCCAGCCTCCTCCTGGGTGCCAATGGGCCCAGCCTCCTCCTGGGTGCCCCTGGGCCCTGCCTCCTCCTGGGTGCCACTGGGCCTAGCCTCCTCCTGATCCCCAACATCACCCTCTTCCTGGCTCTGCTCTGGCTGTAAAAAAAGAAAGGGACATTATTTATTTTGCCACATCATCATTCACAGACATTGTTGAAATCAATGCCAAAAGTTATGTCCTTTTCATTGATTACGCATCCTGGTTTTGTTGTCTTGGACACATAAAATTAGGCCACTACTGTATCTTGCTCTTCACAAACTTTATTGGTAGAAGTGTACATACCTTTAACAATACTAACATCTATTTAAAATCTATAATTTTGTACGATAGAAATATAGATAGCAAAACTTTACCTGGCTCCATATCTCCAAATCTGCCTCCTCAAGGCCCTGATCTTGATCCTCAGAGGAAGCCAGAGCAGGGTTGACAGGAAGGCTGGAGGACTGGCTGCAGGGAAGGCTGGAGGGTTGGGTACAAGGAAGGCTGGATTGACCTCTGGGGGGAAGGGTGGAGAGAGATTCGCGCACTTCCAGCTGGTCATCCAGAAAAGCAAGCTTACTGTAGTACCACAGACTGGGTTTATAAACCTTATCTGCTGGTGCACCTGACCTCTGGGACCTCAGGACCATAGTCCTCTGGGTCCTGTATGTCCCTCTGATGGTCCCAATTTTGTTTTTGACATCTTGGAGAGTTGTTGTGGGTATCTTTGTTTGCACAAATGCAAGCAGGCTCTCCAGTGCTGCTTTCCTGGCGTCTTTATTTTTATTTCCGCCACTTTTGATTTGCCATAATATAGGGAGCTCTTGCCATTTGTCGATGAACTCCCCCATGAAGTCTGGGTTTTTAAAAGTATTCATGATATCTGTAAAAGCGAGAAACCAAAATAAAAATATATTTCAGGCAACATTCCTCAACTGTGCATTGTCTACATATTTTGAGCACACAAATCTCCTCGTCTGATGAACCTCAAAAAGTAAAATTGTTAGGTACCTTGGTCACGACGTTCGTTGCTAACTCTCTCTCCCGAAAAATGAACGTATTTCCCAGCAATGAATCTTCACTTTATATACACAGCGCATGCGTGAAACTCCGCACGCTTTCCCCGCCCCTGGCGTTCGATATTGTACTTACCCCGCCCCTTCTCGCTCGTAGTGCTGAACAAAACATGGCGGAGACACAGGTGGCTGAGATTACCTCTACAGAGGATGAAATTACAGAGGAGCCCAAATCAAGACCCAGGAGATATAAGGCATCCAACATGTCATTCGAGGAAATGGTGGAGATGGTCGCCATTTTAAAGAAGGAGGATTATGATGCCAAGCATGGTCCGTATAAAAGGCCTAATCTGGTCAAGTCCAGAATTATGGGCAAAGTGGTCAAAAGTCTCCACCAAAAATTCGGGGTGTGCAGAACGAAGGAACAGCTCAGAAAACGATGGTCAGATCTGAAGTTGCGGGAGGCCGACCAATATAAAAGAATCAAGAAAGTTATATTAAAAAGTAAGTTGTTTTTTTTGAGTTTCCATGGTACATATTATTTTCTTGTATTCTGTCGTGTATTTTTAACTTTCATATAGTACACTGAAAGATACCATCTTTTTTAGGTTCGTCCGCATAGTAAACGGACGTATTTTACCTCTTTCTCCATACAGTTCCTCAAACGATGTTTTCGGATCATCCAGTGTGAACACCCATGTTTTTTTGTTTATTTGGGGGAGTACATTTGGGCCACACTTATTTTTGGTGTGCTAATCCAAAGGAGATTTGTTCATTTAGAAAAACGATATGCATGGTAATGTTAAAGGGAGTGAATGCTCAGCAGCTGATGAAACATCTGAACGCAGTAGTACAAGTGTGGGCCTAAAGCCAAAAAGCTTGAGGGAGTCACACACAGGTGATCCAGTGTAGATACTTTGGGGTGTTACAATGTTTTAAATTTGTTCACAAAATGTATATGCTCTGTTTTGGCCTATGTATCCAATCATTTGTCCCGGTTGGCACAGGGGTTAAAAATTAAAATGGAGCATGCTTCAAAAGAATGATTAAAAAGTTTTTTCCCATGTTTCTTATTTTAGCAAAATTGAGTCGCTACTAATGAAACTATTCCTTTTATTTCAATCTCCCTAGGGATTCGAAAAGCTACCTCAGATGAGACGAGAATTGCAATACCTACAACAATACCCCCAGAACCCCAGGATGGAGAGGAATGTGATGTTGTGGAAGTTGAAAGTGGCACCACCACAGGTCAGAGAGAACCCAGACACATGCATGTTAAATAGATGTAGGCCTACATATTCTATCCTACATATTTCTTTTTACATTTAGGTGCAGTTCTGGCCGAAGACCCCAATAAGTTGTCACATCACAGTGCCCAGATCCTGATCCAATACCTGATGGTCTGCTGTCGTGACCTCGAAAAAATTAAGGGAGATTTGCGAGAGATCAGGGCAAATACAAAGCGGGTGGAGGAAAGGCTCCAAAATATCATGGCTGTGCTTGGGCGTGTCTAATGTTTTTACACCAAATAACGTTTTACTTGCAGAGATTTCTATTTTTTTTTGTTATTTTACCCTTAAATGACTAGCACATGTTTAGCTTTTTCAAAATTTGGAGAACTATAGTTTGTTTATGCATGGCTGGTCATGCGTTTTAATACACCTGAAATTAAGGGAACATCCACATTTCTATGGAAGTTGCCCACCTAAACAAAAAAAATAAAGGTATTTTTACATAACAAATCATTGTGGCTTCATTATGTAAATGTGGTGCTGAGTGAACTAATCAATGTTTGGTGTTTACACTGACAATGAAGGCTAATTAAAAGATTTTTTAATCCACATGGCAAAACAAATGCACTAGGTAAACCTACCAGAAACATCAAACATTATACAATAAAAATGACAAACCAATCTTTACTTTTTAAAAAAGTTTTATTTTTTTGGTCTAAAATTATTAGAGATTGTCTGGCATTTCAATGGCCCCCCTACCCATAAAATAGTCCACATATTGGTTACGGACCTCACGTCCGGTTGGGGGGGCCAAGCCAGGACGGCCAGGTTCCAGGGCCACCAAAGTTTCTGCATTGAGTAAAGAGGCCTCAGGCCCACTCAAAGATATATAACTCGTTGAATGCACCCTTAGGAAATTATGCAGCACACAGCACGTCATAACCACATGGTTCCATTTGTATGGGGCAAGGTGGATGGAGGTAAGGAAGAGGCGAAATCGGCTGGCCATGATCCCAAACGCATTTTCCACCACCCTTCTGGCTCTGGCCAGCCGATAATTGAAAACCCTCCTCTCAGGGGTGAGGGTGCGTTGCGGGAATGGCCTCATCAAATGGGGTCCCAGGCCAAACGCCTCATCCGCCACAAACACAAAAGGTAGTCCCTCCACATTCTGCTCCGCGGGTGGCAAGGCCAGCAGATCCAAAAGGAGCCGTTCTCCAAACTCCGTCTGGGCAAAAACTCCTCCATCAGACATCCTGCCATTCTTGCCAACGTCCACATAGAGGAACTCGTAGGTGGCCGACACCACTGCCATCATCACGACGCTGTGGAACCCCTTATAATTATAATAAAAGGATCCCGAATGGGGTGGTGGGACGACCCGAACATGTTTGCCGTCGATGGCTCCTCCACAGTTCGGAAAGTTCCATCGCTGGGCAAACTCGGAAGCCACATTCTGCCATTCATGTGGCGAAGAAGGGAACTGTGGAATTAAAGAAATAACAAATTAATACTTGGAGCCAGAAACATTGAAAGATAATTTCATACACACATTCATGGCCAACATTGGTATAAACTGTTAAAAACATAAAAATTTGGAAGCAAGAAAAAAAAAAAAAAATATGGGGGGGGGGGGGGGAGGGTTGAAGATGAGTTAGGAATATCACACATGAAGGCTGTAGCACTCTGTATTGAAGTTAACAACAATGAAACATTCCGAGGCAAAATTTAGAGTGCGTTTTGGGTAAAGCACTACGATGGAACATATAATAAAAAACATGGAAATGACTAGGCAAGGTAGGTATGGCCCCAGGATAGCATGCTGGAGAGGTTAGGTAAGCCAAATTTACAGGTAGGCCTCAAACAACAAACTTTAAATAATAAAACATGGGGAGAAAGGGGACATTCCCTGCAGCTAAGAATCATGGGACTGCAAATAAATCAAATTAAAAATATCCCCAAAAAAAAAACCATACAATGAGAATTTTTGAAGAAGAACACTTACCTTAATATAGTCCTCCTGCAAAACTTGAAGGATGGCAGAACAAGTCTCTGGTATAATGATCCCCAGAGCCTGGGGGGAGATGCCTGTGGAGAACTTAAGGTCCTGCAGGCTTCTCCCAGTAGCCAGGTATCGCAACGTGGCGATGAGCCTCTGCTCAGCACTGATGGCTTCCCGCATAACGGTGTCCTGCCTGGTAATATAGGGGGACACCAAAGCCAACAGCTGCTGAAATACGGGGTCAGACATCCTGAGAAAATTCCTGAAATCATCAGGATTATTCTCCCTGATCTCCCGCAACAAAGGCATGTGACAGAATTGGTGCCGCTGGAGCAACCAATTCTTGGTCCATGAACTCCTCCTGACCCTGCTCATGGCATGGAGTCGGGATACAGCATGAACCCCTGCACCAACTACAGCACGAACTCTACGACGAGTACGTAGCCGCAACATGGCTAGATAACGGTCGGCTGAACAGAACGTACTAGAAGAACGCACGGAAGAACAGCAAGGCCTATGAAGAACAAGCTGAAAAACACGAACGTGCAGAGCAGGCCGCACTGAATAAACAGATACGAACTGACTACAAGCAGTGCTAAACAGATACGAACCCACAGGCGCAATCTGAACTCCCGAAAACGATCTTCAAAGCACGAAGACTGAAAAGCGCGAATCGTCTCTCACCAAACTTTTACTAACACGCGGAAACACGGAATTAGCAAAAGCGTCCCAAAGGGTGGCGTCATTCGAACGGAACTTCCCCTTTATAGTGCCGTCGTACGTGTTGAACGTCACTGCGCTTTGCTTGATCGTTTTTTTTAATGATGGTGTGTACGCAAGGCAGGCTTGAGAGGAAACATGAAAAAAAACGAGGAGAAAAACGTTGGTTAAAAAAATGACATTAAAAACGATCGTGTGTACGGGGCATAAGAGATCAAAGTTGGTACATGTGTTCTTTAGTAATCCAAGAGGAAAAATCACCGCTCCAGGTGAGCAAATCAGTGCGATACGGATATATTCCTCTACTTGTTGTGGCAATGCCCACTCATCACTCTGAGTACACATTTGGGAAATTATTAGCCAACTACTAAGCCTCCAGATTCCATGCCACTCATAGGCCTATTAAGATACAGCCTTATTCCAAAATGGATTAAATTCATTATTTTCCTCAAAATTCTACATACAATACCCCATAATGACAACTTGAAAGAAGTTTGTTTGAAATCTTTGCAAATTTATTAAAATTAAAAAACAAAAGAAAATCCCATGTATATAAGTATTCACAGCCTTTGCTCAATACTTTGTTGAAGCACCTTTGGCACCAATTACAGCTTCTTTTTGAGTATGATGCTACAAGCTCGGCACGACTATTTTTATGCAGTTTCTCCCATTCTTCTTTGCAGGACCTCTCAAGCTCCATCAGGTTGGATTGGGAAGTGTTGGCGCACAGCCATTTTCAGATCTCTCCAGAGATGTTCAATCGGGTTCAAGTCCGGGCTCTGGCTGGGCCCCTCAAGAACATTCACAGAGTTCTCCCATAACCACTTCTTTGTTATCTTGGCTGTGGGCTTCGGGTCGTTGTCCTATTGGAAGATGAACCTTCACCCCAGTCTGAGGTCCAGAGCGCTCTAAAGCAGATTTTCATCAAGGATGTCTCTGTACATTGCAGCATTCATCTTTCCCTCAATCCCGACTAGTCACCCAGTTCCAGCCACTAAAAAACATCCCCACGGCATGATGCTGCCACCACCATGCTTCACTGCTAGGATGGTATTGGCCAGGTGATGACGCTTGCTATTCAAGCCAAAGAGTTTAATCTTTGCTTCATCAGACCAGAGAATTTTGCTTCTAATGATCTGTGAGTCCTTCAGGTGGGCTGTCATGTGCCTTTTCCTGAGGAGTGGCTTCCGTCTGGCCACTCTACCATACAGGCCTGATTGGTGGAGTGCTGCAGAGATAGTTGTTCTTCTGGAAAGTTCTCCTCTTTCCACAGAGAAACGCTGGAGCTCTGTCAGAGTCACCATTGTGTTCTTGGTCACCTCCCCGACTACGGCCCTTCCCCCCGATCGCTCAGTTTGGCCGGGTGGCCCACTCTAGGAAGAGTCCTGGTGGTTCCAAACTTCTTCCATTTACAGGTGATGGAGGCCATTGTGCTCATTGGTGTGAAGGAATGTGATGAGCATAATGTTAAACTAGAAAATGTCTATTCTCTATGCATCTTTACTATACTATAAAGTCTATATTGCTTTTTCATGTACAACACTGCTGTAATCCTTCCTTACTAAAATCAGCCTCTAATACACCCCCCTCCCACCGAAAAGACTGGAGAAGACAGAAAATGGCAGATGCCCCCTTCTCCCACACATCTTTGGAATGCGGAAGTGAAGACAGATCAGAGGGACAACCAAGCTTGATCATCAAATTTTTGTACTCTTCTTGTATTTCAGCCAATCAGATGTGGTTTGCAGATTTACATTACCATAATAGTGACGTATCATGCTGTGTGTAAAAGTTTAGCACTGCCTGCAATAAAGCAGAGATAACGGTGTAGTTCAACTGAGACAGATGTGTCAGTGAGTTATTCCTAGCCATGCACGGAAAGTTATCTGAACTCCAAAATGCGGAACAGCAGTAGAATCCATATTAACCCCTTTGTGGTTAACCGACCATTACATTGGGACCTTCAGAAATTTGTCTGTGCCCTTCCCCAGATCTGTGCCTCGATACAATCCTGTCTTGAAGGTCTACAGACAATTCCTTGGACTTCATGGCTTGGTTTGTGCTCTGACATGCACTGTTAACTGTGGGACCTTTATATAGACAGGTGTGTGTGACTTTCCAAATCATGTCCAATCAACTGAATTTACCACAAGTGGACTCCAATAAAGTTGTAGAAACATCTCAAGGATGATCAGTGGACACAGGATGCACCTAAGCTCAATGGCTGTGATACTTATGTACATGGGATTTTTTCATTTTTTTATTTTTAATAAATTTGCAAAGATTTCAAACAAACTACTTTTTACGTTGTCATTATGGGGTATTGTTTGTAGAATTGTGAGGAAAATAATGAATTGAATCCATTTTGGAATAAGGCAGTAACATAACAGAATGTGGAAAAAGTGAAGTGAATACTTTCCGGATGCTCTGTATTTTATTACATTGTATCTGTACTGTCTCAATTTAAATTGTAAAGCTCTGCACAAACTGTATGCGCTATATAAATCCTGTATAATAATAATAATATATGATAAATATACTAAGTACAAAGATGTATTTACAAATTACATTTGAATTAAATTCATTAAATTCATTAATTAAAGTGAACATGCACAGTAGAACTTTTGTAAATAAGCATCAGATTTTTTTTTACGAAGGTCGAATTTCGAAATAATTTTCTTTTGAAAATCAGAAAATTTGTGCGTTTTGTGATCCAATGGTGCCACCATTAATTTCGAAATTCGACCAACCAAACCTTCAATTTAACCTCATGTTCCTACAGAAACGCCTGAAATAATCCTGCCCCAGCATTCTCAATGTGACAGCCCTGAGGGCTTTCACACTGAGGCGTTGTGCTTGCTGTGCGTTGGAAAAAATCCTGCAAACAGCTTTTTTGGAGAATCTTTGGGGCGCATAAAATAGCGCTGTAAAAACGCCTATCCCCATTGTAAAAACACGGTAAAAACGCATAGGCGTTGGTGCTATTTTTAAAAATAGCGCTAACGCCTATGCGTTTTTTACTGCGCTAGCGCTGACGCGGTAAAATCGCGGTAAAAACGCAACGCCTCAGTGTGAAAGGGGCCTTAAACTGGAGAGTGCAAAATCTGGTGCAGCTCTGCATAGAAGCCAATCAGGTTCCAGGTTTTATTTTCAAAGCTTAATTGAACAAGCTGAAGTTAGAAGCTGATTGGCTATTATACACAGCTGCACCAGATTCTGAGTGTTCTAGTTGTAGTAAATCTCCCCCACTGAGTTTCCAATATTTGGATAGTAGAGTCTCTTTAACTTAATTTTTTCACAAAATTCTGACTAGCCACGGGGGGGGGGGGGGGGGTTGTTGGAATTCAGCGAAGCAGTCTGGGGGGGCTCGCTCCACATTTAGTATACATTCAGACAGTGGGAGCGGAGCGCACAGCGAGGAGGGATGGGGTAATATTAATGTATAGGATTCAGCGCCCCAGGCTCTGTATGTTTCATTAATTTCCTCCCCATTAAAGTAAAATGAGGATATCCTGAATTGCAGTGAACTGTTCAGTCCAAAAAAATTTCCCTGACCTGCGCTAGAGAAAACAAGGAGATTGGATGTTCCTGCTCCTCCGGTTTAACTCTTTTCAGGGTCGCATTGTATGGAGAGTTCATTCGGTGTATCTGCGCCCAGGCTCGGACAAGCCGTGATCCGGAACAGTGCTGGGAAAACAGTACAATCCCCATGTTCTCCACGATTCGCCTGTTATCCATCTGATGATTAACAATTAAAAACATGTAAAAAACAAAAAAAAAACAAATACAATGTATCAAAAACCCGTATTTTTTACGTTTTTTTTTTTTTTCGTTTTGGATATAATGGAGAAGGGTAATGCCTTGTACACACAATTGGATTTTCCGTCGGGATAAACTGACGGATTTTTCCATTCAAGCTGTCTTGCATACACACTGTCACACCAAATCCCTGTTCCTGCTCTCGTGCGTGCGATCGTGTGTGACTGGCTGCGATCGCGCCCATCGGCCACGCGCATCAGGTTTCCTCCCTTAAAAAGGTACAGACGTACCCATACGGCGATTTGCGGGAACGAACCACTTTGCCGTCGTATATTGGCATGAGCCGGTCGGCAAGTGGTTAAAGTAGAAATAAAGGTTTATTTGGGATAGAATAAGGCCCCTTTCACACTGGGGCGACGGCGGTGGTAAAGCGCCGCTATTTTTAGCGGCGCTTTACCGCCGTATTTGCGGAGGTATTCGGCCGATAACAGGGTGCTTTTAACCCCCGCTAGTGGCCGAAAAAGGGTTAAAACCCACCCGCAAAGTGCCGCTGCAGCGGGGCTTTCCCACCGGTATAGCCGCAGGAGCGGTGTAGGAGCGATAAACACACCGCTCCTTCACCGCTCCAAAGATGCTGCTAGCAGGACTTTTTTTTAGCGTCCTGCCAGCGCACCTCTCCAGTGTGAAAGCCCCCGGGCTTTCACACTGGAGTGAAAGGAGTGGCTCTTTCAGGGCGATTTGCAGGCGCTATTTTTAGCGTTATAGCGCCTGAAAAGCGCCTCAGTGTGAAAGGGGTCTAAGGGAAGGTTATACCCCTGGCATATTTTTTTTTTTTGCCATCTGTGTCCCATTGCGGAGATTTCCCTTCATTCACTTCCTGTCCTGTAGCCAAACAGGAAGTGAGAGTAAATCCCTACAAATTAAGGGAATTCCTTTGGGCCCCATCAGGTCACCAGATCTAGTGTCCCCATTGGAAGATTTCCACTCTATTACATTTCTGGGGACAACCCGAAATTTGGAATTTTCTTTTCTTTTTTTCTTTTAATGGTAAAAAAAGGACAAATAGAGAGGATGAATCTCCCTAACAGGGGCACAGACAGCAATAAAAACCTAATAGGTGTTCTAATCCCGCTCCACTCCATCCAAAACGATGTCACAAATGCTCAAAAAGAAAATTGAATGAATGTGCTTAAAACAAAAAACTTTTGACAATATTTTACTAGTGTATGGGTAGTTCCCGGCGCAGGAAGTGAAGGGAAATCTCCCCAAAGGATACAGATGTTTAAGGATAGTTAGGTTGGTAGAACCAACCACTGTTCATGTGAATGGGCCCTACATTTTTTTAATATGCAAGGAGTCTCTGTACAGCAAAGCTCAGACTGGGAGAGGGAGAAGCAGCACACGGTGCCAAGTCAGGTGTGCTGTAGTGCTTGGATCGTGCTGATAGGAGGAGAGGGCAGAGTGACAGAGAGATGAGCTCAATCTGCTGCTTGTCTTTTGGTGTCACATTTGCCCTGCCCCCCCGCATCACAGGAGGATGGGGGTGGAATTTCTCAGTCCAGACCTGCAGCCTGCTCTACCACCTGCCTGGTGGTAAAAGGTACGGGGGCATTCTGATGGGAATAACTAATGTAAGAGGGGACGGGATCTGATGGGGACACCTGATGTAATGGAGGCACTCTTATGGGGACACCTGATGTAAGGGGGGCACTCTGATGGGGACACCTGATGTAAGGGGGCACTCTGATGGGGACACCTGATGTAAGGGGGCACTCTGATGGGGACCTGATGTAAGAAAGTACTCTTATGGGGACACCTGATGTAAGGAGGCACTCTGATGGGGACACCTGATGTAAGGGGGGCACTCTGATGGGGACACCTGATGTAAGGGGGGCACTCTGATGGGGACACCTGATGTAAGGGGGGCACTCTGATGGGGACACCTGATGTAAGGGGCACTCTGATGGAGACAACTGATGTAAGGAGGCACTCTGATGGGGACACCTGATGTAAGAGGCACTCTGATGGGGACACCTGATGTAAGGGGCACTCTGATGGGGACACCTGATGTAAGGGGCACTCTGATGGGGACACCTGATGTAAGGGGCACTCTGATGGAGACAACTGATGTAAGGAGGCACTCTGATGGGGACACCTGATGTAAGAGGCACTCTGATGGGGACACCTGATGTAAGGGGCACTCTGATGGGGACACCTGATGTAAGGGGCACTCTGATGGGGACACCTGATGTAAGAGGCACTCTGATGGGGACACCTGATGTAAGAGGCACTCTGATGGGGACACCTGATGTAAGGGGGCACTCTGATGGGGACACCTGATGTAAGGGGGCACTCTGATGGGGACACCTGATGTAAGGGGGCACTCTGATGGGAACAGATGATGTAAGGGGGCACTCTGATGGGGGCACCTGATGCAGGGGGGCACTCTGATGGGGACACCTGATGTAAGGGGCACTCTGATGGGGACACCTGATGTAAGGAGGCACTCTGATGGGGACACCTGATGTAAGAGGCACTCTGATGGGGACACCTGATGTAAGGGGCACTCTGATGGGGACACCTGATGTAAGGAGGCACTCTGATGGGGACACCTGATGTAAGGGGCACTCTGATGGGGACACCTGATGTAAGGGGCACTCTGATGGGGACACCTGATGTAAGGGGCACTCTGATGGGGACACCTGATGTAAGGGGCACTCTGATGGGGACACCTGATGTAAGGGGCACTCTGATGGGGACACCTGATGTAAGGGGGCACTCTGATGGGGACACGTGATGTAAGGGGGGGCACTCTGATAAGGACACCTGATGTAAGAGGCACTCTTATGGGGACACCCAATGTGAGGGGCAAGACTGAAAATTTACAATAAATATGATTGAAATGCTTTGCAAACTATGCATTGCTTATCTATAGATAGACATATAGGGGGGATTTACTAAAACTGGAGCATGCAAAATCTGGTGCAAAGAAACCAACCAGCTTCCAGCATAGGCGTGCGCACAGGGTGTGCCTGGTGTGCCCAGACACACCCTAATCACTCCCTGCAGTGCAGATTTCCCCTGCTGCCCGGTGCCCCCTCCCACAGCATGGCTGGCTTCCCTCGTCTCCCATTGGCTACTGCAGTGGGCACACATAGATGACATTTCAGGATGAGTGGGGGAAGGGGTAATGTCATTTACCGGCCCCTTCCCTTTCTGAATGAACACAGTGAGAGATCTGTACCGTGTTTTTGAGCTTTCAGGTGCACACCCTAATGCAACAGGCTGCGCACACCTATGGCTTCCAGGTTTTAGCCCAGGTTCACACCAGGCTGCAGGAATGAAGCCGTGCGAGTTCAGCTGAACTCGCACGATTTCACTCCCGCTTGTCAGTCCCGATTTCAGAGACATCTGTGCAGCTTTCTACACAGATGTCAATGAAATCGCAAAAAGTAGTACAGAAACTACTTTTTAAAATCGGTGCAGCACCGCACCGATTAGGACGGTGCCATTGCCGGCAAAATGCCGCCGTTTTGACATGTCAAATCGCATTTCAAAACGCACCAGTGTGAACCAGGGCTTATTGTTAAAGCTAAATTGAATAAGCTGAAGTTAGAAGCTGATTGGCTACCATGCAGAGCTGCACCAGATTCTGAGTGCTCCAGTTTTAGTAAATCTCCCCCATAATGTACATTGTAAATAGTATATATATATATATATAAGATCTCACAGCACAATTATGAGATTTGGACCTCTGCTGGAAGAAATTCTTACGGACCGGACCTTCTTGAATCTGAATTTCATACCCCTGCTCTAAATAGTTGTGTAATCGCCTCATACAAATGGCACATATAGTCAATGTAAAAACATCCAACATTCAAAAAAATATAAAAAACAAAACACAAAAAATAGAGTCACCTAAAAAGGAAGGAGCCTCCTGAAAAGGTGAGTGATAACTTGAAATCCTGTTGGAAATAGACTCCTTATCTTTTAATTACCTAGGGATTTTTTTTCAGGTTTGTGTAATGTAGAAAATCACATTAATCAGAATTGTCTCTCTGTTTACACCTTGTAACAGACTCTCGTGGAAATTGAAGATCAGGAAATACACGGCGTGTTTCATTGCAAATTTGCCGCACAAGATTGCGGCGTGCGTCTACCTCCATCAGATAGGGTTAAACGCAGAAACAGAGACATCCATCAGAAGAGCTGACAATCTAATATAATCTAGACAGCTCCGGGGACAAAAAAAAAAGGAAAAAAAAAAGAAAAGAGGATGTGGAGTTGATGGGAGATTTGAAAGCCGGGATGTGTAAGGGAATTGTCTTAATTAAAATTCTCCCTTTCATCGTAGTAATTATTCGCTAACAAGAATTTGCTTCCCATTTTGTCATTACGCCAACTTAAAAGGGGAAGTGGGGGAAAAATAAAGAAGAAGATTTGACCGTCAAAACATCATGTTGTATTAAAAGAATGATGATTTTAATTAGTCCTGGAACTGAGGGAGAGAGAGGAGGTATTAACTAGTGCTTGGCTGGTTATTAAAAAACTGTTTAATGGAATAGAAGGACGCCGCTTTAATGTAAACCCGTAATTTCCTAAAAGCTACAAATCTAATTACAAGAATAAAACACGGACCCCTAAAGCTGAAATCGGGGGGCGGTCTAATATGCTAATTCCGGGCTCTCCTGGGAGAGCTAAACATGGGCCTGCCCCCCTCCTGCACCTTCCTATTGGCCCAGCCCTTCGATGGGCAAACCTACTGACCAATAGTGAAGTGAGGAGAGAGGGTGAGTTAGGTTTTGACTTCATCAGAAGTCAGAATTTGCATATCAGGTTGACCCTATTTTCAGGGCTGCATGGAAACTTAAAGGGGCTGTAAACCCTCGTGTTTTTTTCACCTAAATGCATCCTAAGGTGAAAAAACTTCTGACACTGCCGCCCCCCCCGTTTTACTCACCAGAGCCCGTTCGTTCCCTCGGCGGAGACGCACTCACCTTCTCTGCCCGGGGTTCTCAGCTCTTGATTGGATAGATTGATAGCAGCGCAGCCATTGGCTCCCACTGCTGTCAATCAATTCCAATGAAACGGGCGCCGGGGGCGGGGCCGAGTCCAGTATTCTGTGTCTATGCACGCAAATGCAGGACCTGGGAGCGTGCCCTCAAGGTAACCCCCAGGGAGATCGCTTCTCCTAGGGGGGGTTTACCGATGCAAAAGGAGCCGCAAGAGCCGCCGGGGGACCGCAGAAGACGAGGTTCGGGGCCACACTGTGCAAAACGAACTGCACAGTGGAGGTAAGTATGATATGTTTGTTATTTTAAAAAAACAAAGGTTTACAATCACTTCAACCACTTGCCGACCACCGCACGCCGATGTACGTTGGCAGAATGGCACGGGCAGGCATATGGGCGTACAGGTACGTCCCTTTAAATCTGCCGCCCTGCGAGCGCGCACGTGCACCCGCCGCGTGCCTCGCGAGTGTGGCCACGGGTTCCGGGAACTCGATGTTCCCGGGAGTCCCGCGATTGCGGTCGGCAAGAGCAGAACAGGGGAATGACTTTGTTGTAAACAAGGCATTCCCCTATTCTGCCTAGTGACACTGTCCCTGATGACCGTTCCCCATGATCGGGAACGGTCATCAGTGACGTGTCATATGTAGCCACGCCCCTCTAACAGTAAGAATCACTCCCTAGGAAACACTTAACCCCTGCAGTGCCACCTAGTGGTAAACCCCATTCACTGCCAGTGTCATTTTTACAGTAATCAGTGCATTTTTATAGCACTGCTCGTTGTAAAAATGACAATGGTCCCAAAATGGTGTCAAAAGTGTCCGATGTGTCCGCCATAATGTCGCAGTCACGATAAAAATCACTGATCGCCGCCATTACTAGTAAAAAATTAAATTATTAATAAAAATGACATAAAACAGTCCCCTATTTTGTAAAAGCTATAACTTTTGCGCAAACCATTCAATAAACGCTTATTGCATTTTTTTTTTTACCAAAACTATTTAGAAGAATACGTATCAGCCTAAACTGAGGGAAAAAAAAATAGTTTTTTTATATATTTTTTGGGGATATTTATTATAGCAAAATGTAAAAAATATTGCATTTTTTTCAAAATTGTCGCTCTATTTTTGTTTATAGCGCAAAAAATAAAAACCGCAGAGGTGATCAAATACCACCAAAAGAAAGCTCTATTAGTGGGAAAAAAATACGCCAATTTTGTTTGGGAGCCACATTGCACGACCACGCAATTGTCAGTTAAAGTGACCAAAAGGGGCCCGGTCCTTTAGCAACAAAATGGTCCGGGGCTTAAGTGGTTAAAGAATAACTTCACTTTCATGGAAAAAAAATCACATAATATACTGTGTAACATACAATATATAATTATAAAAAAATAATATAGCATGCTGCATATACACATATCGTAATTTATTGTTACAAAAAATTACCTTTTTCCAATTCAAACTGCAGCTGCTGTAATTTTCTCTAAAACTCAATGCTGTATAGCAACCTAGAGGTGTTCTGTCCACAGTGTATGGAACACCCCCAGAAAAGACATTTCCTGCTTTTGTGATTGGTTCACTGACTTTCCCAGAAGTCAAGTCAGTTTTAGGTACCTCCTGCAACAGGAATTTTTGTTTCAGTAAGATAATCCCCAAGGGTTAACCACTTCCGGACCGCCGCACGACTATATACGTCGGCACTTTGAAGAGGGATATCTTGGTTATGGCAGCAGCTGCTGCCATAACCCAGGTATCCATCTCTTCAGGCGGCGGTCCAGTTTATGATAATGGTGGTCTCTGCGGTGGATTCGCCGCAAGATCACCGTTATCGGCGGCGGGAGAGGAGGCGATCGGGTCCTGTCTCCTGCTAGGTATGGATACAAGTGAGGGCAAGATGGCCCCCACCCATCTACATACCATAGCAGGGCGGAAGCGACGTCAAAACGTCATTTCCGCCCATAGCTCTTAAAGGGCCTTTTTTTTATTTATTTTTATTGCATTGTAGTCTAAATATGAGATCTGAGGTCTTTTTGACCCCAGATCTCATATTTAAGACGACCTGTCTTGCTTTTTTTTATATTACAAGGGATGTTTACATTCCTTGTAATAGGAATAAAAGTGACCCAAAATTATTATTTTTTTAAAAAACAGTGTAAAAAGAAATAAAATAAAGTAAAATAAATAAGAAAAAAATATATTTTTTAAAGCGCCCCGCCCCGACGAGCTCACGCGCAGAAGCGAACGCATACGTGAGCAGCGTCTGCATATGAAAACGGTGTTCAAACCACACATGTGAGGTATCGCTGCAATAGTTTTCGCGAGCAATAATTCTAGCCCTAGACCTCCTCTGTAACTCAAAACATGCAACCTGTAGAATTTTTTAAATGTCGCCTATGGATATTTTTAAGGGTAAAAGTGTGATGCCATTCTACGAGCGGGCGCAATTTTGAAGCGTGACATGTTGGGTATCAATTTACTCGGCGTAACATTATCTTTCACAATATAAAAAAAAAATTGGGCTAACTTTACTGCTGTCTTATTTTTTTATTAAAAAAAGTGAATTTTTTCCCCAAAAAGTGCGCTTGTAAGACGGCTGCGCAAATACGGTGTGACAAAAAATATTTCAATGACCACCATTTTATTCTCTAGGGTGTTAGAATTTTTTTTTTTTAGAATGTTTGGGGTTTCTAAGTAATTTTCTAGCAAAAAAAATGTTTTTAACTTGTAAACACCGAGTCTGAAAAAGAGGCTCGGTCCTTAGGTGGTGAAATACTTTTAAAGGGATGCAGACCCTGCAGCTTTTCTTATTAGAACACTGAGAGTGCACCAGGTAATTATAATGAACTAGACCAGTGATAGTGAACCTTGGCCCTCCCTATTTTTTGAGATGGGAACGAGGGACACCTATTAGTTAAAGTGTGTAGGCATAGGACACACCCACTGCCACGCCCCTTTAACCACTTCAGCCCCGGAAGGATTTACCTCATTAATGACCAGGCCATTTTTTACGATACGGAACTGCATCGCTTTAACTGTCAAATGCGCGTCGTGCGACGTTGTACCCAAACAAAACTGACGTCCTTTTTTCCCCACTAATAGAGCTTTCTTTTGGTGGTATTTGATCACCTCTGCGGTTTTTATTTTTTGCGCTATAAACAAAAATAATCAATTTTGAAAAAAAATAAAAATTTTTATACTTTCTGCTATAATAAATATCCCAAAAAAATATATATATATATAAAAAAAAATGTATTCATCAGTTTAGGCCAATATGTATTCTGCTACATATTTTTGGTAAAAAAAAAAAAAAAAAAAGCAATAAGCGTATATTGATTGGTTTGCGCAAAAGTTATAGCGTCTACAAAATAGGGGAAAGATTTAGGGACTTTTTATTTATTGTTATTGTTTTTTTTAGTAATGGCGGGGATCAACGGTTTTTAGCGGGACCGCAAAATTTCAGCGGACAAATCTGACCCTAAGTGACACTTTTTGGGGACCAGTGACACCAATACAGTGATCAGTGCTATAAAAATGCACTGATCCACTGGCAGGGAAGGGGTTAACACTAGGGGGTGATCAAAGGGTTATTATGTGTTCCCTAGGGAGGGGTTTTATAAGACCCCTTTCACACTGAGGCGCTTTTCAGGCGTTTTAGCACTAAAAATGGAGCCTGAAAAGGGCCTCTCATGCCTCCCCAGTCCTGTAAGCAGCATCTTTGGGGCAGTTTGCTCCTAAAATGCCCTGCCCAATGAAATGAATGGGCAGCGCTGCCAAAGGGCCTGCAAAGCTGCGTCACGGGGGGCGCATTTAACCCTTTCTTCAGCTGCTGGCAGGGGTTAAAAGCACCCCCCCTGGCGGCTGAAAAACGATGCTAAAATTATGGTAAAGTGCTGCTAACGCTCCCCTGTCCCAGTGTGAAAGTAGCCTAACTGACAGGGGGACGGACTGATTGGGAGAAGAGAGAGATCGCTATTCCTGATCACTAGGAACAGCTGATCTCTCTCTCCTCCCCTGTCAGAACGGGGATCCACCTTGTTTACATAGGCAGATCCCCGTTCTGCCTCTCTTTACCGCGATCGTGGGTGGCCGGCGGACATTGTGCCCACGATACCACATGTACGGACCAACGTACAGGTACATCAGTTTGTACAGCCAAGCCGCCTTGCCGCATTATATATGCGGAAAGGGGGTCAGCAAGTGGTTAAAGGAGAATTATACATAATAAATTAAAATAAATCATTTAACCCACAAGTGCCCTTTTACCACTACTATTCCTTTATACTGACTTTTGAAATTTACAAATGCAGCAATTTAGATATTGGATGAAAGGTTTAGCACCGGGAAAGACTTTTTGAAAGATAAATAATGAATTTTATATACAACTATAGAGATCAGACCAAAATGAGGGACAAAAGAGGAGGAAAGAGGGACAGGGGGACTTTGCTCCAAATCAGGGACAGTTGGGAGACAGGACCAGAGTGTTGTCACCCTATCACAGGAAATGACTGAACAAGGACCTTGAGGGCAGGATCACCAGGTATTATTTTAATAAAATCTGTATATTAAAGAATACTGAAAATGCCCTTTGAACTCTATGGACTATTAGCTCTTCACTATTTGATTTTGTTTAACCGTTGTCTGCAGTTTAGTTTTCATTTGGTCTAATAGGTTGGCAGACAGCATTCAGGTTAGAAACAGAAAGCTTCCTGGAAGCATGGAAGAAAGCGGAGTCACCGCTCACCGCTGGAATCAAGGTTGTAACAAAAGCCATAGCAGCTGGGGAAACTGCGCCTGGGGCGCAGAAGTGCAAAGTTACTGGAGAAAAGTATGTTTCTGTATGACAGAAATAAGGTTTAGAAAATAAATTCGAACAATTGTGTATATAGCTCAGACATCTGCACCACAGCTGAAATTTACTTAAAGCGGAGGTGCAGTCATTTTATTTTATTTTTTTAAAAGTCAGCAGCTACTAACAGTGTAGCTGCTGACTTTTAATAAGGACACTTACCTGTCCTACTCGCCCGCGATGTCGGTCCCGCAACGGCGATCGATCGCTGCTGTCAGGTCCCGGCTCCTCCATCCTGACTAAGGGAAACAGGCAGTGAAGCCTTACGGCTTCACTGCCTGTTTCCTACTGCGCATGCGTCACTCGCACGGCGCTTTGTGAATGGGCGGCTTGCCTCCTGGGATACACACAGTTCCCAGAAGGCAGCGCGGCCCATTCACAAGAAGAGGAAGCGGAAGGAGACCCACCACGGACGATAAGAAGCACATTAGAGGCAGATTAGAGGACTTCCGCATAGCAACAGGCATTTAGGGTGAGTATAAAAAAAAAAAAAATTCTATTAATTTTTTTTTTTTTTGGGGATTTTTAATGTAAATATTTTTTCAGGGTGGACCTCCGCTTTAAGCCGTTTTAAAATTTTGTGTCAGTGTTTATGAACTGAATTTGTGTGTGTGTATATATATATATATTATAGACATTTAATACAGTGCGTTTCCGTAGCACTTTTTCAGTGCATGCTGGGCTTTCCAGTAAGAAAGCCCAGCACCATGTACTCATTGACTGCTTATGTTTAACTAAGCACACGCACAAGTCTGAATTAGTGAACAGTGGTGGTGGATGTGTGGGTGGATGAGATCTCCTTGCACATATTTAGCCATGAGTGTGTTCCTAAAGTGGAGTTCCACCCTAAAAAAAAAAAAAAAAATACACAAAAATCCTGCAAAAAAATAGAAAAAAATTAAATTGTTTACTCACTAGAAAAGGCAGTTGCTATGCGGATGTTCCTAATCTGCCTCTTCCTAGTCCTCGGCAGGTCTTCTTCCTCGTCCTACTCGCGGTGTCTTCTGGTGAATGGGGCGCGCTGCCTTCTGGGAACTGTGTGTATCCCAGAGAGCAACCGCCCATTCAGAAAACACTACCAGACTCGCGCATGCGCAGTAGGAAATGGGCAGTGAAGCCGCTTCACTGCCTGTTTCCCTTAGTGAGGATGGCGGCACCAGGACCTGCCAGGATCAAGGGGTCGGCCTTGGGGGGGTGTCAACATCGCGGGCGCCTAGGACAGGTAAGTGTCCTTATTAAAAGTCAGCAGCTACAGTGTTTGTAGCTGCTGGCTTTAAAAAAAAAAAAAAAAATGCGGGTGGAATCACACTTTAATAGACCTGAATAGCAGAATATCAAACGACGCAGGCTATTGGAAGCATAGTAGACAGTATAACTGTACATATGGTGAAAAGGTAGTAAAGCAATCAAAAGTCCTCCAATCAAATAAGTTTGTAGCATAGTAAAGTAAAGCCTTATTAAAACAGAAGGTATTCACATATCCCAATGCATCACATTATGATTATTCCTCATTTCAGGAGCCATTCAAATCAATGCTTTTCTCCCTTTTGGCCAGATGCACATCCAGAACCCATAGCTCCCATCTGTCCCTTATTTCGAGGAACTGTCCTTGATTTGGAGCAATGTCCCTCTTTCCTCCTTATTTGTCCCTCATTTAGGCCTGATCTATATAAAATCCACTTTTTATCTTTCACGTTTGGTAGTAGGTGCCCCTTATTCCTTCCCATCTCAAAATGTTGGGAGGTATGCCAGAACCACTAGTGTATAGTACACATATAGTCTAATATTTCATTTATTTAAAACTGAATAAAACAGTTTCAGGCTTTTTTGCCATCATAAGTGTAGTGCTTGGAAACCATGGCTTCTATGGAGTAATGCCGCGTACACACGAACGTTTTTAATGTCATTGAAAAAAACAATGTTTTTCTCGACGCGATTCTTCTCAAGCCTGCCTTGCCTACACACTATTGTGAAAAAAAATGCTCGAGCAAAGCGCGGTGACGTACGAGACGTACGAAACGTACGACGGCACTATAAAGGGGAAGTTCCATTCGGATGGCGCCACCTTTTGGGCTGCTTTTGCTGATCCTTGTGTTAATAAAGTTTGGTGAGAGAAGATTCGCGCTTTTCAGCCTCGTGCTCTTCAGTCCGTTACAGCGTGACGAATGTGCTATCTCCATTACGAACGCTAGTTTTACCAGAACGAGCGCTCCCGTCTCATAACTTGCTTCTAAGCATGCGCGTTTTTTTTCACGTCGTTAAAGCCTACACACGGACGTTTTTTCATGACGAGAAAAACGACGACGTGAAAAACGACGAGAAAAATTAGAGCATGTTCCAAATTTTTAATGCCCATTTTTCACGATTGTTTTTAATGACCAAATTAAAACATTTCATTTTTCTCGTCATGAAAAACGGTCATGTGTACGCGGCATAAGGCTTGGGACCCAACAAGACATAGTAGTAAATTACTGTGCACTGAAAGTGGTAAATAGGAAATAGAATATTTAGCATTTAGACAATTTTATTTGATTTATATTATTTTTTAATCCTGAACATAACCAATAAAACATTAAAAGATACTCAAAAATAGAAGAAATGTGAAGCGCTACCTATCCAGCTACCTATAAATAATCACGTGATAATTATTAATGACATGGGTTGCAGGAGAGAAATTTTAATGATTCCCCCATCTACATAGACAGTGCAGCCAGGGGAATCCCTCCTGCTGAGATATTGCCTGCTCCCAGCGGGAGGGAGGGCGGGCGGGGGAAGCCGCCCCCGCCAGGAGAAGACAGTGATTATTGCTAGCGGCTATAGGATATAGGAGCCGCTAGCAATAATTGCAAGTGAATACGGCAGGCTGCTTGTACTCAAGTTGATTGATCAATCAAATGAAAAGAACTTACCACTCCAGGTGTAACTTATTCACCCACTGGAACACACACCTGAGTGCTAACCCCAGCTCGCCTTCGTGGTAAATTGTCAAAAAGGGAAACGGCTGCACCTCACGTGGGATCCAACTAAAGTTTATTGCAATATGAAAATATCCAAAATATGATTGATCGATCAACTTGGTATATTCATCCTGCCCACACAGGGTTCGAATCTCGGCCGGTTCCTGCTGAACCGGGGAACATTCGAACCGTCTATGGCCAGCCTAAGCCTATATTGGATTATCACATATAACTATTTTTTGTATTGCTATTACAATGCTGATGCTATGAAAAGAAAGTGTATGCTGCGACCATAGATCTCCTTTAAGTGACAAACAAATGAAAGCCTAACTCCATCTAACATTTTTTTAAGCAGTTACAACAACATGTTATATTCCTTTTGAAAAAAAATAAAAATTAAATAAAAGATTTAAACCATATGAATAAAAGCTGTTGTAGGGCACCCCGGGAATGTTATAGTTTGAGATTCTGTAACTGTCATTTTTCCTGGAACGCTTGGTCTGAAATGTAGAGACAAATAGAAAGAAAAGGTAAAAGAAAAAAAAATTCATATAATTCAGGAATTACCCCCATACTGTTATGAGATCACAATATCTTATTCTATATTGGTACTTTATATGCCACCCTGCCTGTTTATGGGGAAGCCTTTGGCCCACTCCCTACCATGGACAGCGCTGGTGCTTGGTGATTGGCCGTATGGTACCCAGCACTGGCTTATAGGTGTCTCTCCTCTTCCTCTTCTTCTCCTCGCCTCTCCCACTTCTCTTCCTCTCCCTATCACTCTTCCCTCTCCCTCTCCTCTTCCTATCACTCTCCCTATCACTCTCCCTCTTCCCTCCCTCTTCCTATCCTCTTCCTATCACTCTCCCAATTTCTATCAATCTCCCTTTTCCCTCCCTCTTCCTATCCCCCTCCCTATCACTCTCCCTCTTCCCTCCCTCTTCCTCTCCTCTTCCTATCACTCTCCCTCTTCCTCTCCTCTCCCTCTCCTCTTCCTATCACTCTCCCTCTTCCCTCCCTCTTCCTATCACTCTCCCTCTCCTCTTCCTATCACTCTCCCTCTTCCTATCACTCTCCCTCTTCCTCTCCTCTTCCTATCACTCTCCCTCTTCCTCTTCCTATCACTCTCCCTCTTCCTATCACTCTCCCTCTTCCTCTTCCTATCACTCTCCCTCTTCCTATCACTCTCCCTCTTCCTCTCCTCTTCCTATCACTCTCCTTCTTCCTCTCCTCTCCCTATCACTCTCCCTCTTCCCTCCCTCTTCCTCTCCCTCTTCCTATCACTCTCCCTCTTCCTCTCCTCTCCTCTTCCTATCACTCTCCCTCTTCCTATCACTCTCCCACTTCCTCTTCCTATCACTCTCCCTCTTCCTATCACTCTCCCTCTTCCTATCACTCTCCCTCTTCCTCTCCTCTTCCTATCACTCTCCCTCTTCCTCTCCTCTTCCTATCACTCTCCCTCTTCCCTCCCTCTCCCTCTTCCTATCACTCTCCCTCTTCCTCTCCTCTCCCTCTTCCTATCACTCTCCCTATTACTCTCTCTCTTCCTCTCCTCTTCCTATCACTCTCCTTCTTCCCTCCCTCTTCCTCTTCTCTTCCTATCACTCTTCCTCTTCCCTCCCTCTTCCTAGCACTCTCCCTCTCCTCTCTCTCCATTTTCCTCCTCCTCTTCTCCTCCCTTTCCCTCATCCTCTTCTCTCTCCTTCTCCTGCTGTGGCAGAAGGTTTATTAGAATGCATGAAGGTAAAAAAAAACCTTCAGCCTTTACAACCACTTTAACTTTGTAACTCTCATTTTTGCTACCCAGCTTGGTATGATTGTAAACGTAGAGAAAAATAGGAATAAAGGAATATGAAATCAAAAAATGAATTCATATCCCTAATACTATTATTATATGAATCATTCCCACGCAGTTATGAGATTACAATATCTTTCTCGAATATGGTACTTTACATGTCACCCTCTCTGGGTATGGGAAGGTTTGTGGCTTACACCTTTCCCTACCATGGACAGCGCTGATGCTTGGAGACTGGTCGTATAGTGCCAGTATAACACCCTTATGCCGCGTACACACGACCGTTTCTCATGACAAGAAAAATGCCATTTTTTTATTTGTTCATTAAAAACGATCGTGTGTGGGCTCCAGAGCATTTTTCGCGGCAGGAAAAATGGGCATTAAAAATTTGGAACATGCTCTATTTTTTCTTGTCGTTTTTCACATCGTCGTTTTTCTCGTCCTGAAATACGGCCGTGTGTAGGCTTTAATGACGTGTAAAAAATGCGTATGCTCAGAAGCAAGTTATGAGACGGGAGCGCTTGTTCTGGTAAAACTAGCGTTCAGAATGGAGATAGCACATTCGTCACACTGTAATGGACTGAAGAGCACGAGGCTGAAAACCGCGAATCGTCTCTCACCAAACTTTACTAACACGAGGATCAGCAAAAGCAGCCCAAAGGGTGGCGCCATTCGAATGGAACTTCCCCTTTATAGTGTCGTCGTACGTTTTGTATGGCACCGCGCTTTACTCGAGCATTTTTTTTCACGATAGTGTGTAAGCAAGGAAGGGTTGAGAAGAATTGCGTCGAGAAAAACATTGTTTTTTTAACTGACATTAAAAACGGTCGTGTGTATGCGGCATTAGGCATAAGTCAGGGGTCTTCAAACTACGGCCCTCCAGTTGTTCAGGAACTATAATTCCCATGATGCCTAGTCATGTCTGTGAATATCAGAGTTTTACAATGCCTCATGGGACGTGTAGTTCCACAACAGCTGGAGGGCCGTAGTTTGAAGATCCCTGCTCTAAGTCATGACCCAGAGCTTATACAGGGCATCTTCTCCAATATCGACATCCAAATAGAATGGGCACAAGAGGTGGTGAATCTCTGCAGCTGGGTAGGGCGCTTGGGTCACTTCTAAGCAACAGGTTCTTTTTAAGCTGCAAATATCATTCTGTATTGTGCTGTTGCATGCTTTTTAAACTGTTGGACCAGTTTGCCACAAACATTTCTATACTTGATAATATTTCATGCTATCTCTGAAAAGTACATTAACACCAGACCATGTTCTCATCAAAGTCTCCTCTCTGAGAACATTTACTGATAAGCCTTATCTTAGTTCTGCTTCATTAGTAACTGAAATCTTGGGGACCTGTCAATCACAGCTTCCACCAGCCACAACAGCGGTTATGCGGCAGCGAAATGACGTTGGTCCCAGCTTCTAGATTGGAGGCATAGTACTTGTAGGGCAGCATGTGTCCATGATTAGAATGTTTGTTGTACTCAACAGTGGTGGGGTAGAATTTCCTCTATTTTTATATTTATTTTTTTAAGGTATTTATTGCAGAATAGTGGAGAATCCCAAAAACCAAATACATGCAAATCCTCACTTAAGGGATTACATAAAAAATATTGCTTTTTGAGAAATGTATTCAACTCCCAGTTAATTTTGCCTGTATAGGTATACATTAAAGAACATTGATATACAATAAAGTGCAGAGTCTTCATTTCAGTTCTCCAATATTACAATGCATACAGATATCTACTGTGTGTAAAGAAGGATCATAGACACTATGGGGTTGATTTACTAAAACTGGAGAGTGCAAAATCTGGTGCAGCTGTGCATGGGAGCCAATCAGCTTCTGACTTCAGCTTGTTCAATTAATTTGACCAAAAAAAATCTGGAAGTTGATTGGTTTCTATGCACAGCTGCACCAGATTTTCCACTATCCGGTTTTAATAAATTAACTGCTATGTTACAGTCAACAGAAATCAGGCCAAGAGCATAGTATGCAGTTTACGAAATTAAGGTGCCCTAGGGTGTCTAGATATGACTCAAATATTTATTCTTCCCTAATTTAAATTTAAATGTAATTCATTTTTAATTATTTTAATTACATTTAATTTCTGAAAATTTAATGAAATTTTATTAAATGTAAGTATATAATTAGAATTAAAATTGCAAATTTATATAAAATCTATCCCTTCTCATTTTTGGAAGTGGCTTCCATGGTAGGTTTGGCATGGGGGAAATAGTGGGTCTGCTGGAATCTCTCCCAAGGCTGCCAAACCTCCTGAAATACATATAATGTGTCTCCTAGTCATAGGTGTGCGCAGCCTATTGCATTAGGGTGTGCACCCCAAAGCTCAAACACATTAGCGGGTGTGTATGTGTGTGAGTGTGTGTATATATATATATATATATATATATATATATATATATATATATATGGCAATGGACAGTGTCGGTAGAGCAGAGGTTGGTGTCAGTAGAGCAGTGGATGGTGTCAGTAGTTAATTTTTTAAATATATAAAAAAAAAAAAAAGTATTTATTATTGTTTTTTACAAAAAAATTGGGGGGCTTTGGTGAAACGTCAGGGGTCTAAACAGACCCCGGATGTCTCACTTTTGAAACAGAGAAATGGACTGAGGACAGAGATTCCCTAGTCCTTTTCTCTGCAGTCAAGCAGCAGGGGGAATCTGCCCAGCCCAGGGATATTAGGGTGTGCCCAGGCACACCCTGTGCGCACGCCTATGCTCCTAGTGTATAAAGGATATGTTCAGCAGCTCAAATGGTTGAGAACTTGAAGCAGCCTCTCTCAACCAAGGTTCTGTGAAACTAAAGGGGTTCTTCTAATGATGACAAGGGTTTCCTTGAGTATTGAACATTGGCAGACTGACCCCCTACTTGATGGTGCCCACAAAATTCTGGCCCCAATGCCACATCACAGAGTCAACAGCATGGAACAAGGAAGAGCTTCTCCTCTAGTTTCTTAGGTAAGTAACCACTGACACCATCATGTTAGCAGTCTGTAGGAGGAGCATTGAGCATTGATTGGAAGATGGATGGAGCCAAATACAGGGCAATGCTTAGAAGAAAATCTGTTAGAGTCTGCAAAAGACTTGAGACTGGGGCGGAGGTTCACCTTCCATCAGGACAATGACCCTAAACATACAGCCAGAGCTACAATGGAATGGTTTAGATCAAAGCATATTCATGTGTTAGAATGGCCCAGTCAAAGTCCAGACCTAAATCACATTGAGAATCTGTGGCAAGACTTGAAAATTGCTGTTCACAATCTGACAGAGCTTGAGCTATTTTGCAAAGAAGAATGGGCAAAAATGTCCCTCTCCTAGATGTGCAAAGCTGGTAGAGACATCCCCAAAAAGACTTGCAGCTGTAATTGCAGAGAAAGGAGGTTCTACAAAGTATTGACTCCGTAAGGCGCCATACAAATGTACACCACACTTTTCACATATTTATTTGTAAAAAAAAAAAATTAAAACCATTTATCATTTTCCTTCCACTTCACAATTATGTGCCACTTTGTGTTGGTCTATCACATAAAATCCCAATAAAATACATTTACGTTTTTGGTTGCAACATGACAAACTGTGGAAAATTGTAAGGGGTATGAATACTTTTTCAAGGCACTGTATATGGCTTGCCTTAGGAAATTTCCCAGGTTTGGGAGGAATAAAATGCTGTATTCTGTTAAATGCAATTAATAAGTCTGTCCAGCAAAAAACATAGATTTTTAGTAACAGTGCTAAGCTAAGAAAAAATAAAGTATAAATAAAGAAATGCAAAAAAAAAAAAAGCTTGCTGTAAAAACAGCGAACTCCACCTAGTGAAAAAATAAAAACAAACTAAAAGCAGCTCTAGTTTTGCTTTTAAAATGATAAAAAAAAATACTATATTAAACCTATACAGTGAATATTAATAATGATCAAAAATAAATATTACATGCATGCAAAGAATGTGTGAAATCAATCCTGTGCAAATAATAAATTAGTGTCCATTTCACCAGAAGTCCACATGTGGTGTTCAATGCAGAGTTCATAAGGTGCTCTACCTTAAATCTAAATAAGGCCACTTTCACACTGAGGCGCTTCTAAACTGCCAGTAAAAACACTGAGCGCTTTTGAAGAGCTTTCTATTCATTTCAATGGAGAGGAGTTTTTCACAGTCCTGCCAGCACACTGCCCTAGTGTGAAAGCATTCATTGATTTTAATGGAAATAAATTTTCGTGAGCTTTTTAGCCGCTGTTTTTAGCATGAAAGCGCCTGAAAAGCGCCTCAGTGTGAAAGTGGTCTTAGTGCTCCACTCCACAATAGTTTCCTAATTCCACCACACCAATCGTGCACACCCTTCTGGAATGCCTGAACTCACCAAAATGGATGGGCCTATGTTTTGCAAGAACAGTTCGAAAAGCACATTATAATACAATATCTCCTTATGGTGGGTAGGTGGACGTGCATTTTCTAGAGCACCATTTAAAGAGGAACTGCAGTCTGCTCACATCATCTGTAATAAAAACATCTTTGCCATTCTGAAGCTTCCTTCCAACCACTTTGCATATTATTTTATATATACTGTAATTCTGTACTTGCCAAATATGCTGCAGAAATCTCCCTCCACTGAGTCTGGCTGCATCCATTTTAACTGTGGGCAGCTGAATCTGCTGCCTGTTCACTTCCTAGATTTACACAGGCACATAGATGGCACACCTTCACCTCTGCAGCTCTCATTGGCCCTCTTATGGCTCACCCCCTCCCTTCCTGGCAAATTCTTATGAGAGAGAGAGAGAGAGCTGTGCATGATGTCATAAGCCTAGGCTAATGACCAGACAAGAAACAGGAAGTGGGCTGTATAAGGTATTTACTGGCAGAAGAAAAATGTTTTACTATCCAAAGGTAAAACAACAACAAGGGCAGAAGATTTAATAGATGGAAAGTTGAAAAAATGACTGAAGTTCCACTTTAAAAACAGTGGTCTTTTCGCTAAGTGTGCATGCATGATCAGTTTACACTAAACCCAATTCCCTAACAGCCGGACTTACCTTTTCTGACCCTTAAAGTGTTACTAAACCCACAACAGTAAAATCAGTCTGTATCTGTAGTAAAGCATGCTTGTTATACTCACTGTGGAACCTAAGGGGTTAATCCCCTGCACTGTGTATAAAGGCTGTTAGATCCTGTCTTCTCTGATCCTCTTCTTCTTTCACTGTCTCCAAAAAATAACCCGATATTTACAGAGCCAGGAGACAGGCTGCACATGCTCAGTTTGGTGTGTATTGCTAGAGAGTTTGTTTTTTTCTTGGGAGATTACATGTGATCAGCAGTGTTTAGTAACACTTTAAAAAAGCAGAGGTCTCTAAACTTTTCAAACAAAGGGCCACTTTATTTTCCTTCAGGCTTTAAGAGGGCCGGATTGTGGCCAGCAGGGGCAGAAAATGTCACGGGCCAGACATCAGTGAGAATAAATATGGCCTCAGGGTTGGTGGTCAATAGGAGGAGGAGTGTTCCCCTTATTAGTAGGAGGAATAGTATCCCATCATTGGTATCGGTGGAAGATATAGTGCCCCATTGTTGGTGTCAGCGGGAGGAATTGTACCCCAAGAGCCGGATAAAGGCTAACAAAGGGCCACATCTGGCCCTTGGGCCGCAGTTTGGAGATCCCTGCTTTAAAGAATCAGTGGTGAATCCATAGAGTTCTCAATGAGTCATTGAGGACCTTCCCCTGGTGTTTTTTCGATCTCGGCTTATTTGGTTATTTCTCTGGGCTTAAGATTTATGGAACTCTCTGCATGTTGTGCCAATCAATAATTGTGATTGGATATTATCATTTTATTTTTATTATTATTATTTTATTTATTTTTCTTTTATTTATCTTAGATCTGGTTCATTAGCGCTGCACTATATTTTTTCTTTTTTCTCTTATGTCTCAATGAGTCTTTACCTGTGGCTCAACTCCCTCTGCTGTGTACTGGTTGCAAGGAACAAAATATATATTTTTTTTTTTGACAATTAAAAAATCAGAACACCTGGAGGGCCGTAGTTTGAAGACCCCTGCCCCAGAGAATAAAATGGCAGTCGTTGCAATACTTTGTCACACCGTATTTGCGTACAAGCGCACTTTTTTGGGAAAAAATACACTTTTTTGGGAATTAAAAAATAAGACAGCAGTAACGTTAGCCCAATTTTTTTTTATATTGTGAAAGATAATGTTAAGCCGAGTAAATTGATACCCAACATGTCACGCTTCAAAATTGCGCCCACTCGTGGAATGGTGACAAACTTTTACCCTTAAAAATCTCCATAGGCGATGTTTAAAAAATTCTACAGGTTGCATGTTTTGAGTTACAGAGGAGATCTAGGGCAGTGATGGCGAACCTTGGCACCCCAGATGTTTTGGAACTACATTTCCCATGATGCTCAGCTATACTGCAGAGTGCAGGAGCATCATGGGAAATGTAGTTCCAAAACATCTGGGGTGCCCAGGTTTGCCATCACTGGTCTAGGGCTTATTGCTCTCGCTCTACCAATCGCGGCGATACCTCACATGTGTGGTTTGAACACTGTTTTCATATGCGGGCGCTGCTCACGTATGCGTTCACTTCTGTACGCGAGCTCAGCGGGACAGAGCGCGTTTAAAAAATGTTATTTATTTTTTCTTTAAAAAAATGAAAAATAAAATTGTGTCACTTTTATTCCTATTACAGGGAATGTAAACATCCCTTGTAATAGAAAAAAGCATGACAGGTCCTCTAAAATATGAGATCTGGAGTCAAAAAGACCTCAGATCTCATATTTGGTCTAAACTTCAATAAACAAAAAAAATATGTTGTAATTTGAAAAAAAATAAATGTCCCTTTAAGAGCTATGGGCAGAAGTGACGTTTTGACGTCGCTTCTGCCCTGCTATGGTATGGAGACGGGTGGGGGTCCATCTTCCCCTCATTCATATCCATACCCAGCCACGAGAAGGACCCGATCGGCCCCTCTCCCGCCGCCAACGGTGATCTCGCAGCGAATCCGCTGCAGAGACCACCATTATCGGAAACCGAACCGCCGGCTGAAGAAGAGGATACCTGGGTTATGGCAGCTAGCTGCTGCTGCCATAACAGAGATATCCCTCTTCAAACAGCCAACGTATATCGGTGTGCGGCGGTCCGTAAGTGGTTAACTGAGAATTGCGCGGTCGTGCGACGTTGTACCCAAACAAAATTGACGTCCTTTTTTTCCCACAAAAGAGCTTTCTTTTGGTGGTATTTGATCACCTCTGCGGTTTTTATTTTTTGCACTATAAACAAAAAAAGAGCGACAATTTTGAAAAAAAAAAAAAATATATATATATATATATATATATATATATCTTTTTTTACTTTCTGCTATAAAACATTTCCAATTTTTTTTTTTTTTTTTATAATTTATTCAGCAGTTTAGGCCGATATGTATTCTGCTACATATTTTTGGAAAAAAAATAAAAAACACAAAAAGCGTATATTGATTGGTTTGCGCAAAAGTTATTGCGTCTACAAAATAGAGGATTATGGCATTTTTATTATTTATTTATTTTTACTAGTAATGGCGGCGATCAGTGATTTTTAGCGGGACTACGACATTGCGGCAGACAGTTCGGACACCTGACATTTTTGACACTTTTTGGGGAACAAGTGACATTATTACAGTAATCAGTGCTAAAAAATATGCACTGTTATTGTACTAATGACACTGGCAGGGATGATCAAATGATTAACTGTGTTGCCTGTTTGTGTTTTCTAACTGTATGGGGGACGGTGTGACGGGGGAAACACACAGATCCGTCTTCCTGCTTAGCAGAAAGACAGGATTTTGTATGATCTCTCCTGTCAGAACGGAGATCTGCCTTGTTTAAACAGGCAGATCCCCATTCTGTCACTGCAGGGAACGCTGATTGGCTCCCCCGCTGGCCAATGGGAGTGCGAGCCCACAATATCGTGCCAATCTGCCGCAGTATAATGACGGCGGCTGGTCGGCAAGCGGTTAAATGAAATTATTGGAAGAGTAAGTAAAGGTATTTCTTTACTTTATAGTTTTGGATAGAGTGTATAAGGGATATATGTCTGTTTCCCAACTTGCGACCCTTTGAAAAAGGAAAAGGTACCCCTAGGGGCTTTGAATTGCAGCAAGAATTAAATTAAATAAGACATGTGAAAAATGTACCGTAATATACTTGAGTATAAGCCGAGTTTTTCAGCACATTTTTTGTGCTGAAAATGCCCCCCTCGGCTTATACTCGAGTCACCTTTTTGCGCCTGATCTCCCGGAATTTGGGGACCCGGTACCGGCCGGCCGTAGGTCCCCTGGACCCCAAACTTGGCACACATGTAGCCTCACTCTTTCTCTACAAGTGTGCAAAGCTTTCTGTCCGGGGGACCTACAGCCGGGGATCACCGATTTTTCAAAGCCGGGCACTCCTTCAATAGACTCCCATGTTAAATTGGTAATTTCTCCAGTGACTTTGGGGACCCGCTACTGGCCGGCCGTAGGTCCCCTGGACCCTAATCTTGGCACACATGTAGCCCTATTTCTCTTCTATAAGTGTGCAAAGTTTTTTGTCTGGGGAACATATGGCCGGGGAGCACCAATTTTCCAAAGAAGGGCACCCCTTCTATAGACTCCCATGTTAAACGTCAGTCTAGTCATGGACACAGAGAGGCATGCACACAGAGAGGCATGGGTACAGTGAGGCAAAGTGAGGCATGCAGATGGACACCCTAGGCTTATACTCGAGTATATACGGTATATAATTTATTATATGTGTAGCGATACCTCCAACTAAGGAGGCCGCAGAATTAGATTTGGGCCCTGAGTGCAGCTCCGCCAACCCCCGGCAATAGGCTCTATCCCCTTCTGGCACAGCTAGTACTAACAATCAATGATATGTCCTATGCAATAGAATAACTAAGCAAGGACACAGTAATGAATTGTAATAGGTAAAGTGTTTTACTCATCAATTCTCAATATGAATAAAAGGGGTAACAATAATCACAGTTCTAAACAATCACTCCTAAGGGCAGCGTCCTGCCACTCTAACACACTATATAGTAACACACGCTACAAGTGCGCCATACGGGCGACCGTTAACTAAGTGCCCTATGGCGCAGCAATCAAACACGCTAGAATCCCCACCAGGCCTGGTTCTAATATTTAGCTTAGTCCTTCTTTCTTCACCGGCAGGTCTGTAATGGTGGTGCACTTAAACAGAGTATAACTTTGTAATCCAAGGGGTATGAAAATAACTTGTAGGCCACGGCAGTCTATAGGCCTATACACAGCAACAGTATCTAAGCTGGGCTTATGCCCTCTCACCCGCCGGACTACGGATCCAGTCCGGGAAAACCTCCACCGGCCGTGTCACACACTCTCGATCTCTCCAACGATCGGGTCCCCGATCCGACAAGGCGGTAGCTCACAAAGTCAGATGCCACCCAGGCTCGCAGAGGGGAGGATGGAAGGCTCTTCGGTGCAGAGCAAGGCCTCAGGCTTCAGGCCTTGCCCCTCCGACACATCCGCACAGGAGGATCCGTCCGTGAAGTCTCGTGTCGCCAAAGAGGCCGAGCCCGGCCCCGCCTCTTCCTTTTATAACCCCTCCCATGAGTCTCTGCGGTGGAACGTCACAACAAGAATGGGGTTATGGGTAATGTAGTTTCTTCCCAATATAGGGGAACACCCCGCTACACACTCCCCCCACTTAAACTCTTTGGTCCCCAAAGATAAATTTTAGCAACAACTATATACAACATTGGACAATTCTGAAAACGATGTTGGGATAGGGGATTCCCACCATAACTGAGGGGTTGAATTCCCTTGCCCACAGGTCACATTATCTTGGGTGGCCTGACTAACTGTGCCAGAGAGTGAGCTGGGGTTGCCCTCCACCAAATGGACAGTGGAGGGATCCGGAATCTCAGCATTTCTCCTAGCAGTGACCACAGTCTTCCGAACTGTTCCCCATCTGGGGGTAGGTCAGCTTCTTAGGAGGTTGAATGACTCTTCGAGCTCTTTGCTCTCTTGGAATCTCTGGCTCTGGCGCCTCAGGCTCCTCTTCCTCGGAGTAACTATCATGGGCATCTTCCCAGTAATCTGTTGAAGGACTGAAAGGGATGAATTCTGTAGCCTCTGGGTTCAGCGTTTCATCTGTGGTATCTTGGGTGACTGGAAGATCTATGATAGAAGTTCCTGGAGTTGGGGAAGACCACAGCCAATCAAGCTCTCCTTCTTCATCCCCACTAAGTTGGGAGGCTTCTCCATTTCCAGCTCGGGAGGTCTGTGACCGAGTGTGCGGTCTAGGAGTATCCAAGATAGAGGCCGGTGCAGGGGAGTCTCCCACGGAAGGTATTCTAACTGCCTCCGTCAGTGGAAGCAGGTGGTTTCGATGCCATGTCTTCAGTGGGCCTACCTTTCCCTCTGGCTTCACCTTGTAGACAGGTAGGCCCGGCAACTTCCTGCAGATGACATAAGGTTCAGATCTCCATCTGTCTGCAAGCTTGTGCTTTCCGGGGACTCCCAGATTGCGCAACAGTACTCGATCCCCGGGCTGTAGGTCTTGTACCCGGACCTTCAGGTCGTAATTTTTTTTATTCCGAGCTCCCCTTTGATCTGAGGCCGCTTGAGCTTGTTCATAGGCTACTTTCAGGCTGTGTCTGAGCCTATCCACATATCCTCTGTGAGAGGTGACGGAGGAATGGTCCAGTGAGGTGCCAAAAGCCAGGTCCACCGGTAGTCTCGCTTCTCTCCCAAACATGAGTCGATATGGGGAATAGCCTGTAGCATCACTGATGGTGCAGTTGTAAGCATGTACCATGGCTGCTATGTGTTTGCTCCAATGTTGCTTTTTCTCGCTTTCCAGAGTCCCCAACATGTTGAGCAGGGTTCGGTTGAACCTTTCCGGCTGAGCATCTCCCTGAGGATGGTAAGGTGTAGTTCGAGTCTTCCTGATTCCCAACGAATCCAAGAGCTTCCGGATCAGCTTACTCTCGAAGTCCCTCCCTTGATCTGAATGGAGTCTCTGTGGCAGCCCATAATGGACAAAATACTTCTCCATAAGTACCTTGGCCACGGTGGAGGCCTTCTGATCTTTGGTGGGGAAGGCTTGGGCATACCGGGTGAAATGGTCGGTTATCACCAGAACATTTCCTAGTCCACTCAGGTCGGGTTCGAGGCAGAGAAAGTCAATGCACACCAGGTCCATAGGCCCTTGGCTCTGTAGATGGCCCATTGGGGCAGCTTGATGGGGCAAAGTCTTCCTCTGGATGCATCGCGCACATGAGTGGCAGTACTCCTCTACCTCTGCCCTCATGCAGGGCCAATAGAACCGACTTCTGACAAGTTGAAAAGTCCTTTCAGCCCCTAGGTGGCCATGATTGTCATGCAAGGCCATCAAAACAGTCTCCCGATGTTTCTCTGGGAGGAACATCTGCCACTTATCTTCTGAATCATCAGAGGGGCCCCTTCGGTAGACCACTCCCTGATGCAACTGCAACCTATCCCACTCCTTCCTCAGTAGGCGAGCTTCTTTGGAGGGTTGACGCATGAGTATGTTTGGATCCTGATTTTCCAAGGCCTCCAGGACCAATCTCCCCATAGGGTCTTCCAATTGGTCACACCTTAATTCCTTTTTGGACAATCTTGGTAGGTTGCCCTCTTCCAATTGAGCTACTCCACAGTAGTGTTTGGGGACTCCCACCGTGGTAACTCCTATTTCCTCTGCTCTGGAGCATCCTCGGGCTTGGAATGCAGCTCCTTGACAAAGGGCCTGCACCCCGTCCGGTGCCACTTGGGTCCAATCTTCTATTTCAATGGTCGGGGAATGAGATCTTCTGGACAAGGCGTCTGCGTCTCGATTCCCCACTCCTGGTCTATACTTAAGGCTGAAGTTGAATCCAGACAGTGCGGCTAGCCACCTGTGTCCAGTGGCATCCAGCTTGGCCGTGGTGAACAGGTAGGTAAGGGGGTTGTTGTCGGTCTTCACAGTGAACTCTGCTCCGTACAGGTAGTCTTTGAGCTTGTCTACTACCGCCCACTTGAGGGCCAGGAACTCCAGCTTGTGAGTGGGGTAGTTCTTCTCAGAGGGGGTCAGGCTTCTACTCACATAGGCAACAGGCCGCAATTGCCCCTCATGTTCTTGGTAAAGTACTCCTCCCAGACCGTCGTGACTAGCATCCACGTGCAGTTCATAGGGTTTGGTTGGGTCTGCATAGGCCAAGACTGGTGCAGGGGTCAGGCTCCTCTTCAATTCCTGGAAAGCCTCTTCACACCTCTGATTCCACTGATCTCTGATGGACTCTCCTGGCCTCCTGGGCCCCGATCCATCCTCCTCTCCTTCAGTCTTGAGCAACTCATTCAATGGTCTAGCAATTCGAGCAAATCCCTCCCATGCCTCCACTGCCTGTAATGCCTGTTCCACCCAAGTATCAAAATCTTCTTCCCCTGCCGGGACAGGGAGCTTCCCTGAGAATATTTTTAGTCTCCGGTAGCTAGTTTCCACATGCACCGTACTTGTCTTCTGACATTTGGCTAGCAAATCCCCTATTGCATTTATCAGTTCTGATGATATAGCAGTGGCCGATGCAGGTGCCACCGGAGGTGGCGCCCTGTCTTCTCTTTCAGGTGTAGTTCGGGCCGCAGCCTGTGGCGATCCCGTAGGGGATGGTTCCCTTTCTACAGTTATTGCGTGCGCCAGCCTAAATGTTCTGTTGTCTGGCGTCCGCAGACACTTGTGCTTACAGGCCTCTGGCATCCCGTCCCAATATTCCACTAATGCGTATTGATATGAGATGTTTGGGTCTGTCTTCATGTCTATCACCCACGGTGTGTGATCTGGGGACACTGAACTCAGCAGTTCCTCTACCGTCTCACTTGACCATTTCTCGCCAGGAAGGCTAATGGCTATCGACTGTTTTGGCTCTGTATTAGCGGCTTTGCACCACTCTTCTACCGCTCTTGGATCCATGGGGTCCATGCCGGCACTTCTGGCGTTCGCTTGCTGCATCAGGATCCCGGACGAGCCCCCACGTGTAGCGATACCTCCAACTAAGGAGGCCGCAGAATTAGATTTGGGCCCTGAGTGCAGCTCCGCCAACCCCCGGCAATAGGCTCTATCCCCTTCTGGCACAGCTAGTACTAACAATCAATGATATGTCCTATGCAATAGAATAACTAAGCAAGGACACAGTAATGAATTGTAATAGGTAAAGTGTTTTACTCATCAATTCTCAATATGAATAAAAGGGGTAACAATAATCACAGTTCTAAACAATCACTCCTAAGGGCAGCGTCCTGCCACTCTAACACACTATATAGTAACACACGCTACAAGTGCGCCATACGGGCGACCGTTAACTAAGTGCCCTATGGCGCAGCAATCAAACACGCTAGAATCCCCACCAGGCCTGGTTCTAATATTTAGCTTAGTCCTTCTTTCTTCACCGGCAGGTCTGTAATGGTGGTGCACTTAAACAGAGTATAACTTTGTAATCCAAGGGGTATGAAAATAACTTGTAGGCCACGGCAGTCTATAGGCCTATACACAGCAACAGTATCTAAGCTGGGCTTATGCCCTCTCACCCGCCGGACTACGGATCCAGTCCGGGAAAACCTCCACCGGCCGTGTCACACACTCTCGATCTCTCCAACGATCGGGTCCCCGATCCGACAAGGCGGTAGCTCACAAAGTCAGATGCCACCCAGGCTCGCAGAGGGGAGGATGGAAGGCTCTTCGGTGCAGAGCAAGGCCTCAGGCTTCAGGCCTTGCCCCTCCGACACATCCGCACAGGAGGATCCGTCCGTGAAGTCTCGTGTCGCCAAAGAGGCCGAGCCCGGCCCCGCCTCTTCCTTTTATAACCCCTCCCATGAGTCTCTGCGGTGGAACGTCACAACAAGAATGGGGTTATGGGTAATGTAGTTTCTTCCCAATATAGGGGAACACCCCGCTACATATGAAAAAGCGTACATAGTGAAAAAAACACCTGATAGGAATCAGGAAATGAGCTCCAAAGTAACAATTGAAAGCATATACATAATAATAAATACAGCTAATATGAATTCATGCGACAATGTGGTAATTTTACTTATGCAAAAAGCCCGACGCGTTTCGACCTTTGCAGCAATAGAGGTCTTCTTCTGGGGGAAAAGTTTTTGCAAGAATAAATTCTATGAGAAAATATATGCAGTGTCAAAATTTGTTAAAAAACAAAGTCGAGTCGCTGACTGTCCACTGCAGCCTCCAATAATTCCTGTAGTATTCCCCCAGTCTCTCTTCATCTCCTGTAATACAGAATGTATGCTGTCTCAGCCTGCTGCACACATAAGGATTTTTTATCCTAATGCATAGAATACATTAAGATAAAAACACCTTCTGCCTTTACAATCACTTTAAATAATGCATTACAATTTACCTAAACCCATTCGTTTTTAGTCGACTAAAATGTACTGGGAATTTTTGTCGACTAAAATACAACTAAAACTAAAACGATTCAGATTACCAAAATACGCCAAAAACTAAAATGGCATTTTAGTCAAAAAACTATGGCCGGCCATACCCGGTTTGAATCATGGTGAACCGGCTGAGATTCAAACCATTAATGGGCAGGCTGAATGTATCAAGTTGAATGATCGATCAACTTGAGTACAACCAGCCTGCCAGATTTGCTTGAGATTATCACATGTGGCTGCTATAGCCGCTAGCAATAATCGCGGTCTTCTCTAAGCGGGAACGGCTTCCCCCGCCCCCCCCCTCAGGGAGAAGACAATTGCTCGGCAGGAGGGAGTCCCCTGTGTGGTGGATATTTTGAATATTTCATATCGTGGACTCTAAATAACCCACCATGCCCCCAACGGATATATATGTAGGTGGACTGGTAACATTTGTTTATGAGTTTACTGAAATATATATTATCTGTGATGGAGAGCCCCCCCCCCTCATATTGTTTTCAAAGGTCTGATCATCTCCTGTCAGTTGAGAACGCAAATTAGGTTTCAGGTGATACTTAAAATGTGTTAAATTATCCGTTTGTCTTGAAAGGGCCAGTACAGACAACAAGACTCCATCACAGCAGGGGCCCTTAGCATGCTAATGTGGGAAGTGGTTAAACTGTATATCAAAGGCTCACACCTTAGTTCTGAAGGCAGATCTGAATGTGCTAGGCGAAAATGGCTTGAGATTTCAACCAATCAGGTGGTAAGGCAGCTTGAAACCAATGAGACCACGGGATTTTGGAGCCTGGTTGATGGGGGGGGGGTAGGCATGGGGGTATAAAGGTCAGGTCCACCCATGGTTAAGCCCCTTGTGAATGATGACCTGACCTGAGGAGCATGGTGAAGTAGTATCTCTCTATCCCTCTCCTTCCCTCTCCTTCCGTTCTATTTTAAGATTTGGCCTTAGATGAATCTCACTTCCCCATCTTTCCTGTAACCCTACAACTTATTGGTATTATTGTGTATCATAGCCATATTCTTATTGGTATTATTGTGTATCATTTGTGTTATAGCAATATTCCCAATTTGTAGTAGTGAGTATCCTATTGGTATTATCATGTAACATTAATATCATCTTGCTATTAGGTGGTATCACTTCTGTATAAATAAATGTAATTGTTTTCTCTTTTTGCACCGCTATCGTTTGATTTCATTTTATATAGACAAAAGGTTTTAATCACTTATTTTAATCATTTAAGCGAGACATATATTTCCGTAACACCTGTCAACACTGTCTGTATTGATGGGGGAATTGTGTGAATTTCATAGTTACATTGTTAGGTTGAAAAAAGACACAAGTCCATCTAGTTCAACCATAAAAAAAAAACATATTGTACAATCCCATATACCCAATTCTATACCCACAGTTGATCCAGAGGAAGGCGGAAAAACCCCAGCAGAGCATGATCCAATTTGCTACAGCAGGGGAAAAAATTCCTTCCTGATCCCCCGAGAGGCAATCGGATGTTCCCCAGATCAACTTTACTTATAAGTGTTAGTACCCAGTTATATTATGTAGGCTTGTGCACAACGGAAAAATTCGTTCCGTTTCGGTTCGTTTCTTTCCGGTCCTGTTGATTCGTAATCATTCGTAATTTTGCTAGACGGGATTTTTCGTGTTCGGACTCATTCGTATTTTTGCAAGCGACATTTTTCGTTGAATTTTTTGTTGCTTTATAATTCGTACTTTCGGTAGAGTACGTTGTTTTTCGTTGATTCTGGACACAACTCCTACTTTCGTAACTTTTTTTGGGTTCGTTGATTCGTAATTTTCTGTGTCTCTCTCACGACGACGCTGCCTATTATGCCTAATGTGCTTCGAATGGATTTGTACTTTTCGAAATACATAGCGGTTATTTGTAACGATTCGAAATCTCGTATTTTACTTTCGTTTTTTACATGCGGCTATAGCCTCCGCCCCTGTACACCATTTTGAGAGGGTTCAGCACGGTGAGGGAGAAGCAGAGAGCAGAGCAGAGTGTTATTGTGCTTCGAATGGATTAGAAATCTCGTATTTTACTTTCGTTTTTTACATGCGGCTATAGCCTCCGCCCCTGTACACCATTTTGAGAGGGAGTTCAGCACGGTGAAGGAGAAGCAGAGAGCAGAGCAGAGTGAGTGTTATTGTGTTTCCAATGGATTTGTACATTCATAAGTTTTTTCATAACGAATTATGCCGAAGACATTCGGGCATTCGCTATTTTGCGGTATAATTTATTTCGGATTCGGTTTTATTCGTAATTGCTTTGTTCGGAAATTCGAATGCTTCCGAATGTCCGAAAGTTGCTAAATTCGGACGAATTTCGATTCGTTACGAAACGAATTGCACAAGCCTAATATTATGTACATATATTATTTCTTTGGTTGCAGGCAAAGAATTTGCACTGTCTATGGCCTGCCTAAGACTAAAACTAAATTGAAAATTTACCTCATAATTAACACTGCTGCTTCCCATTGTTATCAAGTGAGGACAATTCAAACATGGGAAGTTGGGGTAATCCTCCAATGAGGAAACTTGTTTCGGGGACAATTCTCTAAGCTGGGAATTTCCATTAAAGAGATTTCCTCTCATTTCCTGTTGTGTCTTCAAGTTGGGAATTGAAGGTATATCTTCCCAACAGAACATGGGTAGTGGAAAATAACCTGACAAAGGTTTTAACCTTTCCCTAGTCTATCCAAAACCAAAGAAAAAAAACGTTTTGGCTTGACATTCATTTTAAAGTATAAAATGGCTCGGATAACAGTTGTTTACTGTATATCAGAAAGGTGGAGTTTTCCTTTAAGTGTTTGGGTCACCGGTTGGTAGTGACAGAACCGATCTGCGGAGACAGCATTCAATGAACACAATAAAAGTCATGACAGCACATAGTAGAATCCTTCACAGCTGCCAAGACATCTTGTTTTCACAGGACAGACGCTTGACTACAGAGCAATAAGCCAAGAATAATATACTGTCTTTTAAGAGACTAAGTAGAAAAAAATCTCTGTCTTATAAACATGGTGTGGAGAAGCATGCCAGCGATTATAAATCCTCAATCTTTAAAAGAAAACCAGAGTAGGAGTTGCAGGAGGTCAGTTGTGGGGAGATGCGAGGCATAGCACGGAGGAGAAAAATCTCTGATCCATCCAGCTAAAATTCCTCATCAGATCCTGGGACAGATAGACACATGAGGACACAGCCAACTAACTCTTTGTGGGTCTAAAACACCATCAAACTCCCGTAGAATTCAGTTTAGGAAATAGCAGGCATTTGGGGGCTCTGTCACCCCTTGGCTTCTTGGAAACTCCAACAAAGTGATCCCCTTGCCATATTTCCTTACTCTGCTCTTGTCCATTTGGAAGCTTTGAGTATTCATGACAACCTTTGTGTGTTCCAGCTCCTTCTGTCCTTTGGAGGCTTTGAGTGTTCCTGACAACCTTTGTGTGTTCCAGCTCCTTCTGTCCTTTGGAGGCTTTGAGTGTTCCTGACAACCTTTGTGTGTTCCAGCTCGTTTTCTGTCATTTAGGAGCTTTGAGTGTTCCCGACAACCTATGTGTGTTCCATCTCATTCTGTTCCTTTGGAAGCTCTGAGTGTTCCTAACCACCTTTGTGTGTTCTAGCACATTGTGTCCTTTGGGAGCTTTGAGTGTTCCCGACAACCTTTGTGTGTTCTAGCTCATTCTGTCATTTAGGAGCTTTGAGTGTTTCCGACAACCTTTGTGTATTCCAGCTCATTCTGTCATTAGGAGCTTTAAGAGTTCCCGACAATCTTTGTGTGTTCCAGCTCATTCTGTTCCTTGGGAGCTTTGAGTGTTCCAGCTCCTCCTGTCCTTTCTAAGCTTTAAGTGTTCCTGACAACCTTTGTGTGTTCCAGCTCGTTCTGTCATTTAGGAGCTTTGAGTGTTCCCGACAACCTATGTGTGTTCCAGCTCATTCTGTTCCTTTGGAAGCTCTGAGTGTTCCTGACAACCTTTGTGTGTTCCAGCTCGTTCTGTCTTTTGGGAGCTTTGAATGTTCCTGACAACCTTTGTGTGTTCCAGCACGTTCTGTCATTTAGGAGCTTTGAGTGTTCCTGACAACCTTTGTGTGTTCCAGCACGTTCTGTCATTTAGGAGTTTTGAGTGTTCCTGACAACCTTTGTGTGTTCCAGCACGTTCTGTCATTTAGGAGCTTTGAATGTTCCTGACAACCTTTGTGTGTTCCAGCACGTTCTGTCATTTAGGAGCTCTGAGTGTTCCTGACAACCTTTGTGTGTTCCAGCTCATTCTGTCCTTTGGGAGCTTTGAGTGTTTCCAACAACCTTTGTGTGTTCCAGCTCATTCTGTCCTTTGGGAGCTTTGAGTGTTTCCAACAACCTTTGTGTGTTCCAGCTCGTTCTGTCATTTAGGAGCTTTGAGTGTTGGGACAACCTTTGTGTGTTCCGGCTCGTTCTGTCATTTAGGAGCTTTGAGTGTTCCTGACAACCTTTGTGTGTTCTAGCTCGTTCTGTCATTTAGGAGCTTTGAGTGTTTCCGACAATCTTTGTGTGTTCCAGCTTATTCTGTCATTAGGAGCTTTAAGAGTTCCCGACAATCTTTGTGTGTTCCAGCTCATTCTGTCCTTTGGGAGCTTTGAGTGTTCCTAACAATCTTTGTGTGTTCTAGCTCATTTTGTCCTTTGGGAGCTTTGAGTGTTCCTAACAATCTTTGTGTGTTCTAGCTCATTTTGTCCTTTGGGAGCTTTGAGTGTTCCCGACAACCTTTGTGTGTTCCAGCTCATTCTGTCCTTTGGGAGCTTTAAGTGTGTAAGGGTCCCTTATCGGACGGCTGTCCCTGTCAAGCCTACTCTGGACCCACCCTGCTTCTTCTTGGATAGGATAGTCACCTACCTGTCGTTCTGGAGATCCTCCACCATATTGTGTCACTTCTCCTGGCCTGAGGCCTGTTATCTGGAATAAGGAATGTCCAATCCAAAACCATTTTTAACGCTTTATTGCAACCCATTCAGATAATCATTCTGGCACAACGACACTTCTTCTTCACAACACAACAGTCATTATTAGAACTCCTTGACAGCGATCTCTAGTGTAGAACACTATACATTATATGACTTTCTGTTGGTTGTCTCTTTAGTTCAGAACACTCGGAATAGTCAGAGAACCATTGCAGTCATCTTCCCATCTCATACCAGACTCATCCCACACTTCAGATGTGCCTTTCTCACACATAGGGTGCTTCTCTTTAGGCCCTGAGGCTGTCCTACACCAAGCAACAAGACCTGCTAGACAAAGGTGGAAAGGTTTCTTCATCTTCCCGCATCTTCCTTGGTTCACCCTGGTGGTTCAGGCATGCCGAGTTCCCTTTCTCTCTAACTGCATCATGCCGACCTGGGGTGTCCTGCTCCCATACCCAAACTTCCTGGGCACTGTGAGGGGGTTAACTCGGTAGCGGGTGTGTGTGACCCCCTGGTTGGGCTCCCCACACAAAAACAGGGCCAGCAGACGGAGGTTGTGGTTTTCAAAATCAAAAGGTGCGGTTTATTTCTCTATGTACAGTGACAAAAACACAGCAAAGCCAAAAAGAAACATAAACAAAATAAATCCTGGTCAGTTTGACCTCTGACTAAACATGCAGGTTTCCTAAACTAACAACTGGGATCAGCCTGGTGCTGTCCTAGTCCCTAAGTCCCTGGTTTAGTAAAAGTCCAAACAAATAGCCACACAGGCTTTGCCTCACCGCACAGGGGTTCACTCTCCCTAGACAGTCCACACAGGTCTGGGTCCAGGCATGAGCTAACATCTAATGAAGCTGGGAGTTCTTATAGAGGCCTAAATGAGCTGACAAGCTTCAGCTGGTCTCATCAACTCCCTGTCTGCCCGACGCCCAGCCCTCTCTCTAGAGGTATGAGTCATCCATGAGCCCACTAGCCTTAGCTGGGTTTATACAACTCTCCACCTAGTTGTATAAGTCGGCGTAAAGCCTGAATCTGGGCGAAATATATCTACCCCCCTGGATGCAACCAGGTGACTTTACCTTCCTGCTGTCACATACCCCCCCCTCTTGTTTTAACCTCGGGGTTGGAACACCAGCAATCAGGCATTCATGTACTCGAGACAAAGCATCCACATTCCCCATTTGAACGCCAGGGCGATGCTTTACTGTGAAGTTGAATTCCCGGAGGGCCAGGAACCACCTATTCACTCTTCTATTTGTCTCCTTGTTTTGAGCCATCCACTTTAACGGAGCGTGATCCGTAACCATGTCAAAGTGCCTACCTAGCAGATAGTACCGAAGGGAATCTAGAGCCCACTTCACCGCTAAACACTCCTTTTCAACCGTGGCGTAATTTACCTCATGGGACTTCAACTTCCTGCTGAGGTAAATGACTGGGTGCTCTTCCCCGTTCCAGACCTGGGACAATACTGCTCCTAACCCCACATCTGACGCATCACTTTGTACGACAAAGTCTTTAGAGAAGTCGGGTGAGTACAACACTGGCTGGCTACATAAGGCTTGTTTCAAGAATTGGAATGCTGCCTCAGCCTCGGGGGTCCATTTAATCATGACCGACCCTTTCCCTTTCGTCAGGTTGGTTAGGGGCACAGCCTTAGAAGCAAAGTGGGGAATGAAGCGCCGATAATAACCCGCGATTCCCAGAAAGGCCCGTACCTGCTTCTTGCTGTTGGGACGTGGCCAACTCTGGATGGCCTCGACTTTGTTGAGTTGGGGTTTTATCACTCCCCTGCCAATGGTGTACCCAAGATATTTGGCCTCCTCCTGCCCAATGGTACACTTCTTGGGGTTAGCCGTAAACCCCGCTTCCCGGATAGAGTCTAGGACTGCTTGCACTTTTGGCAGATGTGAGGCCCAATCTGTGCTATGGACAATTACGTCATCCAGGTAAGCCGCAGCATACTTCCGATGGGGCCTCAGTATCTGGTCCATTTTCCGCTGGAATGTGGCCGGCGCATTCTGTAACCCGAACGGCATTCTCTTATATTGGAACGCCCCGTCTGGGGTTACAAATGCGGTTTTCTCTTTGGCCGACTTGGCCAGGGGAATTTGCCAATACCCTTTTGTGAGGTCAAGAGTCGTCATGTATCGGGCTGTTCCCAGCCGGTCGATCAACTCATCTATACGTGGCATGGGGTAGGTGTCAAATTTTGTAACTTTGTTCAACTGACGAAAATCGTTACAAAATCGCCAGCTCCCATCCGGTTTAGGCACCAACACAATGGGACTAGACCAATCACTTTGGGACTCCTCTATCACCCCTAAGTTCAGCATTTTCTGTACTTCCTCCCGTATTGCCTCCCGTCGGGCCTCTGGGATCCGATAGGGTTTTAACTTCACCCTTTCACCGGGCGGGGTAATAATATCATGCTCTACCCCAGATGTTTGTCCCGGCAGCTCAGAGAACACCTCCTTGTTGCGAAGCACAAACTCCTTAACCTCCTGTTGTTGGGGTTGTGACAAGGTGGCTGCTATTCCAACCTCCGGAATCACGCAACCAGTTTGAGCTGGTGACCAAGTTTCTGCGACTAGGGACTCTCTATCCCTCCAGGCTTTCAACAGATTAACGTGATATATCTGTTCGGGCTTTCGCCTTCCTGGTTGTCTGACCTTGTAATTCACTTTGCTCACTTTTTCCATTATCTCGTAGGGGCCTTGCCATTTGGCAAGGAATTTACTTTCAACCGTAGGGACAAGTACCAATATCCTATCCCCCGGGGAAAAGGTACGGGTCTTTGCTCCACGGTTGTACACTCTCTGCTGTGCCAACTGCGCTTGGGCCAAATGTTCCTTCACGATGGGCATTACCTGTGCAATTCGATCTTGCATCAGGGCGACATGCTCAATCACACTCCTGTGGGGAGAACTCTCACTTTCCCAAGTTTCCTTGGCAATATCCAACAGCCCTCTTGGGTGTCTCCCACACAGTAACTCAAAGGGGGAGAATCCCGTAGAGGATTGGGGCACCTCCCTAATAGCAAACATCAAATAAGGAAGTAGACAGTCCCAATCCTTTCCATCTCTATCCACCACTTTCTTCAACATTTGTTTTAGGGTTTTGTTGAATCTTTCAACCAGCCCATCGGTTTGGGGGTGATACACAGATGTACGCAATTGCGTCACTTTGAACAATTTACACAGCTCTTTCATAACCCGGGACATAAAGGGTGTACCTTGGTCCGTAAGCAGTTCTTTACAAATACCCACCCGGCTAAAAACAAGAGATAGCTCTTTGGCTATGGTTTTGGCCGAGGTATTTCTGAGAGGGATCGCTTCTGGATAACGGGTGGCATAGTCCATTATAACCAATATGTACTGGTGCCCCCTAGCGGACTTGATTATAGGACCTACCAAATCCATTGCGATTCTCTCAAACGGGACCTCAATGATGGGTAGAGGGACCAGCGGGCTACGGAAATGTGGCATCGGGGCCGACCTCTGACACACAGGGCAGGAGGAACAATAATTTTCTATGTCCTTCATCACCCCAGGCCAATAGAATCTCTGTAATACCCTCTCTCGGGTTTTCTCTGTCCCCAGATGACCTCCAAGAATGTGCCCATGGGCCAACTCCAACACCAACTTCCTGTAAGGTTTGGGCACCACAAGCTGCTCAACGGTTTCTTCTGCCCTTTTTGCCACCCGATACAGTAGGTCCTTCTCTACGCTGAAGTATGGGTAAGTGCAGGTATTATCTGGGTTCACTAACTCGCCATCTATTTCCACTACGTTTTCCCGTGCCTTTATTAGGGCGGGGTCTTTTAACTGTTCTGTGGCAAAATTTTCCCTGTGAACCTCCAGATCAGAAAACTCCACAGACGGTAGGTTTTTGTCTGAGGAGGTGGGCTCCTCTCCAGTTTCTTGAGTCTCCCCTGCCAATACTGACAAGGGAAATTCTGGAGAGTCCTCACCACTCTCAGAGGAGTTCTGGCTATCACATTCCTGGTACATAGGGGCACCAGTGGGGGGCTCAGGATCATCCCACAGTTCCCAGAACTTCGGAAAATCCCTTCCCACAATGGCATCATGCGGTAATTGAGATACTAACCCCACTGGATGAGAGAGGGTACCTTTTGGGGTCTCGAAACACACTGTAGTCACTGGATACTCTCGGGTGTCCCCATGCACACAAATAACAGCTACCTTGCTATTCCCAGAGACCTCTGTTTTAACTAATTCAGCCTTTATCAGGGTCACAGGGCTACCTGAATCCAGTAATACCACAACATTTCTACCATTAATATACATTTTGCATAAATGTTTCTCAGTTCCCCGAATGGCAGTGCATGCGACTGTCGCACACAGCGACTGACGTCTGTCCATCAGAAAGTCACATTGCATGGGTTCCTCCACAACCGGGCAATTTGCTGCAATATGTCCCGCTTGCCGGCAGTGGTAGCAAACAATCCATTTGGCTGCCTCTTGAGCCCCTGACTTCCCAGGCTGTTCTCGCCAAACTTTGGGTAGAGCTCCCACCCTCTCACTCTCTCCACCCTCACCCCTTGGAATCCTCTTATCCGCCCCTGGGGATGGTCTGGTCTTAGGGTGGAAAGTCCGAGAGTCTCTGGAAGAGGCCGTCAGGTTCTCTGTAGCCAAGTATCTCTCTACACGATCCACAAGTTTACCGGCCGTTTCTGGGTCTCCATGGCTTACCCACTTTTGAATGGCGGTAGGAAGAGCTCTCAAGAAACGATCCATCACAACACGTTCCACAATCTCCGGTGCGGACAAAGTCTCTGGCTGTAGCCACTTCCTGCTCAGGTGAATGAGATCATACATTTGAGACCTGGGGGGTTTTCCAAGCTGGAAAGTCCAGTTATGCACACGCTGAGCCCGGACAGCCAGGGTGACACCCAGCCTTGCCAATATTTCAGCTTTTAGCATCACATAGTCTTTTGCTTGGTCAGGCTCTAGGTCATAGTAAGCCTTCTGCGATTCACCAGTTAACAGAGGAGCCACCAGTCCAGCCCACTGCTCCTCAGGCCACTTTTCTCTTTCAGCAGTCCTTTCAAATGTGGTCAAAAATACCTCTGGATCATCCTCTCCAGTCATTTTTGTCAATAAACGACTCACCCCAAAGGACGCGGTATTAGTGGGACGGCTTTCCTCACTGGTCTGCGGACGTTGCTGCATTACTGCTTCCATTTGTTGTAGTCTCTGCTCTTGCTTCTGTAACAGGTCTATGAAGCGGGCCTCAGATTGCTGCTGGGCTTGTTGATGAGCTTGCTGCTGGGCTGCAAGGCTCCTTTGCAAACCTGCATTTGTCTGCTGTTGATTGGCATTTGCTAGAGCCAGCTGTTTCAGTATCTCCTCCATGCTGGCTTCAAAAAAACTGCCACTGGTTCTCCACCAACTGTGAGGGGGTTAACTCGGTAGCGGGTGTGTGTGACCCCCTGGTTGGGCTCCCCACACAAAAACAGGGCCAGCAGACGGAGGTTGTGGTTTTCAAAATCAAAAGGTGCGGTTTATTTCTCTATGTACAGTGACAAAAACACAGCAAAGCCAAAAAGAAACATAAACAAAATAAATCCTGGTCAGTTTGACCTCTGACTAAACATGCAGGTTTCCTAAACTAACAACTGGGATCAGCCTGGTGCTGTCCTAGTCCCTAAGTCCCTGGTTTAGTAAAAGTCCAAACAAATAGCCACACAGGCTTTGCCTCACCGCACAGGGGTTCACTCTCCCTAGACAGTCCACACAGGTCTGGGTCCAGGCATGAGCTAACATCTAATGAAGCTGGGAGTTCTTATAGAGGCCTAAATGAGCTGACAAGCTTCAGCTGGTCTCATCAACTCCCTGTCTGCCCGACGCCCAGCCCTCTCTCTAGAGGTATGAGTCATCCATGAGCCCACTAGCCTTAGCTGGGTTTATACAACTCTCCACCTAGTTGTATAAGTCGGCGTAAAGCCTGAATCTGGGCGAAATATATCTACCCCCCTGGATGCAACCAGGTGACTTTACCTTCCTGCTGTCACAGCACTTAGACCCCAGATGTCTCATAAAGAGAACTTGTCACCCAAAAAAATCATGTGATGGAAAAAAAGTTAAGTAAAAAAACGTAAATTGTCAAAAATGTAAGTTACACCCAAGCACATAAAAATCCCCCCCCCCCAAAAAACAACTTTTTGAGGCACCCCCACATACACGGATGTACAAAAGCAAACATACGTATATACAGATTGGATACAGATGTTACATCTCGCCTCGCACTATGGAGTGAGAGCAATATTTCTAGCACCAGACCTCCTCCGTAATGCTAAACTGATGACCGGGGGGGGGGGGGGGGGTTGCTTTTTAAAGAGTTGCCTATGGAAAATATAGGATACTGAAGTTTCTTGTGTGTGCATGCAAATTTAGGGTGTTGCTAAACCCACAACAGTAAATTCAGTCTGTATATGCAGTAAAGCATGCTTGTTATACTCCCCAATCCATCTCCTGATAGAACAGAGGCTAGGGGACAAGCTGCACACGCTCAGTTTGGTGTGTATTGCCAGAGAGTTTTCTTTTCTTCGGAGAGTGCATGTGATCAGCACAGGGCCAATCAGCACTGTCCAGACAGAGGGTCAGGGGTTGTGCAGCCTCATAGGACAGTCAGAGGAGAATGAAAACTCCTCCTACAAGCTTTAACCAGACACTGATAGAAGTCACAAGACTGCAATATACTGCTGATGAGAAAAGGTATTTAGCAGTTTATAGTTATGAAAATGATTGAATTTCCATGTTCTGTGGGAGGCCAGATATAGTGAATGCAGTCTCCTGGGTTTAGTAACACTTTAAAGAGGAACTGCAGTCTGCTCACATAATTTGTAATAAAAACATTTTCGCCATTCTGAAGCTTCCCTACAACGACTTTGCATATTATTATATACTGTGATTCTGTACTTTCCAAATATGCTGCAGAAATCTCCCGCCACCGAATCTGGCTGCATCCATTTTAACTGTGGGCAGCTGAAGCTGCTGCCTGTTCACTTCCTGGATTTACACAGACACACCTCCAGCTCTCATTGGCCTTGGCCCTCTTATGACTCATCCCCCCCTCCCTTCCTGGCAGACTCTCAGGAGAGTGAGAGAGAGAGAGAGCTGTGCATGATGTCATAAGCCTAGGCTAATGACCAGACAAGAAACAGGAAGTGGGCTGTATAAGGGATTTACTGGCAGAAAAAAAATATGTTTTTCTATCCAAAGTTAAAACAACAACAAGGGCAGAAGATTTAATAGATGGAAAGTTGAAAAAATGACTGAAGGCCCACTTTAAGGTTTTACATGTTGGGTATCTATTTATTCAGTGCAACTTTATCTTTTATATTTTACCCCAAAATTGGGTGATTTATTGCATTTGCGTGCTCTAAAATTAAATTTAGTGCATTTTTTTTTTCTGAAATTTTGCATTTCCTAGACCTTTTGCGGTAATATCGTGCAACATTAAGTTGGAACCACCACTATTTTATTCTCCAGGGTGTCTGCTTTCAGAAAACATATAATGATTTTGGGGTTTATGCAACCTTCAGGTCTAAAATAATTTTTTTAAACGTGCAAAAATAAATAAATAAATAAATAAAAATGCAAAAGCGGCTCTGGCAGCGAAAGGGTTAGATGAAAGTTTCTGTGCCTGGAGCTCCCCTTTAAGCCAGCGATTCTTGCCATGGAACCGCTGGCGTGACCAATACGCCTGCAAGACCGTTTTTAGATTTTTGGTCAATGCTAAACTCTTCAGGATAAATGGTTATTTGACGGACACGTGAGAGTGTCGAGTCTTCCATATCGGACTTAGGATCTGTAAGACATATGTTCTGTAATGAGAAGGTGATAGGGCTTTGCTATACAGGCTGTATAGAAGGAATCTGTAATAAAGGCTTTTATTATTATTACTTTTTTTTTTTTTTTTTTTTTTTAGGCATGAAAAAAGACACCTAACATTCACATCTAAATCCTAATCCCTTCAATTCTTCCAGATTCCCCGCACTGTTACGCAGAGCCTCAAAGGAACCAAATCCTGTGAAGTGTTTATATTCTGCACACCTGCAGCAGCAGTCACATTACATTGTTGCATATGGAAAGAATATTATAAAGTGTAATGGAAGGAAACGCCAAGGAAAGAGAGAGGAGGGGGCTGTGTCACTAATCCCGCCGAGTGTTAAAGAAGGCCTCCGGCCAAAACGTAGACCTCTCATTCTTATGGTTATTAAAGCTGAATTGTGGGAAGATTACAAAAAAATACAGATTCTTGCAGTTTTGTGTTCATTTAAAAATGATTAAGTGTGTTTTATAAGCAATTAGTGTAAGTACCTGACCTTGCCTTGGTATCAGCCAATGAAATCCCCCTGAACAGAAGAGCTAATGCTGGCCATACACTATACGTAAAATCGTCCGAAATTCGGTCATTTAGACAGTTGGTTCGTTTTTCGGACAGTTAACCACTTGAGACCCTGGACCAATACGCAGCATAAGGACCAGGCCCCTTTTTGCGATTCGGCACTGCGTCGGCTTTAACTGACAATTGCGCGGTTGTGCGACGTGGCTCCCAAACAAAATTGGCGTCCTTTTTTTTCCCCACAAATAGAGCTTTCTTTTGGTGGTATTTGATCACCTCTGCGGTTTTTATTTTTTGCGCTATAAACAAAAATAGAGCGACGATTTTGAAAAAAATGCAATATTTTTTACTTTTTGCTATAATAAATATCCCCAAAAAATATATAAAAAAACCATTTTTTTTCCTCAGTTTAGGCCGATACATATTCTTCTACATACTTTTGGTAAAAAAAAAAAAATCGCAATCTGCATTTATTGATTGGTTTGCGCAAGTTATAGCGTTTACAAAATAGGGGATAGTTTTATGGCATTTTTATAAATTTTTATTTTTTTACTAGTAATGGCGGCGATCAACAATTTTTTTCATGACTGCGACATTATGGCAGACACATCGGACACTTTGACGCTTTGGGACTATTGTCATTTTTACAGCGACCAGTGCTATAAAAATGCACTGGTTACTGTAAAAATGACACCGGCAGTGAAGGGGTTAACCAGGAGGGGGCGCTGTAGGGGTTAAGTGTGCCCTGATTTGTGTTTCTTACTGTGGGGGCGTGGCTTAGCGTGTGACGTCACTGATCGTCGTTCCCTATGACAGGGAACAGACGATCAGTGACAGGCTCACTAGGAAGCACAGGGAGAGGTTTGTTTACACTTACCTCTCCCCGTTCTTCCTCTCTGTGACCCGATCGCGGGACACCAGCGGCGATCGGGTCCGCTGTTTCCGCGGGGACGGTCAGAGAAGAGGACTGGGTCGCGAGCGCGCCGCCGGCGGCGCGCTCGCGACCCACGACTGGTCTCTTAAAGGGGACGTACCTGTACGCCCATGTGCCCAGCCGTGCCATTTTGCCGACGTACATCAGCGTGCGGCGGTTCTCACGCAGTTAATGGGCACAAAATCGATAATCGTTGGGACGTTTTTAAGCCGAAAAAACAAGTTTGGAAATTTTCTGCCGAACGAACGATAAATTGAAAGGTTAATGTGTTTCCCGTCCGAACTGTCTGCACTAGGTATATGTAAAAAAAAACGAACCAAAGGTTTTAAATTTATGTCCTCCAAACGATTTATCGGTCATTACATGATGGCACCATCGTTTGCGCTCACGGCCGAATGTTCGTTTTTTGAGAATGGGTTCAACCGATTTTTCGTATAGTGTATGGCCAGCATTACAGGGGAACAAAACAGGAAGCGCCACTTAAGTGCAATATTTTAGTCACAATTTATTGGAGACAAAGGAAATGCACTTACAAAAAAATGTAAAAAACTGGCTCATCTGTGTGTGGAATTTGCGGGTCGATCCGGTCTCCGGTGCATCCAGGCTCACAGGTAGGCAGAGCAGTGTAGAATTTCCATCCTGTGGCCACCAGGAAGCCGGCCAGAACCATCGTGGAACGCGGATGATGACGTCACCGGAAGCGAAACCCGCCTGGTTTCTTAGTGGTGTGCCGAACACCTGTCTCTCCTCCGGTGATCTCTCTTGTTCCACTTCCGGTGACGTCATCATCCGCGTTTCACGATGGTTCTGGCCGGCTTCCTGGTGGCCACAGGATGGAAATTCTACACTGCTCTGCCTACCTGTGAGCCTGAATGCACCCGAGACCGGATCGCACCGCGAATTCCACACACAGATGAGCCCGTTTTTTACATTTGTTTGTAAGTGCATTTCCTTTGTCTCCAATAAATTGTGACTAAAATATTGCACTTAGGTGGCGCTTCCTGTTTTGTTCCCCTGTCTTCCCCTTGCAGAGCCGACTTTCTCTGAGGACAGCTGCCGCCTACCATCTTTTCATCGCTCCCTCTTCCCCCCCTTTTTACAGGGTTGGTCATCACACCAGTAAATGGACTAAAAAGAACTGTGACTGGACTTTTTCAGATCTATTCTTTGGCCATTTGTTATGCACTAGTCTTTTGAGCTAACAGTTTACTCCATTGTTTTTATGGCCAGCATTAGACTAGGGGAGGAAGAAGGAGCACGAGGAGGAGTAGCTGCAGTGCTCATTTGCTAACTAGGGACATGCTGACAGGAGGAGAGAGCAGAGAGATGGACTCATCAGTCTTCTACTTCACTTCCCAGTCGCAGGCAGGGGGAAGAACAAGACGTGTGTTACTTAAAGTGTTACTAAACCCACAACAGTAACATCAGTGTGTATAGGCAGTAAAGCATGCTTGTTATGCTCACTGTGGAACCTAACAGGTTATTCATCTGCATTTTGTAAAAAGGCTGTTTGATCCTTTCTTCTCTGATCCTCCCCTTCTTCCACTGTCCTCTAAAAAATTCCCTGATAACACAGAGGCAATGGAGTCAGGCTGAACATGCTCAGTTTGGTGTGTATTGCTAGAAAGTGTACATTTGGTCAGCACAGGGCCAATTAGCACTGTCCAGACAGAGGGTCAGGGGTCCTGCAGTTTCATAGGACAGTCAGAAAACTCCTCCTACAAGCTTTAACCAGTGCTTGGCTAGACACTGATAGAAGTCACAAGACTGCTATATACTGCTGATGAGAAAAGGTATTTAGCAGTTTATATTTACAAAAATAATTGTGTTTCCATGTTCTGTGTACTGTGGGAGACCAGATATAGTGAATGCAGGGTCCTGGGTTTAGTAATACTTTAACACTTGACCTCCGGAAGATTTACCCCCCTTCCTGACCAGGCCATTTTTTTGCAATATGACACTGCGTTAATTTAACTGAAAATTGCGCGGTCATGTGACGTTGTACCCAAATAAAATTGATGTCCTTTTTTTACCCACAAATAGAGCTTTCTGTTGGTGGTATTTGATCACCTCTGCATTCTTTATTTTTTTGCGCTATAAAACAAAAAAAAAACGACAATTATGAAAAAAAATAACTACATTTTTTACTTTCTGCTATAAAAAAATATCCAATAAAAAAAATGATAGGTGTCTCTTTACCAGAGATGTTTTTTGGATATACCGTATTTATCGGCGTATAACACGCACCTTCACTTTAAGAGGGAAGTTTCAGGAAAAAAAACTTAAATTTTAAATAAAGAACTGTGCAGCAAAATAAGGGTCAGTGCCCATCAATGCAGCCTAATCAGTGCCCATCTGCAGCCTCACCATTGCCATGAATACAGCATCACCATGGACATGAATGCAGCCTCACCATTGCCATGAAGGCAGCCTCACCATTGAGATGAATGCAGCCTCACCACTGAGATGAATGCAGCCTCTGAATGCAACCTCACCATTGCCATGAATGCAGCCTCACAAGTGCCATGAATGCAGCCTCACCATTGACATGAATGCAGCCTCACCATTGCCATGAATGCAGCCTCACCATTGCCATGAATGCAGACTCACCATTGTCATCAGTGCAGCCTGATCCATGCCCATCTGCAGCCTCGGAGGGGACAGGGAGGGGGGGCGGGACGAGCGCCAGCAGATTACATACAGGAGAATCTCCTGTTTACTCAGCGGCCTCTTTAATACAAAGTCCCGCCTCCTATGATAGACAGAACAGTCATCCAATGCCAGCCCAGGAGACGGGACTTCCAATTACAGAGGTCGCAGCGTAAACAGGAGATTCTCCTGTATGTAATCTGATTTGCACTCGTCCCGCCCCCTCCAAGGAACGACAAATACAGTAAATATCTTTTGTTGCCCCCCCCCCCCCCAACGAATCCCTGAGCGCCGCGTGGTGCTTAGGGATTCGTTGCGGGCCACAAAAGATATATATCCAAATTACCAGTGGGGCAGTATGAAACCGAACCACGGGCCGTGATTGGCCCGCGGGCCGGACTTCGGACATGCCTGCTCTATAGTCACATGAGCTGCTCAGGGAGGAAATTATTGGCCTTACAGCAACTGCAGCCAATCAGATCTTCAGGTATTCAGATGGCCGCAGGTTCTGACTGTCAGAATAGCCACCAGAGGAGGTTCCTCCATCCACGCTGTTTGGAATCTATTGTTTCTGTGGTTAGTTGACCACATTGACTTTGGATAAGAGGTGCTGTGCCAAATCCGACACCATATTCGCTAAGAGATAAAGAGCCCCACTTAGCTCTGCACCCAGCGCCACAGCTGGGCTCTGTAGAATCACTTATCTATCAAAATACTACAGCAAGTCTGCCTCCTCCTAATCTGCACTTGCTGACAGCTTTTTCCTCCAACATGTAAATCTCCCTTCTACACTCACTGGCTTATTTGACGCCCTTAAATCAGATATCGTTCTAACCGATCAACAGTCACTTAAACCATTTAAAATCCCCGTCCAGACAGATTCTCTGCAACTACCTACATAAACCCTCAGTTTACATTATGTCAACCTTTGCAATAGCCTTAAATCCAACACTTACCTCTACGCCCACCCCCCTTACCGCCTACTTTGCCAAGACCTGTAAACCCAATAAAGAGTTTCTTTATATAACGTGTTTCCCTCTTCCATTCTAAACTAAAATTCCTTGAAAAGACCTATTTTTTTAGACCGGCCTCTACCTAGACAGAATAATCTACTGTGATCAAATGTGCTTCATTACTTAATTTAGAAGGGTCTTCCATCTGATCCATGTAGCTCAGGAGGACATTCCTGAAAAGCTCTTTTCTCGTTACTTACAAAAGGAGTCTCGTGGAGCTCTTTGGCTTTTGCCTTGGAGAAATGGAGCCCTCTTCTTCGATGAGGTGCAGATCCCTGTGACATGCTTGTGGCCTGAATTCATTGTGAAAGGTGGTTCTTTATCTCCTTTACCATTTTCAGGGTGCCCCATCAGAGATGTTCCCTATCATCATCACAGTGGCCTTACACTCTACCTTCATTTCCATCCAAGATGAGTTAACTATTAAAGACACTATCACTTTGCCTAGTCGAGGAAAAATGACCGTGCTTTCTGATATCCCATAGAACATTGTGTATGGGGGGGCCAGGATGTTATTTAAGCTCAGACTTTATCCGACACCACCCACGCTCATTTTTTAATGTAATTCTACCATCTAATTTTATCTCTCCTTTCTTTTCTCTTCCTTACTTTTCTCAGTCTGATCTGTTTATTATTTTCCCTTGCTAAATTTGGCTAAAGAAAACCACCAGACCCACCATGGTTTTGTTTACTATAATGTGGCTCAGTAAGGCCCCTTTCACACTGGGGCGTCCGTCGTATTTGCGGGGGTATTCGGCCGCTAGCGGGGCGCTTTTACCTCCTGCTAGCAGCCGAGAAAGGGTTAAAACCACCGCAAAGCACCACTACAGCAGCGCTTTGCCGGCGGTATAGCCGCGGTGCCCATTGATTTCAATGGGCAGGAGCGGTGGAGGAGCGGTATACACACTGCTCCTTCACCGCTCCAAAGATGCTGCTAGCAGGACTTTTTTTACCGTCCTGCTAGCGCACCGCTCCAGTGTGAAAGCCCTCGGGGCTTTCACATTGGAGAGACAGCAGCGGCTCTTTTAGGGTGCTTTGCAGGCGCTATTTTTAGCGTTATAGTGTCTGCAAAGTGCCCCAGTGTGAAGGGGGGCTAAAAATACTGTAGGGGATTTTGCAGATAGGCAATGGCTAATATAGCTGTCAAAAACAAATTTGTGTCCCTTTCCTGAATGCATGACCTGCAGTTAAAACGCACCTCAACAAGACATGCTGCATTTATTAAAAAAAAAAAAAAAAAAAAAAACTGGTCAAACAAAGTATACTAATAGCCATGTGTACTGCTAAGCCAATAGTATTTTGTTGACCTGATGTGCTTTGTAAAAGAACATCAAACACAGCAAAACCAGGCTCGTCGGCATGAGGCCTTAGAAACCCTGCTAAAAACGGTTGCGTTGCTACTTAAAAAAAAAGTTAAAGGGTTAACTGCTCATTTGGGTCTAAGTGGCATTAAAAAGTAGATTTACTTACCTGATCCTCTGTGCCGCTAGACTGGTCCCCGAAGCATGTTCTCCCTCATGCTCCATTGGTCTAAGGCATTGGTCTCCAAACTGTGGCCCTTTGCTTGCCTTTTTCTGGTCCTTTGGCTTTTTTCTCCAACTGACTCCAATGATGGGGGACTATTCACCCACTCACACCAATGATGGGGCACTATTCCTCCCACTCACACCAATGATGGGGCACTATTCCTCCCACTGACATCAATGATGCAGCACTATTCCTCCCACTGACACCAATCATGGGCCACTACTCTTTCCACTGATGCCAATGATGGGGCACTCTTCCTCCCACAGATACCAATGATGGGGCACTATTCCTGCCACTGACATCAATGATGGGACACTATTAATACCAATGACACCAATGATGGGGCACTATTCCTCCCACTGATACCAACAATGGGGCACTATTCTGCCAAGTAACACCAATAATGGGACACTATTCCTCCCACTGACACCATTAAAGGGGCACTATTCCTCCTGCTGACACCAATGATGGGGCACTTTTCCTCCCAGATTTATTAATAGTATGTGGGGAGATAGATTTTTCCAGATGTCACTAAAACAGGAACATAAGGAACATTTGTGTGGAGTTCCCCTGTATACACCAATCCTCAAACGAGGGGGGGGGGGGGTAGGAGCCATTTCAAGGCTATATATTTGCATGCTGTGAAAAACAATCTGGGAATGGGTACTCTTGCCTCTGGCAGAAGTTTCCTCATCTAGATACCCCAGCACACGTCAGTGGATCATTACCAAGGTGTGTCTGGAAAATCTTATTAATAGTGTCCACTACCATGTGCTAGTAACAAAAGAATTTAGAGCATTTCCAGAGCATATGAAGAAGATCCGCTGGGGATCCTCAACACGAGGACCATCTGGGTCCTCTCTGCATTTCCCCTGGAATAGTTTTAATGGTGTTCTATACACCCTATGGAGCACAAACAATTGGGACAAGCGTTGCGTAGGCGAAAGTGACACCAATGTAATGAAACTTGGTCCAAAACAGTTTGTCAGATGTCATCCTCAATCCCCCTAATGTCCTTCTCCCATACTTTCCTACCAGGAGGGAGCGATAAGTTCTCCAGGGATCTGTCTAGCAGTTGCATGTAAAGAGAAGATATAAGAGTCTTTGTACTGTATCTGTGGCTGTAGCCAGAGTCTCCATGAGTGGAGTAGAAATCAGGTGTAAATTAACCGATTTAACTTGGAGAGAAAGAGCACGTCAAATCTGGAGATACTGGTAAAATCTGCAGGAGGAGATATGGTACTCCTCCTGCAAATCTTGAAAAGACCTCAATATGTTGTGGGAAAACATCTGATATACAAATTGGACGCCGCTGGGATTCCAGAAGGAACATTTGCAATGGGGCACTTACTTATTCCAATGGTAGCTGTCAGTGGTACAATTTCTTCCCATCAACTATTTCTCCAAAATTCTCACAAAGGTTCTAAACCTTCAGACTATCCAAGCCAAAGCCAAACGTTTTGTCCGGTGCTCCACTTTAAACAGCTGTCTGCACATAGCCCATTACTCTGCCTTGATATATTACTTCTAATTCATTTTCCATCATGTTTTTTTTTTTTCCGAGGAATAAAGCCAGAATTTTCTAGACAACACATCCGCAAATATACATTGAAACAATTGAAGGACTGAAATTACAGAAAATATACCATAATTTGTCCGAAAAGCTAATTTGGGCTCCCTCCTAAATGATCCGCTTTTAATAACGTGTCCAAGGACTACAGAATGTCCATCATAAACATCTGTGTTCTTTCAGCCATCATTAAGTCTTTTCTCCATAATGTTAATTGTGTGTATAATTCTGGGAGTTAATGTTGTGTTTGTACGTTCTAGTGACCGGCTCCACTTCTGGAGCATAGAGGAATCCTACCACCAAAAATGTAGCTTCTTATACATTAAATGGATTTATGATGCAGCAGTAAATCTCCTAAGGTGGAACTATGCGAATAATGCACAAAAAATTCATATACAGTATCTCACAAAAGTGAGTACACCCCTCACATTTTTGTAAATATTTTATTATGTAGTTTCATGTGACAACACTGAAGAAATGACACTTTGCTACAATGTAAAGTAGTGAGTGTACAGCTTGTATATCAGTGTAACTTCGCCGTCTCCTCAAAATAACTCAATACACAGCTATTAATGTCTAAACCGCTGGCAATAAAAATGAGTACACCCCTAAGTAAAAATGTCCAAATTGGGCCCAATTAGCCAAATTTCCCTCCCCGGTGTCATGCGACTCGTTAGTGTTACAAGATCTCAGGTGTGAATGGGGAACAGGTGTGTTAAGTTTGGTGTTATCGCTTTCACTCTCTCATACTGGTCACTGGAAGTTCAACATGGCACCTCATGGCAAAGAACTCTGAGGATCTGAAAAAAATAATTGTTGCTCCACATAAAGATGGCCTAGGCTATAAGAAGATTGCCAAGACCCTGAAACTGAGCTGCAGCACGGTGGCCAAGACCATACAGCGGTTTAACAGGACAGGTTCCATTCACAACAGGCCTCACCATGGTTGACCAAAGAAGTTGAGTGCACATGCTCAGCGTCATATACAGAGGTTGTCTTTGGGAAATAGATGTATGAGTGCTGCCAGCATTGCTGCAGAGGTTGAAGGGGTGGGGGGTTGGTCAGCCTGTCATTGCTCAGACCATACACCACACACTGCATCAAATTGGTTTGCATGGCTGTCGTCCCAGAAGGAAGTCTTTGCTAAAGATGATGCACAAGAAAGCCCGCAAACAGTTTGCTGAAGACAAGCAGACTAAGGACATGGATTACTGGAACCATGTCCTGTGGTCTGATGAGACCAAGATAAACTTATTTGGTTCAGATGTTGTCAAGTGTGTGGCGGCAACCAGGTGAGGAATACAAAGACAAGTGTGTCTTGCCTACAGTCAAGCATGGTGGTGGGAGTGTCATGGTCTTGGGCTGCATGAGTGCTGCCGGCACTGGGGAGCTACAGTTCATTGAGGGAACCATGAATGCCAACATGTACTGTGACATACTGAAGCCGAGCATGATCCCCTCCCTTCAGAGACTGGGCCGCAGGGCAGTATTCCAACATAACGACCCCAAACACACCTCCAAGACTACCACTGGCTTGCTAAAGAAGCTGAGGGTAAAGGTGATGGACTGGCCAAGCATGTCTCCAGACCTAAACCCTATTGAGCATCTGTGGGGCATCCCATGATGTCGTCATGGAGGAGTGGAAGAGGACTCTAGTGGCAACCTGTGAAGCTCTGGTGAACTCCATGCCCAAGAGGGTTAAGGCAGTGCTGGAAAATAATCGTGGCCACACAAAATATTGACACTTTGGGCCCAATTTGGACATTTTCACTTAGGGGTACTCACTTTTGTTGCCACCGGTTTAGACATTAATGGCTGTGTTGAGTTATTTTGAGCGGACAGCAAATTTACACTGTTCTACAAGCTGTACACTCACTACTTTACATTGTAGCAAAGTGGCATGTCTTCAGTGTTGTCACATGAAAAGATATAATAAAATATTTACAAAAATGTGAGGGGTGTACTCACTTTTGTGAGATACTGTATGCTACAGTCACTGGTATTGTAGCACCATTTTTTTAGGTTTTTCTAAGCCCCCAACCCAGTTATATAGTTTTATCATCTGTTGATCCTGCCAGTAGATGTTTTTTTCCCACTTCCTTTAACAGGGCGACAACGCTGTTCATTCCGCAGTGAAATCGTTCAACAGCGTTGTCAACTTGGACAGGGAAGTCTTAGATAGAAAATAATGCTCCTTACATTGGTGGCAAGAATGCTCCTTACATTGGTGGTTGGAAAGTTCTAATTTTTTCAAGGAACCCCCAACAACCTTTGAAAGAACCCTCGCAGGAGAAAAAACAATTGACCGCACTCCAAGGATAAGGAAAATTGCTTTATGGGTATAAAAACATCCAACATGAAAAACCATTGAGGTTACAGCATCATGACAGCACAGAGAGGAGCATGGTTGATGCCACAGGGTTATGACTAAGCGAAAAAAAAAATTGTCTCCTGCATCAGTTACCCAGATCACGGACGGGACTTGCACCTGATCGTTAGGTCCCTTTCACACTGGGGCGGTGACGGTATAGCTCCGCTATCTTTAGCTCTGAAGAGGCGCATTGCCGGCGGTATTACCGCGGTTTCCCATTACTTTCAATGGGAAAGAGCGGTGAAGAAGCGGTAAACACACTGCTCCTCTCACCGCTCCAAAGATGCTGCTAGCAGGACTTTTGGAACGGTCCTGCTAGCGCACCGCCTCAGTGTGAAAGCCCTCGGGCTTTCACATTGAGGCTGCAGGGGCAGGAGTTTTCAGGCGGTATTTAGGCGCTATTTTTAGCGCTAAACTGCCTGAAAAACTCCTCAGTGTGAAAGGGGTCTAAAGGAAGGTATTACCATCACCTGGAGCAGTGTTATCCCCTGTTTGTTGTTTGAAAGAACCCTAGTTGAGAAAGGCTGTTCTGAAGGACCAAGAGCATCCTGTGACCAAAGATTTAGGGAAGTAAAATGGTCTTTTGCTTCGTTTATTTTTTCTTTTAAACTAACATAGGGATAATATGGGAGGAGGGTTAGTGCCCAGAGTTCCATTTTAAATACCCGCAATGAGTTCTGCTTTCATACATAGTTGGTGTCTAACACAGAAGCAGGAGGTTAGATGAAACAGATGTCCTGCAAAAGTCTGAAAAATCTGCCAGAGTGCCCCCCTTCCAAGCTAAGCCCCATCTACAGAAATTCCCGGTCCAACTGTATTTTTAAAAAAAGTGGAAGAAGAAAGGTATAAAGAAATTAGAAGCCTTCCCCTGCGCAATATTGTTTCTAGTTATTTTAGTCTGACAGACTTCGGTCTGGTTTGATACAACTTTAATTGACAAAAGACAAAAAATAAATTCTTTGCGCATTACAAGCTATAGCATTGAGCCATCTGCTAAGTGATTTTCTGTCTCCACCAGTTCCTCGAAACAGGAGAGGAAGTGAAGTTTCACTGTCAGGATTCCAAACTTTTCTCAGCTTTCTTGCATTTTTTTTGTAGGGGGACTCAATCCAAAAATAAGTTTAAAGGAAAAGTAAACATTAAAATAGAAGGGGCTTAATATGAAACAGCTAGAAATAACATTTACAAACAGTTCTGCACACATTTTAGAAACCAAAGCTGAATTTAGTTCCCCCTTACGTCTGTGGAATGGGGGACCACAAGAGGAAAATCAGTGTCTTGAGGCACATGTAGTGCTGGACAAATCCCTAAAGACAGTGTGTGCCTCTGTTAAATTTGGAAGATGTGGGCTTGGGTTCGAACCGTGACCAGGTCTTAGCTGGTGTCTCTGTCCTTGGCCAGGTCTTTGCTGGGGTCTCTATTCCTGCTCAGGTGTCTGCTGGTGTCTCTGTCCTTGGTCAGATCTCTACTGGTGTCTCTGATCTTGGCCAGGTGTCTGCTTGTGTCTCCATCATTGACCAGATCACTGCTGGTGTCTCCATCATTGACCAGATCACTGCTGGTGTCTCTATCATTGACCAGATCACTGCTGGTGTCTCTATCATTGACCAGATCACTGCTGGTGTCTCTATCATTGACCAGATCACTGCTGGTGTCTCTATCCTTGACCAGGTCTCTGCTGGTGTCTCGATCCTTGGCCAGGTCTCTGCTGGTGTCTCGATCCTTGGCCAGGTCTCTGCTGGTGTCTCGATCCTTGGCCAGGTCTCTGCTGGTGTCTCGATCCTTGGCCAGGTCTCTGCTGGTGTCTCGATCCTTGGCCAGGTCTCTGCTGGTGTCTCGATCCTTGGCCAGGTCTCTGCTGGTGTCTCGATCCTTGGCCAGGTCTCTGCCGGTGTCTCGATCCTTGGCCAGGTCTCTGCCGGTGTCTCGATCCTTGGCCAGGTCTCTGCCGGTGTCTCGATCCTTGGCCAGGTCTCTGCCGGTGTCTCTATCCTTGGCCAGATCACTGCCGGTGTCTCGATCCTTGGCCAGATCACTGCTGGTGTCTCTATCCTTGGCCAGATCACTGCTGGTGTCTCTATCCTTGGCCAGATCACTGCTGGTGTCTCTATCCTTGGCCAGATCACTGCTGGTGTCTCTATCCTTGGCCAGATCACTGCTGGTGTCTCTTTTCTTGACTAGGTCTATTCTGGTGTCTTTATCCTTGATCAGATCTCTGCTGGTGTCTCTATCATTGGCTAGTTCTCTGCTCGTGTCCCTGAACTTAGCCAGGTCTATGCTCATGTCTCTATCCTTGGCCAGGTCTCTGCTGGTGTCTCTATCCTTGATCAGATCTCTGCTGGTGTCTTTATCCTTGGCTAGATCTCTGATGGTGTCTCTATCCTTGGCTAGATCTCTGCTGGTGTCCCTGACCTTGGCCAGATCTCTGCTGGTGTCTCTATCTTGAACCCAAGGCAAGAGACTTTGCTACAGGATAGAATGAACCTGGGCGGACACCACTACCATGGCAGACAAGGGATGTCTTCTCACTGGTGGTAAGTTGAGGACAAAAAAGGGAATGGGCTGATGCATGGGTTGAAACATCCTATAGCTCCGCACTGGTTCTGTGGGTTGATAGTGGATGGGGCTACAACCACATATATGCGGCCATGTTGGTTCTAGGAAAAAGTATTTAATACAGCATTTTTCAACAATTCTTTGCCAACCACTGCCAATCTTTAAAACTGGCATCTCAGTGCTGCCCAAAAAAATATGAAAGGTCAGGCTATACATATCTATTTCAGTTTTTGCTAGGTAGTGATGAGATACACCACCATACTGGCAAGTCAGTGATCGTCCATTCCCTGTCATAGGGAACGACGATCAGTGACATCACACGCCAAGCCACGCCCCCTTTAGTTAGAATCACTCATTAGGTCACACTTAACCCCTACAGCGCCACCTAGAGGTTAACCCCTTCACTGCCAGTGTCATTTTCACAGTAACCAGTGAATTTTTATAGCACTGATCTCTGTAAAAATGACAAAGGTCCCAAAAATGTGTCAAAAGTGTCCGATGTGTCCGCCATAATGTCGCAGTCACGATAAAAATCGCTGATCGCCGCCATTACTAGTAAAAAAAAAAATATTTATAAAAATGCCATAAATCTATCCCCTATTTTGTAGATACTATAACTTTTGCGCAAACCAATCAATAAACGCTTATTGCGATTTTTTTTTACCAAAAATATGTAGAACACGACGTATCGGCCTAAACTGAGGGAAAAAAATAGTTTTTTTATATTTTTTTGGGGGGATATTTATTATAGCAAATAGTAAAAAATTTCATTTTTTTCAAAATTGTCGCTCTATTTTAGTTTATAGCACAAAAAAATAAAAAGCGCAGAGGTGATCAAATACCACCAAAAGTTATCTCTATTTGTGGGGAAAAAAGGACACGAATTTTGTTTGGGAGCCACGTCGCATGACCGCGCAATTGTCAGTTAAAGCGATTCAGTGCCGAATCGCAAAAAGGGGCCTGGTCTTTAACCAGCCAAAATGGTCCGGGGCTGAAGTGGTTAATGGGAACCTGCAGCTAAGGTAACTTTATTAACCAGCCTATCTAATAAAAAGCAAGCACCAAAGGCTTTATGTACATACGTATTTTACCTCCCCGACTCCTCTCCATACTGGCTTTTTGACCTAATGAGGCAGACTTTACCAAAGACAACAGCTTGAAATCAATGCAAACAGCTAGAAAGGTAGAAGGGGATTTGATGCTAGAACCTCAAACCTGGCCCCATGCAGGCAGTCCCATCCAGAGGACACACTCCCGTGCGTGCCGTGTTTTGTCTGCTGGTCCATATTGTGTACATAGCTGAAGAACAGGTAATAATAATTGTTTAGGCTGTGCCTAGTTCCACTTCACGCCCTCTTCATTTCAAGGAGCCCCGGTTACGGATCTTCAAAAGCTGAATGGACGACTTAGTACTACGTCTCCATTAGAAGCAGACCCTATCAAGATTTCTTTTGTTTTATTTTTTGAAAGCAAAATATATCTGAAAAATTCAAAACGTATCTTTGTTTTGCTTAAGTAGTTGTACGCCACCGGTACATGTCCCAGCATTTAATCTGGCGACCTTTGAAGTAGGACTTCACTTTCAGGTCAAACCCAACGTTGTAAGGCAGGAAAGCTCAATAATCAACTTTGTAAACAGTTGGCATTAGTTATCTTGCACTCTTGTGCTTGTAGACACTCTTCAATGCTTTTGACACATTAGGCTTCATGTACACGGGACGTTGTTTTGACACATTAGGCTTCATGTACACGGGACGTTGTTTAACCTCTCCTGAACGATTTAACTTGACAGCTAGAAACCGGCGTCTAAAAACGTTCGTTTAGCCTCGTTTGCGTTTTTTTTTTTTTTGTTAAAATGAAAAACGTCTGTAAAACGAAATGCTGCTAAACGCGAGTTACCGCGTTTAGCAGCGTTTACAGACATTCAGCGTTTCAAATGCCTCTGAACATCTGTCTGAACTATTTTTTTTTGCGTTCCAAAAAAAGCTTCTAAACTCAACTGCCTAGAAACGTCTGTAAGGCCCCTTTCACACTGGGGCGCTCATAGCGTCGGCGGTAAAACGCCGCTATTTTTACCGCCGACGTTATGGGCGTTTCGGCCGCTAGCAGTGCGGTTTTAACCCCCGCTAGCGGCCGAGAAAGGGTTAAAACCGCCCGCAAAACCGCTGCTACAGCAGCGGTTTGCGGGCAGTATAGCCACGCTGTCCCATTGATTTCAATGGGCAGGAGCGGTATATACACACCGCTCCTTCACCGCTCCAAAGATGCGGCTAGCAGGACTTTTGGAGCGGTCCTGCCAGCGCATCACCTCAGTGTGAAAGCCCTCGGGCTTTCACACTGAGACTGCAGGGCAGGAGTTTTTCAGGCGGTATTTAGTCGCTATTTTTAGCGCTAAAACGCCTGAAAAATTCCTTAGTGTGAAAGGGGCCTAAACGACCCTCTGTACATGTACAGATAAGATAACAGAGGAGAGCTCAGGGGCAGCTGAAAAAAATGCCCAACTGCTCCTAAACATCCATTTACTAGCAGCCGTGTACATGAGGCCTAAGACATCTTTAGTTTCCATGAAGAATATGTTTCTGCGGACAGTTTGTACAACAGACTTCCATGAGAATAAAACTTTAAGAAAAAGTTTGTTGGTGGAACGATGGACCACCACCGAGGGAAAGGCTCTTTCAAACGGGCTGCCCGATCAGGTCTGCCTGTCAGTTTTGGAGGCGGACCGTATCGGACCGCGCATGGTCTTCCACGGAACGGTGGATGTCCGCTGACACCTGCCGCCATCGGATCTGCCAAAAAACAGACAGATGGTGGTCCTATTTTCCATCCGTCCGGTGGATCGGAATGGATGGAAACAGACAAGCGGTCCGTTTCCATTAGATTGCACCATAGAGGAGAGTGGGACTGTGTCCGTGTCCGCTTTGCATAGTGGAACGGACACGGACCTGCTCAGCAGGGATCAGTGGAGAGATCCCCTGCAGAGTAAGCGGATTCCGCTTAGCAGAGGCGCCCGTGTGAAAGGGGCCTAAAGGTTGCAAGTAGTTTTTAAGGCTATAGGATATGGAAGCCCAACCTGTGCCAAGCTTCCATTTATTATTGTGGGATATTTTACTTTATTTGGGCCTGGTGGCATCCAGACAGCTGGCATGGGTGGGAGTGTACTTCCTTAAAACTGTGCTGTGCAACTCCCTCTCTGCTTCTGGTATTAACAATCACATTTAAACTTCCAAGGCAGATTTAAATATGTTTGGTGGCTGTGGGAAAAAAATTAAAAAAATCAGTTTTTCTGTATGTGAGAGACAGTATGGATCCTACAGTGAAAATTCTTTGGGAATCCACTAGCACAGAATGTTAGATTTTCACAAAAAAAGTAGAGTAGAGTAGGCTGGTGTGCTACAGCAATGCCTGGGTGAAAAACGGAAGTATTGAGGAGGTAGTATGTGTTCGACTATGCATATTAAACCTGGGCGCTGTTTTCCCTACAAAAAGAATGTGTACTTTTGTCCATCCAGTCCTAAGATTTACACAGTCCTCTGGCAGGACAAGGGGACCTGTTAAACCCTGACTTTCACTTATAGGCCTTCTTCCCATCCTGTTACTAAATGGTAAAAAGAGAAGCAGTACAGCTCATCGCTATGTTCTCTTCTCCCATCAACATGCTTCTTGCACAGCAGAACACCTGATTAGCTACTTGTACCGCTTGGAATAAAAGTTTCCAAGCACTGTATATTAGACTTTCACTGGTGGATCTGTGAACAGGCTATGAACATTCAAGTATTCAATTTTTCTTAGCCATTAGTAAATGAGCCCTCATTGACCTTTGTAGCTGCAGGCACTGTGGAGTTATTCATCCTCAAAAGTGACAACAGAAACTATTAAAGCAGTCCTTTCCCCCTGTTCACTAAAAGTCACATCAGCATGCAGTCATTAAAAAAAATGGAAAACATTCACAGTGAGAAGAAAGGACAGGAACAGAAAAAAGGATATGCAAATACGAAAAAGCCTGCAATTATCTACTTAAAGCGGAGTTCCAAAAGAAATGGAAGCCGCTCAGGTGTGGAAATCTTCAAGGTAATCACTTCTCCCAGAACCATGGGTGCAAGCAATGCACGTATGAGGCAAAACAAAGGAAAAAATTCTTCTGGACAGCCGCACTCCGAATAAAAATTGCCTTTATTGTAAAATCCAAAATCCAAAACAGCACTACAAGTCACAGCACTCTGGTCAAGCTGACACGTTTCACACTGTACTAGTGTTTAATCATAGCTAATCAAAGCTATGATTAAACACTAGTACAGTGTGAAACACGTCAGCTTGATCAGAGTGCTGTGACTTGTAGTGCTGTTTTGGATTTTGGATTTTACAATAAAGGCAATTTTTATTCGGAGTGCGGCTGTCCAGAAGAATTTTTTCTTTTGTTTTGCCTAAAGCGGAGTTCCACCCAAAAGTGGATCTTCCGCTCTAAGCAAGGGGAGTGGGTGACTATTTTTAGAGAGGGACTTCCTGTCCCATTTCCTCCTTCCCCTCCCTCTCGGCAATCTTCTGGGACACGTGACAGGTCCCAGAAGATTGCCTGTCCACTGGGAGAGCGCAGCGTGACTCGCGCATGCGCAGTGCGCGCCCCAGCCGTGAAGCCACAAGCTGTCACAGCCTGGTGCCCACAGTTCCAATGGAGGCGCCAAGGAGAGGAGAGGGAGAGAAACGGGGCACCGTGCGGCCGCATCGCTGGAACAGGAACAGGTAAGTGTCTATTAAAAGTCAGCAGCTAAACTTTTTGTAGTTGCTGACTTTTATTAACCACTTGCCGCCTGCCCTATTGCAAAATGACGGCAGCAAAGTGGTTTCAATATCCTGACTGGACGTCTGACTGGACGTCTTCAGGATATTGAGCCGCTGCGCGCCCCCGGGGCGCACATTGCGGCGATCGTTGTTGCGGGATGTCAGTCTGACACCCCGCAACATCGATCTAGGTAAAGAGTCTCTGACGGAGACTCTTTACCACGTGATCAGCCGTGTCCAATCACGGCTGATCACGATGTAAACAGGAAAAGCCGGTGATCGGCTTTTCCTCACTTGCGTCTGTCGCGTCTTATCAGCGCAGCCCCCCCCCCCCGAGGATGCCCACACTGGACCACCAGGGATGCCACCAGACCACCAGGGATGCCCACCATAAGGTATGCCACGCTAGACCACCAGGGATGCCAATTAGAAATGCCTAATGGATGCCAATCAGTGCCCACAATGGATGCCAATCAGTGCCCACAATGGGCACCACTGATTGGCAGGCATTATTGTTTGGCACTGATTGGCATCCATTAGTACAACACATTACAGTACAGTGTCACCCATCAGTGCCCATCAATGCCCATCCGTGCCACCTATCAGTGCCCATCAATGCCCATCCGTGCCACCTATCAGTGCCCATCCGTGCCGCCCATCAGTGCCCATCCGTGCCACCCATCAGTGCCCATCCGTGCCGCCCATCAGTGCCCATCCGTGCCGCCCATCAGTGCCCATCCGTGCCGCCCATCAGTGCCCATCCGTGCCGCCCATCAGTGCCCATCCGTGCCGCCCATCAGTGCCCATCCGTGCCGCCTATCCGTGCTCATCCGTGCCGCCTATCCGTGCTCATCCGTGCTCATCCGTGCCGCCCATCAGTGCCCATCCGTGCTGCCCATCAGTGCCCATCCGTGCTGCCCATCAGTGCCCATCCGTACTGCCCATCAGTGCCCATCCGTGCCGCCCATCCGTGCCGCCTATCCGTGCCCATCCGTGCCGCCTATCTGTGCCCATCCGTGCCGCCTATCCGTGCCACCTATCCGTGCCGCCTATCCGTACCCATCCATACCGCCCATCCGTGCCCATCCATGCCGCCCATCAGTGCCCATCCGTGCCGCCCATCAGTGCCCATCCATGCCGCCCATCAGTGCCCATCCGTGCCGCCTATCCGTGCTCATCCGTGCCGCCTATCCGTGCTCATCCGTGCCGCCTATCCGTGCTCATCCGTGCCGCCTATCCGTGCTCATCCGTGCCGCCCATCAGTGCCCATCCGTGCTGCCCATCAGTGCCCATCCGTGCTGCCCATCAGTGCCCATCCGTACTGCCCATCAGTGCCCATCCGTGCCGCCTATCCGTGCCCATCCGTGCCGCCTATCTGTGCCCATCCGTGCCACCTATCCGTGCCGCCTATCCGTGCCACCTATCTGTGCCGCCTATCCGTGCCCATCCGTGCCGCCCATCAGTGCCCATCCGTGCCGCCCATCAGTGCCCATCCGTGCCGCCCATCAGTGCCGCCCATCAGTGCCCATCCGTGCCGCCCATCAGTGCCCATCTGTGCCGCCCATCAGTGTCCATCCGTGCCGCCCATCAGTGCCCATCCGTGCCACCCATCCGTGCTCATCCGTGCCGCCTATCCGTGCCCATCCGTGCCGCCCATCAGTGCCCATCCGTGCCGCCCATCAGTGTCCATCCGTGCCGCCCATCAGTGCCCATCCGTGCCGCCCATCAGTGCCCATCCGTGCCGCCTATCCGTGCTCATCCGTGCCGCCTATCCGTGCTCATCCGTGCCGCCCATCAGTGCCCATCCGTGCCGCCCATCAGTGCCCATCCGTGCTGCCCATCAGTGCCCATCCGTGCCGCCCATCCGTGCCCATCCGTGCCGCCCATCCGTGCCGCCTATCCGTGCCCATCCGTGCCGCCTATCCGTGCCCATCCGTGCCGCCTATCCGTGCCCATCCGTGCCGCCTATCCGTGCCGCCCATCAGTGCCCATCCGTGCCGCCCATCAGTGCCCATCCGTGCCGCCCAGTGCCCATCCGTGCCGCCCATCAGTGCCCATCCGTGCCGCCCATCCGTGCCGCCCATCAGTGCCCATCCATGCCGCCCATCAGTGCCCATCCATGCCACCCATCAGTGCCCATCCGTGCCGCCTATCCGTGCTCATCCGTGCCGCCTATCCGTGCTCATCCGTGCCGCCTATCCGTGCTCATCCATGCCGCCCATCAGTGCCCATCCGTGCTGCCCATCAGTGCCCATCAGTGCCCATCCGTACTGCCCATCAGTGCCCATCCGTGCCGCCCATCCGTGCCGCCTATCCGTGCCCATCCGTGCCGCCTATCTGTGCCCATCCGTGCCACCTATCCGTGCCGCCTATCCGTACCCATCCATACCGCCCATCAGTGCCCATCCGTGCCGCCCATCAGTGCCCATCCGTGCCGCCCATCAGTGCCCATCCGTGCCGCCTATCCGTGCTCATCCGTGCCGCCCATCCGTGCCGCCCATCAGTGCCCATCCGTGCTGCCCATCAGTGCCCATCCGTGCCGCCCATCCGTGCCCATCCGTGCCGCCTATTCGTGCCCATCCGTGCCGCCTATCCGTGCCGCCCATCCGTGCCCATCCGTGCCGCCCATCAGTGCCCATCCGTGCCGCCCATCAGTGCCCATCCGTGCCGCCCATCCGTACTCATCCGTGCCGCCCATCCGTACTCATCCGTGCCGCCCATCCGTGCCCATCCGTGCCGCCCATCAGTGCCCATCCGTGCTGCCCATCAGTGCCCATCCGTGCTGCCCATCAGTGCCCATCCGTACTGCCCATCAGTGCCCATCCGTGCCGCCCATCCGTGCCCATCCGTGCCACCTATCCGTGCCCATCCGTGCCACCTATCCGTGCCACCTATCCGTGCCGCCTATCCGTGCCCATCCGTGCCGCCTATCCGTGCCCATCCATACCGCCCATCAGTGCCCATCCATGCCGCCCATCAGTGCCCATCCATGCCGCCCATCAGTGCCCATCCGTGCCGCCCATCAGTGCCCATCCGTGCCGCCCATCAGTGCCCATCCGTGCCGCCCATCAGTGTCCATCCGTGCTGCCCATCAATGCCGCCTCATCGGTGCCCATCAGTGCCCGTCAGTGCAGCCCCATCAGTGCCCATCACTGTAGGAGAAAGTGTACTTATTTACAAAGTTTTGTAACTGAAACAAAAAAAAAAAATTTTTCAAAAATTTTGGTCTTTTTAAAAAAAAAATTGCAGAAAATAAAAATCGCAGAGGTAATCAAATACCACCAAAAGAAAGCGCTATTTGTGGGAACAAAATGAGAAAAATTTAGTTTGGGTACATTGTAGCATGACCGCGCAATTGTCATTCAAAGTGCAACAGCGCAGAAAGCTGAAAATTGGTCTGGGCAGGAAGGTGTATAAGTGCCCAGCATGGAAGTGGTTAAACAAACAAAAAAGCCTGGAACTCCGCTTTAACATTTGTAAAGGTGCCTATATTTCCACAGTGCACGGGTTTTGTAATTTAAGGATGAATTGCTTTGTAGTGTCTCTAGCTACGGAGGTTGGGATGGCTTGTTTAAGCGATTGATAAAGGTTATGCAAATGTCTAAATGACCATAACTTGGCACATGTTCCCTCTAAGCACTTGTACAAACTAGGGATGCACCAATATATCGGCCGTTGAAAATCATCGGCCGAAAATAGGGTTATCGGCATTTTGCCGATAGGAAAAAACGGTGCCAATAATGGCCATGGAAAAACGCACGTGATTTAACTTCGATTTTACTGCGATTTTCATAGGTCATGTGACTCAAAACTGCATCAAAAATGAAAAAAATGTTGCAATGCATCTCAATGAAGACATATATAGAATTTAAAGGGATGTATTTTTCTTGAGCTTCAAAAACTATTAATTACATTAATTAAAAAGATGAATATAATACAATTACCATATTTATCGGCGTATAACACGCGCCGGCGTATAACACGCACCCCAAGTTTAGGAGGGAATTTTAAGGGAAAAAACTTTTAGGAGGGAAATTCAAGGAAAAAAACGTACATTTAAATGCAGCCTTGCCCAGTGTCCATCTGCAGCCTTGCCCAGTGTCCATCTGCAGCCTTGCCCAGTGTCCATCTACAGCCTTGCCCAGTGTCTGCGATTTTTAAAATTGGCGCCAATTTCTGTGTGAAGAGGAGCGAGCGGGGCCGAGTGTACTTCGGCTAGACTCGGCTAATCTCGCAGTCCCGTCACCTCCACTGACTGCGCCGCTGACATACAGAAAGCAGAGTGTACTTCGGCAAGACTCGGCTCTGCTCACAGTCAGGGGCGGGACTGCGAGAGGAGCCGAGACTACCCGAAGTACACTCGGCTTTCTGTATGTCAGCGGCGCAGTCAGAGATGGGCGGGACTGTGAGAGGAGCCGAGTAAAGCCGAGTGTACTTCGGCTTCGTGTATCTCGGCTCCTCTTGCTCGTTTCAGCGAGGGGATCGGCGTATAACACGCACCCACGATTTTCCTCTAATTTTAAGGGGAAAAAAGTGCGTGTTATACGCCGATAAATACGGTATATATATATTTTTTTTTAAAACTATCCATTTCGGTTTTGATTTTCCGCCAAGTGTATCCTGAGTTTTCGGTTCAGAATTTTTATTTTGGTGCACCACAAGTACAAACCAACCGTCCGTATATTTACGGACAGCACGTAAATTTAACCCCTATTCGGGCTGTCCGTTAAAGTCCGGTATGGGCATCGGGTGCCCATAAAAAAGATGGGCGCGAGCCGACCATGAAACGGCGCATGTGCCGTTCCAAAGCCGGCCGGGCTCGGGAAAGTTTGTGTGCGTTCGGCCGGGCGGCGCACGCACAGTAACGTAATGGCGCCGCCCGGCGCCATTTTTGAATAGATCGGACACTCTGGCGGTCGCCGCTATTCGGTGGCACTGGCTCATTCAGTGCACTTAAGGACTCGGAGCTGAGCATGGGTGAGGAGGAGGAGAGTAAAACTGGGGGGATATCAAGTGAGAGGAGGACATCACTGGGAGCCCGGAGGGTGAAGCTGTGGCACTGGCATGCAGGGGAGGGACAGAGACTGATGTACTCTGTGCCTGTCCACCATCATATAACTTCTCCACATCATCAGTATGCTGTGTCCTCCTCCTGTACCCCTTTCACCTCTCCACAGGTCAGATCTGCCCAGACCTGTGGAGAGGTGAAAGGGGCACAGGAGGAGGACACAGCATACTGATGATGTGGAGAAGTAATATGATGGTGGACAGAGGAGGAGGCTACTGTGAGGGGATGAGGAGGACACTATTATATTCGCAGCCTCTGTCCCCCTCCTGTGTCATGTCCGCAGCCTCTGTCCCCCTCCTGTGTCATGTCCGCAGCCTCTGTCCCCCTCCTGTGTCATGTCCGCAGCCTCTGTCCCCCTCCTGTGTCATGTCCACAGCCTCTGTCCCCCTCCTGTGTCATGTCCGCAGCCTCTGTCCCCCTCCTGTGTCATGTCCGCAGCCCCTGTCATGTCCGCAGCCTCTGTCCACCTCCTGTAGTATGTCCGCAGCCTCTGTCCCCCTCCTGTGTCATGTCCGCAGCCTCTGTCCCCCTCCTGTGTCATGTCCGCAGCCTCTGGCCCCCTCCTGTGTCATGTCCGCAGCCTCTGGCCCCCTCCTGTGTCATGTCCGCAGCCTCTGGCCCCCTCCTGTGTCATGTCCGCAGCCTCTGGCCCCCTCCTGTGTCATGTCCGCAGCCTCTGGCCCCCTCCTGTGTCATGTCCGCAGCCTCTGGCCCCCTCCTGTGTCATGTCCGCAGCCTCTGGCCCCCTCCTGTGTCATGTCCGCAGCCTCTGGCCCCCTCCTGTGTCATGTCCGCAGCCTCTGGCCCCCTCCTGTGTCATGTCCGCAGCCTCTGGCCCCCTCCTGTGTCATGTCCGCAGCCTCTGGCCCCCTCCTGTGTCATGTCCGCAGCCTCTGGCCCCCTCCTGTGTCATGTCCGCAGCCTCTGGCCCCCTCCTGTGTCATGTCCGCAGCCTCTGGCCCCCTCCTGTGTCATGTCCGCAGCCTCTGGCCCCCTCCTGTGTCATGTCCGCAGCCTCTGGCCCCCTCCTGTGTCATGTCCGCAGCCTCTGGCCCCCTCCTGTGTCATGTCCGCAGCCTCTGGCCCCCTCCTGTGTCATGTCCGCAGCCTCTGGCCCCCTCCTGTGTCATGTCCGCAGCCTCTGGCCCCCTCCTGTGTCATGTCCGCAGCCTCTGGCCCCCTCCTGTGTCATGTCCGCAGCCTCTGGCCCCCTCCTGTGTCATGTCCGCAGCCTCTGGCCCCCTCCTGTGTCATGTCCGCAGCCTCTGGCCCCCTCCTGTGTCATGTCCGCAGCCTCTGGCCCCCTCCTGTGTCATGTCCGCAGCCTCTGGCCCCCTCCTGTGTCATGTCCGCAGCCTCTGGCCCCCTCCTGTGTCATGTCCGCAGCCTCTGGCCCCCTCCTGTGTCATGTCCGCAGCCTCTGGCCCCCTCCTGTGTCATGTCCGCAGCCTCTGGCCCCCTCCTGTGTCATGTCCGCAGCCTCTGACCATCTCCTGTCTTTTATCATGTCCGCAGCCTCTGACCATCTCCTGTCTTTTATCATGTCTGCAGTCTCTGAAGGGATCCTAGAAAGGAGTCAAGAGTGGGAGCGCCGGGATGGGGGTTACGGGAAGAAACAGACGTGTGGAGAGGAGATCAGAGCCGCCAAGCTGGAGCTGTCTGACTGAGCCCTGCACGATACACCTGAGAGGAGGTCAGTGACAGCGCCGCCAGGCCAGTCTGAGGGGGGGATCACTGATCTAAGGAGGGGAGTGAATACAATCATGTAAGGGGGCACTGATATAAAGGTTCCCCCCTATATTAGTAACCCTCCCTTACCTTAGTGTATTCACTCTGCGGAAGGTGGTCTCTATTCACCAGAGCCCCTCCCCCCACATCAGAGTTCCCCTTACATCATGATCTGCAGCGTTCACCTTTACATAGGAGTTTCCTTGCACTGTAAGGGAGAATCCTGCAGACTCTGATGTAAGGGGGAACTCTGTGCTGGCTGGGTTATAGTGACCTAACCTTCATGTAAATTGAGAAATATCTTTTTTTACTTTTGTTTAACTTAAACACATTGATAATAGCATTAGATATGTGTTTATAGTTCAAATATTGATATTTGCACTGTTTAGCAGTAAAAACAGTAATGTCAGGTACTTTTTTGCAGTGGCAGTAAAAAATGTGGATCTGGCAGTAAATTTCATGTTTTTGTTGCCAGGGGGCCAAAAATTGGTGCCGTTCGCAAATTTTGTCGTTCTGCCAGTAAATTTCACTTCGGGGGGTTGGCAACACTGGTACAAACATACTTCATATTCCTGTAATTTTCTTACCCATCATTTAGAAAATTAAACAAATGACAAGTTTAGAACCAATAATATTTATATAACTTTGTTTAATTCTGCAACTCCGACCCCCTCCTCAAAATTAAAACCTTTTCTTAATAAAAGTTAAGGCCCTCTGTGGCAAAAATAAAGCCATATAAAATGAGCCATTAGGGTTACATTATTCATGTCTAGCGCGGGAGCTTCCACACAAATCACTGTGCACCATGCCCTGCCATCTCCATGCCATTGTAGACATGGATTCATGACTGAGTCATCTTCTTCTGTGGGTCAAATATGAATCTCTTAAACCCCAGTGTGATGAGCACCACCTGGCCATCTGAACGGGCTTCCTCCTCCTTCTGGTTTTCTCCATCTTCTTTCTTTGCTTTGGACTTCTTTTTGGAGGAGGAATTAAGAATCTGCTTCGTCTCAGGCTTCAGACCATCTGCAAATAAAACAAGAATTATTCTAGGTGGATGCGATGACAAAAGCAGCAACTCAACAGCAAAGACTAAATTTGGCGATATTTCACATAAAACTGTAGCAGCCTTGCGCTCTCTGTTGTGTTTTACGCCATGAGTAGGGTGACAAAATCTTTTAAAGCTGGTCATTCTGATGAATATGGAATTCTGCTACCTGGAAGTGGTCATTGCCACATTGGAGATACTCAACTTAACCACTTCCATACAGGGCTTTTTATACCACTTCAATACCGGGCCTATTCTGCCACTTCTCTCCTACATGTACAAACCATCATTCTTTTGCTAGAAAATTACTCAGAACCCCGAAACATTATATATGGTTTTTTTTAGCAGACACCCTAGGGAATAAAATGACGGTCGTTGCAACTTTTTATCTTGCACGGTATTTGCGCAATAATTTTTCAAACGCCTTTTTTTGGGGAAAAAATGGTTTCATGAATTAAAAAATAACAAAACAGTAAAGTTAGCCCAATTTTTTTGTAAAATATGAAAGCTTATGTTACGCCGAGTAAAAAGATACCCAACATGTCACGCTTTAAAATTGCGCACACTCATGGAATGGTGCCAAACTTCGGTACTTAAAAATCTCCATAGGCGACGCTTTGAAAAATTTTACAGGTTACAAGGTTAGAGTTACAGAGGAGGTCTAGTGCTAGAATTGTTGCACACGCTCTAACGCACACGGCGATACCTCACAATTTATTATTTTTTGATTTTATTTTACTTATTTTTTTTTATTTTAACTTTTTTTTTTATCTCTTTTATTCCTATTACAAGGAATGTAAACATCACTTGTAAAGAGGAATGTGTGTGTCAGGTCCTCTTTATGGAGAGATGCGGGGTCAATAAGTCTCCTCCAGGCTGGAAAGCATGAGATCAGTGAATTTTTTTTCACGATCTCATACTTACAGCCGCAATGGCGGCTTTGTTTACATTTGAGGACCCGGGCGTGACGTCATCACATCGCGCCCAGGCCTCCAGCGATCATAGAGATGACTGGTGACCATCTGGTCACCAGTCATCTCTATGCTCATCACGTGACCCACCACCGGCGCCGACGATTCTCTCCGGGTCCCCGATCACACGGGAGAGCCCGGAGAAGCACCGGATGGCGGCGGAGGGGGGGGGGGATGTCCCCTCCCGCCGCCTATAAGAACGATCAAGAGGCGGAACCGCCGCTATGATCGTTCTTATGATGCGCAGGATCGCCGGCTGAAAAAAAGGATATCTGTATGATGCCTCTAGCTGCAGGTATCATTCAGATATCCCCCCTCAAACCCAGGGCGTCATATGACGTCCACCCTGAGGGAGAGAGGGTTCCTGCCGGCGTCATTTTTCTATGGCCCGGTATGGAAGGGGTTAAAAAGGTCCACTTTACTGCCAACCTGAACAATAAAGATTTCACAAGAAATAAGAGAAATCACTCTCACCTTGGTCCCGGTGTTCTGCCGAATAAGTTCCCCCCGGCGGATAAGTTCCTCCCTGTACTGCCCAGGCGTGAACTGAGCTCCGAAAATAGCCGAACATGTAGAGCTGAGAGTCAGCTCTAGACGGCGCCTGCGCAATGAAATAGTTATTACAGCAGGTCCAGGGCGACGTGGACCTCGCTGTAAGTGGCTCGCTCGGCCTCCTGGCTCTTTTTTTATCATCTCCATGACCACGAGGATGGTAAGGAAAGAGCCTGGATGTCAGAAGTGTAGCAATTTGGTGTGCGCAGGCACTGTCTAGAGCTGACTCTCAGCTATACTCGGCTATTTTCGGAGGCTCAGTTCACGCCTGTGCAGTACAGGAGGGGTCCTTATCCGCCGGGGGAACCTTTTCGGCAAGACACCGGGCTTCAGGGAGGTGATGTCACCGCCTATCACTGCTTCCTCCTGGCCACTTGAAATCCCATGAGAATGCAGTTTTGCAGTGGGCTGTAATGCATTCTCATGGGATTTTGAGTGCCTGGCTATCCCACGAGTCAGCGGAAAGACATGGTGACAAGGCTAAAGGTATTGGTTTATCATTTTATTTACTGTTAATTTTGTCTGGGTGGTGGGGGCCTTGGAGGAAAGTGTATCTACCGTTAATCATAGGTCTGCTCAGTGGCGATGCATCCATATTGGGCGCAGGAGCGCCGCCCCCTCTCTCCTGCACCCGCCACTCAACAATAGATTCATGCATTGCATGATTATATCTATTGTTGCCGCTGCCACCCACTATTCAGGTGCCCGGCCCCCTGTTGAGCGCCGGCCATCTGAATTACAGCGGTGGGTGTGTTTTTGGAAGTGCCTGATTAGAGCCATAGGCTTCCTGATTAGAGCCTGTGGGCTCTAATTGGCTTCCAAATTGTTAAACAGTGGGCGCACTGCTGTGCGTTCCCTGTTTAACCACTTCAATACAGGGCACTTTTACCCCCTTCCTGCCCAGGCCATTTTTCAGCTTTCAGCGCTGTCACACTTTGAATGACAATTGCGCGGTCATGCAACACTGTACCCAAATGACATTTTTATAATTTTTTCCCCACAAATAGAGCTTTCTCTGCGGTTTTTATTTTATGCGCTATAAACAAAAGAAGAGGGACAAGTTTGAAAAAAAAAAAACACAATATTTTTTACTTTTTGCTATAATAAATATCCATTTTTATTTTTTTAAAACAAATTTTTTCCTCAGTTTAGGGCGATACGTATTCTTCTACTTATTTTTGGTAAAAAAAAAATAAAAAAAAATCGCAATAAGCGTACATGGATTGGTTTGCGCAAAATTTATAGCAGCTACAAAATAGGGGATAGATTTATAGCATTTTTGTAATTTTGTTTTTTAACTAGTAATGGCGGCGATCAGTGATTTTTATCGTGACTGCGATATTGCGGCGGACACATCGGACACTTTTGACACATTTTTAGGACCATTCACATTTATACAGCAGTGTTTCTCAACTCCAGTCCTCAAGGCGCCCCAACAGGTCATGTTTTCAGGCTTTCCATTATTTTGCACAGATGATTTGATCGGTTTCACAGCCTTAGTAATTACCACAGCCGTATCGTCTGAGGGAAATCCTGAAAACATGACCTGTTGGGGCGCCTTGAGGACTGGAGTTGAGAAACACTGTTATACAGCGATCGCTGCTATAAAAATGCATTGATTGCTGTATAAATATGATTGGCAGGGAAGGGGTTAACACTAGGGGGCGAGGAAGGGGTTAAATGTGTTCCCTGGGAGTAATTCTTACTGTGGGGGGAGGGGACTGACTGGGGGAGGTGACCGATGGTTGTCCCTATGTACAAGGGGCACACCATCGGTCTCCTCTCCCTGACAGGACGTGGATCTCCGTGTTTACACACAGAGATCCACGGTCTTGCTCAGTTACTGGGCAATCGCGGCCGCCGGGCACACGCATCAGGTCACCAGTGACGCGGTGAGCGCGCGCACGCCCCCTAGTGGCTTAGGAAGGCGGTCACGTCATATGACGTCCGCCCAGAACAAGAGAGTCTTCTTCCCGCCGTCATATGGTTAAACAATGCTGTGTTAGGGAATCGCTTCCCTAACACTGACCCGCCTCTCAACCAATCAGGTGGACCGGGTCTGGTTACCGGTCACCTGATTGGCTGAAGCGACAGGCGCTGCGATTGGACGCCTATCAGATATACGTATCGTGTTTTTTCTGGATTTTTGGTTATTATTCTGTCTCTATCATTTAAAATACACCTATGATAAAAATTATAGACCCTTCATTTATTTGTAAGTGGGCAAACTGTATTTTGATTGCATGGAATATTGTATGTCTCCTTATGTTGAAATCTATGCTGTATGTATTTTCTCTCCAAAAGCCTTATAAAAAGCAGTTTTACAAAAAAAAAAAAAAATCGGTTTTAAAATTTGCAAACCTTGAGAAAAATTCAAATTGAACAAGAAACATGATTTATTTTAAGTGCAGATTATGTGGACATATAAATATGTATCAATTTCACATGTTTTAGTATCTTATCACTGACATTTTTAAATGTTATTAGCAATTATTTCAGTAGGTCTTGTGGCCCTTTCCTGCAGCCATATTTAATAGAGACAACGGCCTTTCAGACTGTATTCTCATGTTCCACTCAATATCATTCATCTCCCTTTTAACTTGCCACATTGTCGCTCCCGGACTGCTGTAGCAAAAGACAGACGAGATAAGGGGCAGTGACGGTCTAGTATTGCACGGCTGCCTTACGGAAAAGACAGAGTCCCGGCGCGGTTGGGTCAAGGAGCACTGTCTTGGACTCTACCTCCTCTTTTTCCGATAGCTCAAGACAGAACCCAAGAAAGGTATACGGTGCCACCGTCGGCTCTGGGCGGTGAAATGGAAGCCTGCAGATGGAGGGACAATTTCATTTCTGGTATTTTTAAACCTGCGGTGTCACATAACCTTATCTGAAACACTTTATCAGCCTCTCTGCCCTCATAGAGAGCCTGTGATAGGCATTCCCATTTCGGGACATGACAAAAGATTCCGATGTTCGTGATTCAGTGGAGACAGGAGGTCTACGAACTCAGGTGATCGGCTTAGTTACGGAGACGCGAGGGGGGTTATTGGTGGCTGTGTGTGTAAGGGTAGAGGCATCCTCTAGTGTCAGATGTGAAGAGGCACAAAGGTTAACCCATGTGTGCTGGAGTCCTTGTTTACATGCTTTGCTGTAGGATGTTTTGTCTTTTCGAGATAAAATTCTAGGCTTTTTTTTTTTTCTGCAGATAGTAAAGTACTCGTGGAAAACATAACACAGTGCCACTGACTCTTTCATCCTCCTGTGAAGTTTTATGAAAGTAAAGCCATCGCTCATGAATGAGGTTCAAGGTGTTGTAGGGAAGGGTAATAAGGGCCTATGTCAATGGGCATTGGCATCAGTTTGGGACAGTTCTGAAATCATTCAGAAACCATTGACAGGTGCATTTGACCAGCACTTGACCTCCTTCTGACCTGCTTTAAAGCGATACTAAAGTCTATTTTTTTTTTTCATTTAAAAATAATAAACATGTTATGTTATACTTCGCTGCTCTGTGTAGTGGTTTTGCACAGAGCAGCCTAGATCCTCCTCTTCTCGGGTCCCTCGCCGACGCTCCTGGCTCCGCTCCTCCTGCCCCCACAGCAAGTAGCTTGCTATGGGGGCACCCAAGCCGAGCCGCTGCTCTGTGTGTCCATTCAGACACGGAGCTGTGGTTTGGCCCCGCCACCTTTCTCTCCTCGTTGGCACACTGACTTTGATTGACAGCAGCGGGAGCCAATCCATCTCAGCCAATGAGGATGGGAGTCCCAGACAGCCAAGACTCTCATGCAACATCGCTGGATCGAGATGGAGCTCAGGTAAATATAAGTGGGTTAAGGGAGGAGACTGCTGCACACAGAAGGTTTTTTATCCTAATGCATAGAATGCATTAAGATAAAAAAAACTTCTAAATTTACAACCACTTTAAGTGCAATTTTCATTCCCATAGAGTTGTATGGAAATGCAAAACTGGTTTGAAGCGTACAAAAGCCCATCGCCACAGGCTCTAAAGCTAGCCACTTATGGATTAAGCTGACCCGGCTGAATTATGATCCATGTGTGCTCAACAAAAGTCAATCTAATGATTAACTTCTGCCGAATAAGCTTGTTGGAACATTTTTCTTGACCAACGGCTGCAGCCAATAGGCTGCAGTCACTGAGCAGTGTATTTTGACAGCGCAGAGTCCATTCTCTGCATTAAGGTGAAAAACCTTCTGTGTGCAGCACACCCTTTAGTCCCTCCCTTATACTTACCTGAGCCCAGTCTCAATCCAGCGCTGTGCCCGACAGCAGCAGCTCTCTCTATCTCCTCCCTGGAGATTGACAGTCAGCAGCAGGAACCACTGGCTCCTGCTGCTTTCAATCAAAGACGATGAGGAGACAGCTGGGGATGGGGCTGAGCAGTGCTGTGTGTGTCAATGGACACACAGAGCGGGGCACGGGAGCGAGCCTGCACGAGTGCCCTCGCAGCAAGTGGCTTGTGTGACAGCAGGAAGGTAAAGTCACCTGGTTGCATCCAGGGGGGTAGATATATTTCGCCCAGATTCAGGCTTTACGCCGACTTATACAACTAGGTGGAGAGTTGTATAAGCCCAGCTAAGGCTAGTGGGCTCATGGATGACTCATACCTCTAGGGAGAGTGTGGGGCGTCGTGCAGACAGGGAGTTGATGAGACCAGCTGAAGCTTGTCAGCTCATTTAGGCCTCTATAAGAACTCCCAGCTTCATTAGATGTTAGCTCATGCCTGGAACCAGACCTGTGTGGACTGTCTAGGGAGAGTGAACCCCTGTGCGGTGAGAAAAAGCCTGTGTGGCTATTTGCTTGGACATTCAAAACCAGGGACTTAGGGACTAGGACAGCACTAGGCTGATCCCAGTTGTTAGTTAGGAAACCTGTATGTTTAGTCAGAGGTCAAGTTGACCAGGATTTAATTTGTTTATGTTTCTTTTGGCTTTGCTGTGTTTTGTCACTGTAAATAGAAAATAAACCGCACCTTTTTTTGATTTTGAAAACCACAACCTCCGTTTGCTGGGCCTGTTTTGTGTGGGGAGCCCATCCCGGGGGTCACACACACCCGCTGCCGAGCTAACCCCCTCACAGTTGGTGGAGAACCAGTGGCAGTTTTTTTTTTAAGCCAGCATGGAGGAGATACTGAAGCAGCTGGCTCTAGCAAATGCCAATCAACAGCAGACAAATGCAGGTTTGCAAAAGAGCCTTGCAGCTCAACAACAGAGCCTTGCAGCCCAGCAGCAAGCTCACCAACAGAGTCTGGAAGCTCAGCAACAAGCCCAGCAGCAATCTGAGGCCCGCTTCATAGACCTGTTACAGAAGCAAGAGCAGAGACTACAACAAATGGAAGCAGTAATGCAGCAACGTCCGCAGACCAGTGAGGAAAGCCGTCCCACTAATACCGCGTCCTTTGGGGTGAGTCGTTTATTGACAAAAATGACTGGAGAGGATGATCCAGAGGTATTTTTGACCACATTTGAAAGGACTGCTGAAAGAGAAAAGTGGCCTGAGGAGCAGTGGGCTGGACTGGTGGCTCCTCTGTTAACTGGTGAATCGCAGAAGGCTTACTATGACCTAGAGCCTGACCAAGCAAAAGACTATGTGATGCTAAAAGCTGAAATATTGGCAAGGCTGGGTGTCACCCAGGCTGTCCGGGCTCAGCGTGTGCATAACTGGACTTTCCAGCTTGGAAAACCCCCCAGGTCTCAAATGTATGATCTCATTCACCTAAGCAGAAAGTGGCTACAGCCAGAGACTTTGTCCGCACCAAAGATTGTGGAACGTGTTGTAATGGATCGGTTTTTGAGAGCTCTTCCTACTGCCATCCAAAAGTGGGTAAGCCATGGAGACCCAGAGACGGCCGATGGTCTTGTGGATCGTGTGGAGAAATACTTGGCTACAGAGAACCTGACGGCCTCTTCCAGAGACACTCGGACTTTCCACCCTAAGACCAGACCATCCCCAGGGGCGGATAAGAGGATTCCAAGGGGTGAGGGTGGAGAGAATGAGAGGGTGGGAGCTCTACCCCAAGTTTGGCGAGAACAGCCTGGGAAATCAGCGGCTCAAGAGGCGGCAAGAAGGATCGTTTGCTACCGCTGCCGGCAAGCGGGACATATTGCAGCCAATTGCCCGGTTGTGGAGGAACCCATGCAGGGTGACTTTCTGATGGGCAGACGTCAGTCGCTGTGTGCGACAGTCGCATGCACTGCCATTCGAGGAACTGAGAAACATTTATGCAAAATGTGTGTTAATGGTAGAAATGTTGTGGTATTGCTGGATTCAGGTAGCCTTGTGACCCTGATAAAGGCTGAGTTAGTTAAAACAGAGGTCTCTGGGAATAGCAAGGTAGCTGTTATTTGTGTGCATGGGGACACCCGAGAGTATCCAGTGACTACAGTGTGTTTCGAGACCCCCAAAGGTACCCTCTCTCATCCAGTGGGCTTAGTATCTCAGTTACCGCATGACGCCATTGTGGGAAGGGATTTTCCGAAGTTCTGGGAACTGTGGGATGATCCTGAGCCCCCCACTGGTGCCCCTATGTACCAGGAATGGGATAGCCAGAACTCCCCTGAGAGTGGTGAGGACTCTCCGGAATTTCCCTTATCAGTATTGGCAGGGGAGACTCAAGAAACTGGAGAGGAGCCCACCTCCTCAGACGAAAACCTACCGTCTGTGGAGTTTTCTGATCTTGAGGTTCACAGGGAAAACTTTGCCACAGAACAGTTGAAAGACCCCGCCCTAATAAATGCACGGGAAAACGTAGTGAAAATAGATGGCGAGTTAGTGAACCCAGATAATACCTGCACTTACCCATACTTCAGCGTAGAGAAGGACCTACTGTATCGGGTGGCAAAAAGGGCAGAAGAAACCGTTGAGCAGCTTGTGGTGCCCAAACCTTACAGGAAGTTGGTGTTGGAGTTGGCCCATGGGCACATTCTTGGAGGTCATCTGGGGACAGAGAAAACCCGAGAGAGGGTATTACAGAGATTCTATTGGCCGGGGGTGATAAAGGACATAGAAAATTATTGTTCCTCCTGCCCTGTGTGTCAGAGGTCGGCCCCGATGCCACATTTCCGTAGCCCGCTGGTCCCTCTACCCATCATTGAGGTCCCGTTTGAGAGGATCGCCATGGATTTGGTAGGTCCTATAATCAAGTCCGCTAGGGGGCACCAGTACATATTAGTTATAATGGACTATGCCACCCGTTATCCAGAAGCGATCCCTCTCCGAAATACCTCGGCCAAAACCATAGCCAAAGAGCTATCTCTTGTGTTTAGCCGGGTGGGTATTTGTAGAGAACTGCTTACGGACCAAGGTACACCCTTTATGTCCCGGGTTATGAAGGAGCTGTGTAAATTGTTCAAAGTGACACAATTACGTACATCTGTGTATCACCCCCAAACCGATGGGCTGGTTGAAAGATTCAACAAAACCCTAAAACAAATGTTGAAGAAAGTGGTGGATAGAGATGGAAAGGATTGGGACTGTCTACTTCCTTATCTGATGTTTGCTATTAGGGAGGTGCCCCAATCCTCTACGGGATTCTCCCCCTTTGAGTTACTGTATGGGAGACACCCAAGAGGGCTGTTGGATATTGCCAAGGAAACTTGGGAAAGTGAGAGTTCTCCCCACAGGAGTGTGATTGAGCATGTCGCCCTGATGCAAGACCGAATTGCACAGGTAATGCCCATCGTGAAGGAACATTTGGCCCAAGCGCAGTTAGCACAGCAGAGAGTGTACAACCGTGGAGCCAAGACCCGTACCTTTTCCCCGGGGGGATAGGATACTGGTACTTGTCCCTACGGTTGAAAGTAAATTCCTTGCCAAATGGCAAGGCCCCTACGAGATAATGGAAAAAGTGAGCGAAGTGAATTACAAGGTCAGACAACCAGGAAGGCGAAAGCCCGAACAGATCTATCACGTTAATCTGTTGAAAGCCTGGAGGGATAGAGAGTCCCTAGTCGCAGACACTTGGTCACCAGCTCAAACTGGTTGCGTGATTCCTGAGGTTGGAATAGCAGCCACCTTGTCACAACCCCAACAACAGGAGGTTAAGGAGTTTGTGCTTCGCAACAAGGAGGTATTCTCTGAGCTGCTGGGACAAACATCTGGGGTAGAGCATGACATCATTACCCCGCCCGGTGAAAGGGTGAAGTTAAAACCCTATCGGATCCCAGAGGCCCGACGGGAGGCAATACGGGAGGAAGTACAGAAAATGCTGAACTTAGGGGTGATAGAGGAGTCCCAAAGTGATTGGTCTAGTCCCATTGTGTTGGTGCCTAAACCGGATGGGAGCTGGCGATTTTGTAACGATTTTCGTCAGTTGAACAAAGTTACAAAATTTGACACCTACCCCATGCCACGTATAGATGAGTTGATCGACCGGCTGGGAACAGCCCGATACATGACGACTCTTGACCTCACAAAAGGGTATTGGCAAATCCCCCTGGCCAAATTGGCCAAAGAGAAAACCGCATTTGTAACCCCAGACGGGGCGTTCCAATATAAAAGAATGCCGTTCGGGTTACAGAATGCGCCGGCCACGTTCCAGCGGAAAATGGACCAGATGCTGAGGCCCCATCGGAAGTATGCTGCGGCTTACCTGGATGACGTAATTGTCCATAGCACAGATTGGGCCTCACATCTGCCAAAAGTGCAAGCAGTCCTGGACTCTGTTCGGGAAGCGGGGTTTACGGCTAACCCCAAGAAGTGTACCATTGGGCAGGAGGAGGCCAAATATCTTGGGTACACCATTGGGAGGGGAGTAATAAAACCCCAACTCAACAAAGTCGAGGCCATCCAGAGTTGGCCACGTCCCAACAGCAAGAAACAGGTACGAGCCTTTCTGGGAATCGCTGGGTATTATCGGCGATTCATTCCCCACTTTGCCTCTAAGGCTGTGCCCCTAACCAACCTAACGAAGGGGAAAGGGTCGGTCATGATTAAATGGACCCCCGAGGCTGAGGCAGCATTCCAATTCTTGAAACAAGCCTTATGTAGCCAGCCAGTGTTGTACTCACCCGACTTCTCTAAAGACTTTGTCGTACAAAGTGATGCGTCAGATGTGGGGTTAGGAGCAGTATTGTCCCAGGTCTGGAACGGGGAAGAGCACCCAGTCATTTACCTCAGCAGGAAGTTGAAGTCCCATGAGGTAAATTACGCCACCGTTGAAAAGGAGTGTTTAGCGGTGAAGTGGGCTCTAGATTCCCTTCGGTACTACCTGCTAGGTAGGCACTTTGACATGGTTACGGATCACGCTCCGTTAAAGTGGATGGCTCAAAACAAGGAAACAAATAGAAGAGTGAATAGGTGGTTCCTGGCCCTCCAGGAATTCAACTTCACAGTAAAGCATCGCCCTGGCGTTCAAATGGGGAATGTGGATGCTTTGTCTCGAGTACATGAATGCCTGATTGCTGGTGTTCCAACCCCGAGGTTAAAACAAGAGGGGGGGTATGTGACAGCAGGAAGGTAAAGTCACCTGGTTGCATCCAGGGGGGTAGATATATTTCGCCCAGATTCAGGCTTTACGCCGACTTATACAACTAGGTGGAGAGTTGTATAAGCCCAGCTAAGGCTAGTGGGCTCATGGATGACTCATACCTCTAGGGAGAGTGTGGGGCGTCGTACAGACAGGGAGTTGATGAGGCCAGCTGAAGCTTGTCAGCTCATTTAGGCCTCTATAAAAACTCCCAGATTCATTAGGTGTTTGCTCATGCCTGGACCCAGACCTGTGTGGACTGTCTAGGGAGAGTGAACCCCTGTGCGGTGAGAAAAAGCCTGTGTGGCTATTTGCTTGGACATTCAAAACCAGGGACTTAGGGACTAGGACAGCACTAGGCTGATCCCAGTTGTTAGTTAGGAAACCTGTATGTTTAGTCAGAGGTCAAGTTGACCAGGATTTAATTTGTTTATGTTTCTTTTGGCTTTGCTGTGTTTTGTCACTGTAAATAGAAAATAAACCGCACCTTTTTTTGATTTTGAAAACCACAACCTCCGTTTGCTGGGCCTGTTTTATGTGGGGAGCCCATCCCGGGGGTCACACACACCCGCTGCCGAGCTAACCCCCTCACACTTGCTATAGGGGCACCGGGAGGGGGGGCGCCCTTAGGGGGATCCCAGAAGAGTAGGTATGGGGGTTCTTCCTGCAATCCCTTTGCACAGAGCAGGAAAGTATGACATGTTATACATGATAATTAATAAAAATCAATTAGAATCATATTAAAAGAGAAGCATGTTTTTTTTTTTTCCCTATTCATACTTACCTAGGTGGATGCAACATCGGTCTGTCCCCCGCCGCCTCTTCACCGAGAACTGAGCCACCGAACACCACCGATGGCTCGGTTCTCTCCACTCCCTGAGCAGAGAGCTGCTCACTGTCAGTAAGCATCTCTCCTGCTCTGCTCCTTCACGCTCATTGGAGCGCTGAGCTGTTTAGGGGTGGGGAACAGCTTCCTAAGTCGGGATGACGCGGTGCCTGACTGAACTTGACGTCAACGGAGAGCGGACTTCAGACCAATCTCCGCTGAAAATGGGTCACAGGAGTGCAAAACGAATTGCACTCCTGTGAACCAGAGGAGAAGCCCAGCCTAAAAAGCTCAGGCTGGACTTCACCTTTAAACCACCTTTAGGCTGCACACACCTGCATAGAAACTATAGCAGAGTCAGACCTGTGGACACAGTTGATAATTACGCAACATCTTCACAGCACTGCATATCATTTCTAAAAATGTGTATGCACAGCTGAGCACACAAGTTTATGTCACAAAAAAGAATGCTTGCCACACTGTGAAGCAAAAGCAGTTTCCTAACCTCTCAAATAGTTTGTGCCCTGGTAGGGCAGGGTCAGTGGGTGGTGCCTATGGGCACCTATAGATATTAGGTTAGTGGGGGGGCAACTTATTAGAGATTGGAAGTCTCAACTGCTGCCCTTAAACTCCTTAGTGGGCCCAAACCTAAAACTTAGTATATGTAAGACTATAGAAGACTTCTGACCAACTACAGAAGACGGTCAGCAACTATGGACTTACTTTAACAGTCGGTCTGGAACGGGAGACATGCTACAGGAGTGTTTGGCGGTGATATGCTGCAGGAGACATACATGGTTCAAAATCCTGCCAATTCCTGCTGAATTGCCGGAAATTTGACCCAGAAGTGGCCTTCTTAGCATCACCAAGAATACCTTTTGTCGAAGGAACCGGGTGGAAAATTGGCAGCTGAACAGTGACTGCATTCAATCAGGAGCAGTCACTGGTTAGGTTTTCAGACATTCACGGGCACTGTGGCTGTCTGAATACAGTAGCCAGCAGGGAGGATTCCTCCACCGATACGGCTCAGCAGGGATGGAGGAATCTATTACTGTATATTTCTACTGTTCAGCTTGCGTGTATGTGTACAATTAGACACTAGAGACATATTACATGAGATTGCAAGGTCACCCCTTACATATCAATAGTTGCATTCCTGGTACTGTCTGCTGGTAACTGGGGACCACAAAATATGTAGCAAAGGATGAAGCAAAGGATCACACGGGGCCCTTGGGCTGCAGGTTTGACACCGGGAAGTTAGATCATCACCTGAATGGCCAGTTCAGCATTTGTCAACTCATGTCTAAAGCCTCGTACACGCGACAGGTTTTCCCGGCAAGAAAACTGCTGGGAGAGCTTTTTGCCGTGAAAACCGGGCGTGTGTATGCTCCCTCGCCGGGAAAACTGACGGGAATCCCGGGTGGAAAAATAGAGAACCTGCTCTTTATTTTCCCGCTGGGATTCCCTGCGTTTTTTTTTTTTCGCAAGATTTACTACACTTGCCAATGGAAAACATGGGAGGCAGTGCCGAGGGAGCATAAGCCCTGTACACACGGCCGGGATTCCCGGCCAAAGCTCTCCCCGCAGTTTTCCCATCGGGACTCCCGGCGGACTTTATACCGCCGGGAATCCCGGCCGTGTGTACAGGGCTTATGAGTTAAAGGTTCAGAATCACAAGTCTCTCTACTACTGTCTCTTCATCATTGTTAGTATCTAGCCCTTGAATACATTTTGGGGCTGCTCCAGGTAATGGAGCAATATTTGGGTGATGGGAATGTAGGGACCAATATATCAGGCAGTATAAACAAAAGACTTGTTGATTCTTCTGTATGCCATGGACTGTGGGGGACGCTGATGGCTTGCTAGGGTCCTCTTTGTCCTGCAATGAGTGCCACTAGCCTTCTCCAACCCATTGAAGAGACCTGTCACAAGAATAAATGGCAGAAAAGTGCAAATGGAACAAAGCATCACAGCAATGAGACCGCTGAGATGTGAAGGATACAGTAAGAAAAGTATTCAATTATTAATAAATGTAAAACACGAGTTATCTTATACGGACAGGCTATTAATATTACTTAGAGATATACAATTCCAGGCTCTTATCAGAACTTAAGATAACGGAGATAAAAGTTGTGGTTTTTGGGGAAATATTTTCCTGCACACAGATGCCTATGGTTCTATTAGTCCACCATGGGACATCTCAGGCTGCCTCGTTCAGACCCAGCTAGGTGATGGTGTATATTCCCTGCAGGAAAGTAAATGTTAATTCTGTGTGACGCTTTAGCGAATGAGAGATAAGGAATAAAGCAACAAAACTTTGAGCCGTTATAGGTGAGGGTAAGGTCAGGTGGCTTTAACATGATACCTATCCATCTACGGGCAAGTTTATATAAGCCAAAAAGATTTTGCTCTTATTTTTTAGGTTCTGAAAGCAGCTGCTGTCCTTTGTGGTTTAATCAAATTTCTTTAGCAATATATTTCGGGGGAATGCTTTAAAAACAGATCACACTGGTTATACTAGACAAGCTACAACCCAATAGAACAGTCTTTCTCAACCTTTTCAAAACAAAGGAACCCTTGAAATAACTTTTCAATCTAAGGGAACCCCTGCTAACAATTACTAGATCTACAACTCATTATACATTAATGTGATGATCAGTGGGAAGAATGCTCCTAAGGCCCCTTTCACACGAGGAGTTTTTCAGGCGTTTTACCGCTAAAAATAGCGCCTTAATACCGCCTGAAAAACTCCTGCCCTGCAGTCTGTGTGAAAGACTGAGGGCTTTCACACTGAGGCGGTGCGCTAGCAGGACCGCTCCAAAAGTCCTGCTAGCCGCATCTTTGGAGCGGTGTGTATACCACTCCTGCCCATTGAAATCAATGGGACAGCGCAGCTATACCGCCGGCAATGCGCCTCTGCAGAGGCACATTGCCGGCGGTATTAACCCTTTTTCGGCCGCTAGCGGGGGTTAAAACTGCACCGCTAGCAGCCGATTACCGCCGCAATTCCGATGGTATAGCGCCGCTAAAAATAGCGGCGCTATACCGCCAACGCACCTCCCGCCCCAGTGTGAAAGGGGCCTTACACTTGTGGTCTTTGGAAAGAATTTCCCCCTTACAGATAACTAAAAGGATCAATGGTGTCAGTGGGAATGTATCTAAGGGGCAGAAATTGCTCATTGCTCAAGGAACCCCTAGCAATCTCGGGAGGAACCCTAGGGATCCATGGAAACCTGGTTGAGAAACCCTGCTATAGAAAAAGATTCAATCTTTCCACAAAGGGAGAAATCAAAAGTGATGAAAAATGCCCAAGAACAGATCGACTTTTGTAAATCCAATAAGACAATTGAAATGAAAAGATCATGGTCAGATTAGGCGACCTGTCAGATTTTGTAACGCGAGTGATGTTCTGTCGCCGCCATCATGGTACACCCCGCGCTCGTCCACAGCAAAAAGGCAGCAAGCTGACATCTTGTTACACCCACTGTAGTCATGCATTTCACACTTATTATTAAAAGTAAACTCAGCTTATATAGTGAAATTCAGTATTTTGAAATTCGTAAGACTGTTTTGATGTTGATTTTACAAAGCGGTGTTCTGTCACATTAGCAAACCTGTGATATCAGCAGGTTTGTCGCTGCTTTTAAAATTCAACATCTAAACAGTCAGACTGATTTTTAAATACTGTTTTTCACTCGATAAGCTGAGTTTACTGTTAAAAATAAGTGTGAAATGCATGACTCCGGTGGGTGTAACAAGATGTCCGCTTGCCGCCTTCTCACTGTATCCTTACTGTGGGTGACTGCGAGGTGTAGCAAGATGGCGGCGACGGAATGTGACTTCTGTTACGAAATGTGACGAAACACCGGTGTCTCGTCACATTCGGCTCCCCATCACAGATTGCTCCGGAAGTGTTGTTCCGTCGCCGCCATCTTGCTACACCCACAATCCTGCACAGTAATGTGAGAAGGGGGCAAGCGGACATCTTGTTACACCCACTGGAGTTTTAGATTTTCCAGTTATTTTCAACACAAAACGGAGCTTATAAGCTTAAATACTGTATTTCGAAATCCGATGGACTGTTTAGATGTTAAATTTTAAAAGCAGCAGCAAACCTGCTGACCTTACATGGTTGCTAATGTGACAGAACAACTCTGATTTTCACATTTAAACAGTCCGTCGGATTTACAAATACTGTATTTTAGCATATACGCTCGGTTTTGTGTTGAAAATACCAGTGAAATCTAAAACTCTGGTGGGTGTAACAAGATGTCCGCTTGTCCCCTTCTCACTCTATCATTACTGTGCAGGAGTGTGGGGTGTAGCAAGATGGCGGCGACAAAACGTCACTTCCGGAGCAATCTGTGATGGGGAGCCGAATGTGACGAGACACCGGCAGGGTGCTGTACATAGCTTCCGGAAAACATTACAGCACTCAAGAGCCCTCAGCCCTGATTCAAGCAATTGGACTTATGCAAATATCAAAATGTCTTGATGGGTGAATGTCAGTCTGAAGGATTGGGTGTTCCTAGACAGACTTAATTTGCATACAAACTGCCCTAGGTAACGTCCACATGTGATGCTGAGCCTCCATGATTGGGAAAACTAAAATTCAACGAATGAAAAGGGCAGGCCAGAAACAGCCAGGGGCTGGGGGAAAAAAAAGGACTAGATCAGTGGCTGTCAACCTAGGAGCTAAAAGTTGCCTCAAATGTGGCCCCTGACATCACCAAAGGGCAGCACATAATGTTTAATATATGTAATGCTTGAAAGGACTGTCAGAAACTACAGACCTAATAGAGGAATTGATGGTTAGCAAGTGTGGATATGATACATTTTTGGCTGGGGATATGCTACAGACGACAATACGAAACAGAACATGTTACATAAAGCCAGTAGAGATTAATGCTATTGCCCTAATCAGTGTTCCCACTACAGACTGCTGAGGGCACATCATATACCAAAGGCCAGCAAGTTGGGTACCATAGGGCTGAAAGATGTGGAATGTCTAGTGAATTAGGATATTGTCATACTGAATCCAACCCTATTCATAAGGGAGATGTAGCAACTGCTTAGTGGTGTTCTATAAGGCAACAAACATTTAGGTAATTAGCACACCCTAATTCATCAGCAAAGTCTAATTTACTGTATCAAGTAAATCGCACTGTAATGTCACATTAGGACTCTATCATGGCACGTGTGACATAGATATGTAGACTGCACTTCCGTGTAGGTTGCTTGATAATGAAAAATTGGACTTTGTTAAGTGCTGGTATCATATCTCAAATAGAGTGGGACACCATGCAGTGGCTACATGGTGATGAACCAGTTTGGGTTTAGTAGATGATCCCACTTGAAAATGGACTGGGAGTGTAATGGACTGTGGAATAATCAATTTTTTTTTTTTTTTTACATTTTTGAATTTAAGTCAGACATGCATCATCTTTGCATCGAGTGAACAAACAACTGTAATAGAACACCATGGTGGACCTTTTATTACACTTATATTGCAAAATTCTGTCATTTATTGTAAACTTACTACAATTAAAGAGTGGAGGAATGACTGAGTTGAAGGGTATGTAAACGCTCTATTTAATACAACAAACATAAACCAGTCTATAGACTACTATGGACCCAACTAAGCTATATACGATATATCAACCAAAAAAAAAAAAAAAGATATCCTATAAAAAAATATATACATGTCCTCATCCAAGGTCGTTTATTACCGATTTTCTTAAAATATAACAATATACAAAAAACCTATTTCGAAAACCCCAAACAGCGTCTCTCACTTGCAGCCTTTGGTCTGTTAAACACGCCATTGGAAGTGTTTTGTATATATATATCGATATTTGTATATTTCTATTCAATACCTGCTGATCCTGCAAGAAATCTTGTCAGCTGGTAAATTTCAGAGCTGTCTGCCTCTGCTGCACCGTAAAGCCTCATGCACACTGGATGTTCTAAAAACGCCAGTAGCTTTGTAGTGAGCTTTTAAGCATTTTTTTTAGCGTTGGCGTTTTTCAGACAGAAACCACCTCTCTGCTATTAGTAAGTGATAAAAACTTTAAAAAACCGCTGCGTTTGAGCGTTTTAAAAGCTTAAAACTCCTCTCAGAACCCACTAGTTTTGGGGGTTTTTTACAGCCAAAAAAAGCCAGAGCCAAAAACTGTTGATAACAGCCTATGTCTGCATTGACACATAGGATAACATGCTGGAGAGTTTGACTGTAGAAAAAAACATCTGAAGCCAAAAACAGCAGCTGTAATAACATCCAAAAACTTCCAGTGTGCATGAGGCCTAAGGCTTAGCGGAGTCCACCAGCTCAGCAGGAGAACGCTCTGTTAATCTCCGTTGAGCCGGCGGATGACAGGTCCGTCTCTGCTCACTGAGCGGGGAGGTGCCTATTAGAGCGCCGCTGATTCCTATGGAGAGATCGGATGAAAATGGACAGCGTGTCCATTTTTATCAGATCTTATCCGATGCGATCCTTCCAGACGGATGGCGAACGTTTTGCCATACGTCTGTTTATAGCGGATCGCATGGCAGACGGGTGTCAGCAGACATATCTTCGTTGACATCCGTCTCCCCATAGGAGTCAATGGATGGCCCGCTCGGATCTGCCTGAAAAATGGACAGGCGGATCTGAGCGGGCTTGCTGTGTGAAAGGGGCCAACAGTTACATTAATTCTAGTTATCTCTGTGGACTACAGACCAATAACCTTTACAGTCATGGCCAAAATAATTGGCACCCCTACATTTCTATCAGATAATGCACCACTTCGCTCAGAAAATTGTTGCAATTACAAATGTTTAGGCATTCTCATGTTTATTTCTTTTGTTTGTATTGGTACGATACAAAAAAGTGGAGAAAAAAAGCCAAATCTGACACATTCCACGCGAAACTCCAAAAATGGACTGGACAAAATTATTGGCACCCTCAATTTAATATTTGATAGCACACCCCTTGGAAAAACATAACGGAAATCAATTGCTTTCTATAACCATCAATGAGTGCCTTACATCTCTCTACTGGAATTTTGGATCACTCTTTTCACCAACAGCTCCAGGTCTCCCAGATTGGAAGGGTTCCTCTTCCCAACTGCCGTTTTGAGATCTCTCCACAGGCGCTCTATGGCATTTAGATCTGGACTCATTGCTGGTCAGTTCAGTTCTCTACAGCAGTGTTTCTTAACTCCAGTCCTCAAGGCCCATGTCATGTTTTCCCTCAGATGACACAGCTGTGGTAATTAAGGCAGTGAAACTGATCAAATCACCTGTGCAAAATAACGGAAACTCTAAAAACATGACCTGTTGGGGTGCCTTGAGGACTGAGAGTTGAGAAACACTGCTCTACAGCACTTTGTCTTAAACCATTTCTGGGTGCTTTTTGACGTGTGCTTTGGGTCATTGTCCTGCTGTAAAACCTTTGACGGAGACCCAACTTACTGACACTTGGACCCTACATCTCACCCCAGAATTCTTTTGTAGTCTTTAGATTTCATAATGCCATGCACATGGCCAAGACATCCAGTGCCTGAAGCAGCAAAGCAACCCCAAAGCATCAGTGAACCTCCACCATGTGTGACTGTATTCTTTTCTTTAAAGGCTCCATTTTTTTTTTGTCTGAAACCAGTAGAATGATGGGCTTCACCAAAAAGCTGTCATTTTGTTTTGTCTGTCCACAGCACATTCTCCCAAAAGGATTTTGGCTTCCTCAGACTTTTGGCAAACTCCATTTTTCTCTTTCATCCACGTCCAGGGAGATCAGCTACAGTGCCATGGGCTGTAAACTTCTTAACAATGTTGCGCACAGTGGACCCAGGAACATTAAGATCTCTAGAGATGGACTTGCAACCTTGAGATTGTCCATGCATTTCCAAATTTTGTGTTTTTCTCAAATCCTCAGACAATCTTTGCTGTTCTTTCTCTTCTCCATGCTCCGTGTGGGGCACAGACACACACACAACAGAAAAGTTGAGTCAGTTTTTTACCATTTTAACTGGTTGCCGGTGTGATTTCTATATTGTCAGCACCTGTTAATTGATACAGGTGAGTTTAATTACAAATTACAGGAGAATCACAAACTTGGAATGCCATTTTTTCTTACAATTTTAAGAAGGTGCCAATAATTTTGTCCAGTCCATTTTTGGAGTTTTGCGTGGAATGTGTCAGGTCTTTGTTTCTCCACTTTTTTGCGTCATACCAATACAAACAGAAGAAATAAACATGAGAACGCCGAAAAACACATGTAATTGCAACAATTTTTTGGGCGAAGTGGTGCATTACCTGACGACGTTCCTTATTGGACGAAACTCTGCGTAAGGTGGAGCCCCGGAGATCTGACGTCATGACGTGCTGACCGCGGCCATCTTGCTGGTTTGAAACAAATGTTAACCAAGGACCTTTTGTGTTCCTGAAATGCTTGTATTAATTCTCTAAATGTAAGTACCCTGTATGCTGTTTACTTAATAAAATCATTTTGATTGAACATTCTACACTATGAGGAGCTACTTCTCTTTTATCCTACATATGAACCTGTGGATTCACTCCATGTTATGACCCCATGAGATTCAGCTGTCTGATACCAGAGTGGAGTCGTGCTATAGTGGATATATCATGCTTATCTGACTACCTATAATCTAGTGGTCCACTTTCTGCGGTAAGAGGCCCGGTGTGTTGGTGTGCGAAGGAGGATTTCATAGCTCACCTCAGCTTGTCATATTTACACTGTGGGTGATGCCATTTCTTGGAACATGGACTCTTTACGTTCAATGACTGGACTTTTACTTACATAGTTCATGTTTGTATTTCTAGCGCTGCATATTTTTATATTTTTTTTTAATATTGTTACCTATATTTTATGCTAGCTTCTGAATAGACATTAGCGCAGTGATATATTTTATTTATTTTTAGAAATATAGGGATGCCAATATTTTTGGCCATGACTGTATGTTGTGGAGATGAGCATAGTCGCCAGAGAACAGGAAGTGTGCTATTGGCAGGATTTGCCAGGTGAAAAAAAAAACAAAAAAATAAATAAAAAATCTTTGTTTTTAATATATGCTAAGATTGAGCTGAAAAACAATTGTAACAGTCTAGCAAGCATTACAGTTCCAGAGAGCACAGAGAAAACAATGCACTCTCATTCACTCCCTGACTCTCGTCCCCCCCAACCGGCCAGGTGAATGGCATCACACCCTGACAAAATGCTTCTGAGCGCTCCCTTTTCTTGGTGGTGCCAGAAGGTCTGTGCACGCGGTTACACCGAGCTCCTAAAAGCCGAGGCCCGAGAGCCAGACGCAGCTCCAATCTAACTTCCATCTCTCTCCGAGGAATTCTCGCGTTACATGATACATGCCTCGCGTTCCTTGAGTGCAGGGAAATGAAGTGAAATATATCTGTCACTGAAGACGACAACGGATACCTAATAGCTGGGGCTGATGGGTATTTTTAGATGGAAGTCTTGTTTAACTTGCATTATGGTTTAATCACCGCCGAACAATACGCCGGCTCAAAATGCGCGCTGAAATAAAAAATAAAAAATCTTCACCATTAATTAAGTGGCTGCTGCGCTCAGTCACACATGCCATTAATAGATTTTCCTTGCTTTTGTTTTCAGCAAACAATTACTTTATTTTGTTGGAGGTTTACCGTCAGAGGATTGCGGCGCAGAGAGACAAATGTAATATCCCCCGCCAACAGCTGTGTGTACAAACACCACAAAACGCTACAGTCTACGTGCAGCAATTACCAATGCTGGCCATACATGAGCGACGACTCCTTGACAACGAAGACAGGTCTGATAGTTGCCCATATTGGAAGTAATAATGTATAAGCACTGCACTGGAAGAACCTTTCCTTATATCTATGCCCAGATATTGCTTTTTTTTTTTTTGTAACTGCTTCACGCCCGCGCTATAGCCAAATGACGGCTACAGCGCGGGCCTTAACCACTTCAGCCCTGGACGTCTTTTTTTTCCCACGAATAGAGCTTTCTTTTGGTGGTATTTGATTACTTCTGCGGTTTTAATTTTTTGCGCTATAAACAAAAAAAGCGACAATTTTTTACTTTTTGCTATAATAAATATCCCCCAAAAAGATAAAAAATAAATACATTTTTTCAGTTTAGGCCGATACGTATTCTTCTACATATTTTTGGTTAAAAAAAAAAAATCGCAATAAGCGTATATTGATTGGTTTGCGCAAAAGTTATAGCGTCTACAAAATAGGGGATAGTTTTATGGCATTTTTATTGTTATTTTTTTTTTTTATTAGTAATGGCGGCGATCTGCGATTTTTACTGTGACTGCGACATTATGGCGGACACATCGGACACTTTTGACACTATTGTGGGACCAATGTCATTTATACATCGATCAGTGCTATAAAAATGCACTGAATACTATATATGTAAATGACACTGGCAGTGAAGGGGTTAACCAGTAGGGGGCGGAGAAGGGGTTAAGTGTGTCCTAGGGAGTGATTCTAACTGTGGGGGGGATTGGCTACATGTGACACGACACTGATCGCTGCTCCCGGTGACAGGGAGCAGACGATCAGTGTCCTGTCTCTAGGCAGAACAGGGAGATGCCTTGTTTACACAGGCACCCCCCCCCCCCCCCCCGTTCGGCCACTCCGTGACATCGAGTCTGCGGGACCCGCGGTCACACTCACAGAGCTTGCGGCGGCGCGCGTGCCTGCAATGCCGCCTCTTAAAGGGGACGTACGGGTATGTCCATATGCGCAGCCGAGCCATTCTGCCGACGTATATAGTCGTGCAGCGGTCAATTGCCGGGAGGCCATTAATAGAAGTCTTCCCGTACATGAGCTGCCCCCTTCGAGGTAGGCTCTGTGATCACAGAGTCAATGAGACATGATCAGTTGTCAGCCAATGACAGCTGATCACGTGATGTAAACAAAAGATTGGTAATCGGCTTTTCTTTTGCTCCCGCTGACAGCGTGAGCTGAAAAATAAAAGCCGATCACAGAACGCGGTGACGTCATCGACTACGACGAGCCGGCACTCGTCACATTCGATGCCGTCGCCGCCATCTTGCTACACCCTACACTACCCTTGTATGCTACCGCGTATGCGCGGGTTTACCATGGACAGGTAAGCATACACACTCACGGTTTTCTCGTCGGGAAACAGGCCGAAGAGAATTCCGACGAGAAAATAGAGAGCAGGTTCTCTATTTTTCTTGTCGAGATTCCCGGCAGTTTTCCCGATGAGAAACCATACACGCGACCGGTTTTCTCTGCAAAAAGCTCTCCCAGCAGTTTTCTTGCCGAGAAAAACGGTCGTGTGTACGAGGCTTTACGAATGCAGTGTTCTGACCGGAAGTTACACTTACAAATGCAGTGTTGCGACTTACGAACAAACCTACAGTCCTTATTGTGTTCGTAACTCGGGGACTCCCTGTATACATACCCTTTAAATATTCCCTTTTTTTTTTTTAAATACCTGTACCTGCCATCACATGTCCCTTACCAGTGGCTTATCCAAGAGCCCAGCACTGCAGTCTGGGCCTGCCTCTGACTGGTCACCTTGTTGTGAGGTCATCGGTCGAGATTAAATCTCCACAATACAGCCAATAGGAGGAGGCCATGTTACCCAGACAGTCAGGGCTGCCATTAGAAATCAAGGGGCCCCATACAATACCCCTGACAGTGCCCCCCCTATCCAATCTCCTGCTGCCGCTTTTGCCTGTCTGACAACACAAAAAAATAAAAACATGTCAGATGGCAGTTTGGCACCTCCTGGGTGCAGATACTGAGTGTGGTCTGCCCCCGCTAAGTACGCCACTGCCTGGGTTTCATCAGTTAAGCAGCAGGGGCTGGGGACAAAGAGGGGACCGTCTACTCATCCGCCTCGGCAGATTTAATCACTGGGAACCGCAGCCCCTGTAATTACAGTGTATGTACCCAAAGGAGGAGAGGAGTCCCCTCTTTGCCTTCTGGACCCCGTTCTGAGCTGAGAGGACCATAGGACCCAAAACCTGTACAGGAGGGCCAGCTCTACCCAAACCTCCTACCCAACCCCCTTACATTGGCCACCCTAAAGACAGTGCACTGATGTGGGCATTCAGAATAGGATCCCCCCCACTCTAATGAGAAAGAGAGAAGTCTTGGGACACAATCCATCAAACGACCATGGGTCTAGGTACGTAGGAGGGGCATTTAGGTTTTGGGGGGGGGGGGGGATTTCTTGCTGAAGCACAGCTTTAACCAATTTGCACATTTCTTTATTTCTAAAAGCTTTATTTGACAGTTTGCTTTGCATTTTTACGTCTTACTTCACCACCTTGAGATACTGCCATTTTCCACACATCTTTTATATTTTGTTGCATTTATAATGTAGTAAAATCGGAAGTTCTACCCCCATAATTTGCAAGATTAGTAGAGGATTAGAAACTGAATGCTCTTGTTGTTAAGCTGCAGCCTTCCAGTGATGTTAAGCTGCAGCCTTCCAGTGATGTTAAGCTGTGTTCAACAGGATTCCTCCTCTTACATATAATCCAATAAATGATCACACTCCAAAGTCTGCTATCTTCTTTACTTGATTGTAAAACACGAACAAAATGAATTTGACAGAAAATGATGTGTTATGCATGTTCCATTTTTATTATACAGACTAAATATTGCTCATGAAATTCAGGCTGTAATATTTCAAAATGGTGTAGCGCTATCAATACATGAACTCATATGTAACACATTTGTTTTCAATAATAAATCCAAAAACATGCAAGAAACAAAATGTCCCATGTGCAAAAAGTCTCTATGTGCCTTCCTTTATACACAACAATGTGTTCATAAACTCTCCTCCACCTCTCACCTTAAAGATATGACACACATACAGTATACATGCAAGGTCAAACAGCTTGTGATTCTATGAGGCAGTCATGTGCCCCTGTGACGAAACCCGTAGAGACGGGGCCTTTGGGTGATATCATTATGCATGGAGGAAACCCAGGAAGAGCTCACTCTGACACAGCCCATCCCCGATCAGGGTAAAGGGCCAATTAAATTGGCTCTTTACCACTTGACAGGCTGTGTCCAATTTACAGCCGGTCACAAATGTCAACAAACCGCAGTAACTAAGCTCTTCCTGGGTTTCCTCCATGCATAGTAGTTACTGCTTACAGTGCACACCAAAGCACGCTGATTGCCCCAATAATAAAGAGTACCTGTCACCAGCCCATCAGAGTATTTGTCACCAGCCCATCAGAGTACCTGTTACTAGCCCATCAGAGTACCCGTCACCAGCCCATCAGAGTACCCTAGTACCTGTTGCCAGCCCATCAGAGTACCCGAATACCTGTCACCAGCTCATCAGAGTACCCAAATACCTTTTTCCAGCCTAGAGTACCCAAGTACCTATCTGCAGACCATCGGAGTACCCGAGTACCTGTCTCCATCCCAGAGTACCTATCTCCAGCCCATCAGAGTACCCGAGTACCTATCTGCAGCCCATCAGAGTATCTGAGTACCTGTCTCCAGCCCAGAGTACCCGAGTCCCTTTTTGCAGCCCATCAGAGTACCTATCTGCAGCCCATCAGAATACCTAAGTATCTATCTGCAGCCCATGACTCATAGAATATACATTGGGGTGTTTACTTTCCAAAATGGGGTAATTTTGTGGGTAATGGAATTGTCCTGGTGCTTCACGGCCTTCAAAAGTGTGATAGGTAGTCAGGAAATTAGATATGTAATTTATGCCCCTAGAACATCTGATGGTGCTCCCTGCATGTTGGGCCTCTCTATGTGGCCAGGCTGTTTAAAAGTCTCACACATGTGGTATCGCCATACTCAGGAGGAGTAGCAGAATGTATTTTTGGGGGGTGATTTTAGCTATGTACATGCTAGGTGTTAAAAAAATCTTATAAATTGACAACTTTCTGCGCAAAAAAAAAAATAAGTTTTAATTTTCTTTCTACATTTTCCAAAAACTTGTGGAAAAAAATATGACATGTTCAAAAGACTCATTATGCCCCATAGAATGTATGCTGGGGTGTTTGCTTTCCAACATGGGGTAATTTTGTGGGTAATTCCATTGTCCTGGTTCTCCAGGGCCTTCAAAAGTGTGATAGGTTGTCAGGAAATTAGATATGTAATTTATGCTCCTAGAACAGCTGACGGTGCTCCCTGCATGTTGGGCCTCTCTATGTGGCCAGTGTACATATTCGCCAGCACACAATGGATCAACAACTTCAGTCAAAAGGTTTATTTTATTGAAAGAGATCACATTACAGAGATAAATGCAATGTTTCGGAGCCGCCCAGGGCCCCTTTGTCAGGCATGCCCGACGAAGGGGCTCTGCACGGCTCGGAAAAATTGCACTTATCTCTGTGATGTGTTCTTTTTCAATAAAAAGAAACCTTTGGATTGAAGTTTTTGATCCATGGTGTGCTGTCGAATATGTACACTTGCTTGATGTTTCCAGGACCCAACTGGTAATCGCTACAGCACCCACCATTTTAAGAGCCATACTTGCCAGGAACGTGTGCGATAGGAATAATGACAAGACTCTCTATATGGCCAGGCTGTGTAAAAGTCTCACACATGTGGTATCACCATACTCAGAAGGAATAGCAGAATGTATTTTGGGGTGTAATTGCATGTATGCATATGCTGTGTGTGAGAAATAACTTGTTATGACAATTATGTGCAAAAAAAAAAACATTTCTTCCAAGAATTGTGGGATAAAATTACAACTTTAAAAAACTCACCATGCCTCTTACTAAATACCTTAGACTGTCTACTTTCCAAAAAGGGGTCATTTGTACTGTCCTGACATTTCAGGGCCTCAAGAAATGAGATGGGCCATTAGTACATCAGGTGTGATCAATTTTTAATGATTTGCACCATAGCATGTAGACTCTATACCTTTCACACAGACAAAATAATATCCAGTAATTTGGGTTATTTGTACCAAAAATATGTAGCAGTATAAATTTTGGCCCAAAATTACCGTATATACTCGAGTATAAGCCGAGTTTTTAAGCACAATTTTTTGTGCTGAAAATGCCCCCCTCGGCTTATACTCGAGTCACCTTTTTGTGCCTGATCTCCCGGACTTTGGGGAGCCGGTACCGGCCGGCCATAGGTCCCCTGGACCCCAAACTTGGCACACATATAGCCCCACTCTTCCTCCTACAAGTGTGCAAAGTTTCTTGTCCGGGGGACCTACGGCCGGGGAGCACCGATTTTTCCAAACCGGGCACCCCTTCCATAGACTCCCATGTTAAAGGGTCATTTCTTTGGTGAATTTGGGGACCCGGTACCGGCCGGTCCTAGGTCCTCTGGACCCCAAACTTGGCACACATGTAGCCCCACTCATCCTCTACAAGTTTGCAAAGTTTCTTGTCCAGGGGACTTACGGCCGGGGAGCACCGATTTTTAAAATACGGGCACCCCTTCCATAGACTCCCATGTTAAACGTCAGTCTACAGGTCCTTCTCAAAAAATTAGCATATTGTGATAAAGTTCATTATTTTCTGTAATGTACTGATAAACATTAGACTTTCATATATTTTAGATTCATTACACACAACTGAAGTAGTTCAAGCCTTTTCTTGTTTTAATATTGATGATTTTGGCATACAGCTCATGAAAACCCAAAAATCCTATCTCAAAAAATTAGCATATTTCATCCGACCAATAAAAGAAAAGTGTTTTTAATACAAAAAAAGTCAACCTTCAAATAATTATGTTCAGTTATGCTCTCAATACTTGGTAGGGAATCCTTTTGCAGAAATGACTGCTTCAATGCGGCGTGGCATGGAAGCAACCAGCCTGTGGCACTGCTGAGGTGTTATGGAGGCCCAGGATGCTTCGATAGCGGCCTTAAGCTCATCCAGAGTGTTGGGTCTTGCGTCTCTCAACTTTCTCTTCCCAATATCCCACAGATTCTCTATGGGGTTCAGGTCAGGAGAGTTGGCAGGCCAATTGAGCACAGTAATACCATGGTCAGTAAACCATTTACCAGTGGTTTTGGCACTGTGAGCAGGTGCCAGGTCGTGCTGAAAAATGAAATCTTCATCTCCATAAAGCTTTTCAGCAGATGGAAGCATGAAGTGCTCCAAAATCTCCTGATAGCTAGCTGCATTGACCCTGCCCTTGATAAAACACAGTGGACCAACACCAGCAGCTGACATGGCACCCCAGACCATCACTGACTGTGGGTACTTGACACTGGACTTCAGGCATTTCCCTCTCCCCAGTCTTCCTCCAGACTCTGGCACCTTGATTTCCGAATGACATGCAAAATTTGCTTTCATCCGAAAAAAGTACTTTGGACCACTGAGCAACAGTCCAGTGCTGCTTCTCTGTAGCCCAGGTCAGGCGCTTCTGCCGCTGTTTCTGGTTCAAAAGTGGCTTGACCTGGGGAATGCGGCACCTGTAGCCCATTTCCTGCACATGCCTGTTCACGGTGGCTCTGGATGTTTCTACTCCAGACTCAGTCCACTGCTTCCGCAGGTCCTCCAAGGTCTGGAATCGGTCCTTCTCCACAATCTTCTTCAGGGTCCGGTCACCTCTTCTCGTTGTGCAGCGTTTTCTGCCACACTTTTTCCTTCCCACAGACTTCCCACTGAGGTGCCTTGATACAGCACTCTGGGAACAGCCTATTCGTTCAGAAATTTCTTTCTGTGTCTTACCCTCTTGCTTGAGGGTGTCAATGATGGCCTTCTGGACAGCAGTCAGGTCGGCAGTCTTACCCATGATTGCGGTTTTGAGTAATGAACCAGGCTGGGAGTTTTTAAAAGCCTCAGGAATCTTTTGCAGGTGTTTAGAGTTAATTAGTTGATTCAGATGATTAGGTTAATAGCTCGTTTAGAGAACCTTTTCATGATATGCTAATTTTTTGAGATAGGATTTTTGGGTTTTCATGAGCTGTATGCCAAAATCATCAATATTAAAACAAGAAAAGGCTTGAACTACTTCAGTTGTGTGTAATGAATCTAAAATATATGAAAGTCTAATGTTTATCAGTATATTACAGAAAATAATGAACTTTATCACAATATGCTAATTTTTTGAGAAGGACCTGTAGTCATGGACACAGTGAGGCATGGACACAGTGAGGCAAAGTGAGGCACACCCTAGGCTTATACTCGAGTCAATAAGTTTTCCCAGTTTTTGAGGTAAAATTAGGTCCCTCAGCTTATATTCGGGTCGGCTTATACTCGAGTATATGCGGTAGTTGTAAAATTGTATAATAGAAATTTAAAAATGTTTTTTTTTTCAAAATTGTTCCCTCATTTTTCAGTTATATCGCAAAAAAAAACAAAAAAAAAAAAAACCCTGGGGTAATTAAATACCACCAAAAGAAAGCTCTATTTGTGTGAAAAACAAATTATAAACATTTTATTTGGGTACAGTGTTGCATGACTGAGTAATTGTCATTCAAATTGTGGCAGCACTGGAAGGCGAAAATTGGTCTGGGCAGGAAGAGGGTGAAAGTGCTCAGTATTGAAGTGGTTAAAGTTCATGCGCGTGTAGAGGCAGGCAGCCCAATACTTTTGAATATATAGTGTAGAACACATTAAATGATGTATTAATACAGAGTTGCATTAATTTATGTTTTTTGCCTAGAGTTCAGCTTTAAAGTACAGTATATCAACTCAGGCAGAAATAATTACAAAAGCACAGCAAAAGTTCATCCTGCTCTGGTAATCACTGCGTTCTGCAGGCCGTGCAGGTGAACTCTGGGCAGCAGCTGGGTTCCCGTTCACATTTGGTTGCAGAAGGAAGCGGGGTAATCACCGGGCACAACGCTGGCTGCTTGGAGCGTCCCTGAGAGGCCGGTCTTCGGACGTGGACCTTGCTGCTAACAATCACAGAGGAATGCGAGAAAACACAACTGTTTCCCAAGCACTGCTCGCTGGTGCCATAATTAAAAGAGCCATCAAACGGTCCTGGAAATTGCTTCCAATTGCCGGCGTCACTTTCATGTCGCATGCCAGACTATAAAAGAGCATCTCTGTAGTTGGCTGAGAGGGCTGCGCTAACCTTTGTGTCGTATACTGGGAACTCAGCGCTTCAGATCATTTTCTCTGTAATGGGGTCCCGGTGGGCACACATTACACATCATTTAAAGTCTTGTTGTTTTTCCTCTTTTCAGTTCATATTTAGTAAAGCGAAGAGCGTAATAAGACGACGCTGACATTCCGCATCTCCCCGTCCCCAGTTCCCACACGTCTGTTGTCTCGGTGCTGCAATCCGGATGCTGTATAGAAACAGTTGTTGCCTATTTAGTGCAATAACCCATAGCAACCAACCAGGACTAATTTTTCACTGTTCAGACTCCTGAAAACGGACACATTTCAGCATTTTTTTTTTATTATCGTCATTCTCTTGCAAGGCTAAAAAGGTCTCAACACAAAACTGATATTGCAGTTCTTTGGTAGTTGGTGCAGAGCTTCAACACCCAATGGATTTCTTATTGCCCCTAGGAATAGCAAAGGGGAAATCTCTGACTGCATTCTCAGGTCTGGATATCTGCACTGGACATTAGCAAAGTATTCTACTCCACCTGCTTGATCACAGGCCAATCAGACTCATTGGCGGCTGGTGTTTTTTTTTGTGTGGGGGGCAAACTCTCCCCCCCTGAATGATCGATCGGTGGCACCATCCCCCCCCCCCTGCTGTCAGTCAGTCGGGTCACCTGCAGTGCTCAGTGGAAGGATTTTTGCTCCATCGTTGGTGTCAGTGAGAGGTATAGTGCCTCAGTGTCAGTGGGAGGAATAGTGCCTTGTATAAGGGGGAGGGAACAGTGCCCCCCAAGGGCTGGATAAAGGCAAGCAATGGACCGCATCCAGCTGGCAGGCCACAGTTTGGAGACCACTGTGTTAAATGTATAATTTATAAAATGAAAAATGGTACAGACTTATAAAACACCAGCAGACTCCACTTGCAATTAAATTAAAATATCATTTTTTTTTTAGGTGGAATGACAAGCCTGTGAGAAATGGAGATAGGAGGTGCTAAATCCAAATGTAGAACGATTTCACAGCCCAGATCTAAGCTGCCAAGATCTAAGAGTACAAGTGCTCTAGTTGGGAGCTCATGGGCACAAAGAGGACTCTAGGCCTTAACAGACCAATTGTAGGGATGAGCTCAGGCGTGTTCGCATTGACCACATGCAGAGCCCGCCAAGGAAGTCGGCACAGTCGGAACCGCGCTGCGCTAATCACAGGCAGGGAGACATTGTCCTGATGCTCAGCTGCAGAGATCGGGAAATGTCTCCCTGCCTATGATTAGCGCAGCGCGGTTCCGACGGTGCCGACTTCCTTGGCAGGCTCTGCATGTGTTCAATGCGAACACGCCTGAGCTCATCCCTAACCAATTGTTGAGAGATCATGAAGAGTTTAAACCATTGTAAAATGTCAAGAGGAAAGAATGTGTTTCGGTGTTTCTAAGGGCACCCTTTCTTTAGGGCTTAGAACTCCAGGTAACAATATAGATGGGTTAAAAACCATAAACATTAAAATCTCAGTGTTAAATATATCTAAACCCAAGAACAAAAATGTAAAATTTGCAGCTTGCCAGTCCTTAGATGTGGTGGCTGGATCCATTTCCTTTTTTTATGACAGTCTGAAGTTCCTGCTGTGGCCAGCAAGGGTAGTCATATATGGCCCGACTTTTACCTGAGCATCTCATGGGGCCATCAATTCAGGGGCAGGATTGAGATGTTTTATCATCACCTTTAGACCCCTTTCACACTGGGGCTGCGGCCGCGTTCACTTTTCGGCCGCTAGTGGGGAGCTTTTTACCCCAAAGAAGGGGTTAGAAATTCCCGTGTTGCGGCGCTTCCCAAACACTTTTCATTGCAATGGGCAGGGCGTTTTGGGAGTGCTGTATACAGTGCTCCCAACTCCCCCAAAGATGCTGCTTGCAGCACTTTTCCGAACGTCCCGCAAGCGCACCGCCCGGGTGTGAAAGCACCCCTTGCAGAGAAGGCAGTTTTCAGATGCTTTACAGGCACTACTTCCAGTGCTAAAACGCCTGAAAACTGCCTCAGTGTGAAGGGGGTCTTAGTGTCCCAAAGAAAAAGCTAGGTGTGTCTGCTCTACATCATAAACAAACAAAAAATTTCCAGCACACTTCCCATCTAGCCTGCAAAAAAAAAAAAAAAAAAATTGTCCTGTCTAACAATCCATGTTAAAAAGAGGGTTTCGTTTGCACACATTTGTAAATATTTCTATAAGCCGCAGTGCCTGTGTCAAGGTTCCTCTGTATACTACAGTTCTAAGGCCAGCCATACACGGTTTCAATCACGGCTGGTTCAGCAGGAACCGGTCTTGATTCAAACCATGTATGGGAAGGCTGAATGTACCCAAAAGTTGATTGATCAATCAATTTGGTACAACTGGCCTGCCGGATTTTACATACGATTATTGCTAGCGGCTGGTATAGCCACTAGCATTAATCACTGTCTTTTCCTGGGGGGGTCACAGGAAAGAAATTTGCTCCATGTATGGGCTGCCTACCTATGGTTTTAAGTCTCCAAGTTAGAGCACATATAGCAGTGGATAGGTTTGCCTGGAAGGAATCCACCCCTTCCTAAAAGCACAGGGACGCCAAAGCAAGAGTACAATGGCAGCTGAAGGCACAGCACATTTACCAGCCAGCCTGCAAAAACCCCAAATGTCCCGTCCCTAGTTTTGCAGTCTAGCTGGTAAGTGTGCTGGGAAATGTGTGTTTGTTGGTTTGTTTGTGATGTGCGTTGTCCTTCCATGTGCACTTTGCTGCAAAGGCTTGGCTAGTGGTTGCTACTTAGACCAGACTTCAAAACTTGCAGTGCTGCAACCCACTAAAACCAATCCAGAGGGACAAATGCCGTGTACAGCCGATTGGACATCCGGACAACAAAACCGTGGATTGATTTCCGACGGATGTTGGCTCAAACTTGTCTTGCTTACACACGGTCACACAAATGTTGTCGGAAATTCCGAACGTCAAGAACGCAGTGACGTACAACACGTACGACAAGCCGAGAAAAATTACGTTCAATAGCCAGTGCGGCTTTTCTGCTCGATTCCGAGCATGCATGGAATTTTGTGCGTCTGAATTGTGTGCACACGGTCGGAATTTCCAACAACAAGTTTTGTTGTCGGAAAATTGGAGAACCAGCTCTCAAATTTTTGTTGTCGAAAATTCCGACAGAAAATGTCCGATGGGGCCCCTACACGGTCGGAATTTCCGGCCAAAAGCTCACATCGGACATTTGTTGTCGGAAATTCCAAGCGTGTGTACGCGGCATACGGCTTTCTCTGTGCTCGACAGAGGCCTTCAAACGCTGTACAGGAAACATCCAATTCAAAATAAGTACAAGTGATGAGTAGGCTTGCCTGCCAGAATCCAGCAGCATCCCCATCCTTCTGAGATATAGGCACTGTGTAGAGCACATCTGGCACAGGTAAAACAAGGTCCTGGTGCTATAGACGAGATATGCCAAGCACCTTCAATGGAACACTAAGGGGATCATAAACATCTGAATTGAGGGCTCAGTGTTGTGTTTGAGCAGCACTTTGGCTGTATATTCCTTGCTGTCCACAGCAGGAGTTTCATTCTGTTGAAACTGTTTATTAACTCCTTACAGAGAGATGAACACTACATAGCTACCTCGGTCAGAGGTGAAGCAAGGTCCTGGTGCTGTAGTGGCAACCACATTCCAGCCTGTAAAGGCCTTAATCATAGTCGACTACGAATAAGGCCTTTACAGGCTGAAAAGTGTTGGCTTTTGTATTGGGACCTTTTATTTCTTCAAAATCGATTAAAGAAAGATTGTATGAGATTCTCACCTGGTTGCCAACTTTGTTTTGAATTAGTGGTTGCCACTACAGTACAAGGACCTTGCTTCACCTCTGACCGAGGTAGCTATGTAGTGTTCATTTCTCTGTAAGGAGTTAATAAACAGTTTTTAACAGAATGAAACTCTTGCTGTGGACAGCAAGGAATAGCCATATACAGCCAAAGTGCTGCTCAAGCACAACACTGAGCCATCAATTCAAGGCCAAGATTAAAGCCTAGTACACACGACCGAGAATATCGTCGTAAAAAAACCTGTAGTTTATCTCAACGAGATTCTTGTCAAGCTTGACGGGATTCTTGTCAAGCTTGACGGGATTCTTGTCAAGCTTTCCTTGCATACACACTGTCAATTCCAAATATTGTTGTTGTAAAGCACGGTGACGTACAACGGCAGTATAAAGGGGAAGTTTGATTCCAATGGCGCCACCCCTTGGGCTGCTTTTGCTGATCTCGTGTTACCGCGTGTTAGTAAAAGTTTGGGGAGAGACGATTCGCGCTTTTCAGTCTTCATGCTTTTCAGTCCGTTACAGCGTGACGAATGTGCTATCTCCATTACGAACGCTAGTTTTACCAGAAGGAGCGCTCCCCGTCTCATACTTGATTCTGAGCATGCACGATTTTTTAAGACTCGGAAAAGCATACACACGAGCGGTTTTCTCATCGGGAAACAGGCCGACGAGAAACCTGACGAGAAAAACGAGAATCCTGATGAGAAAATAGACAGCAGGTTCTCTATTTTTCCCGAGATTCCCGGCAGTTTTCTCAACAAGAAACCATACACACGAACGGTTTTCTCGGCAAGAAAGCTCTCCCAGTAGTTTTCTTGTTGTTTCTTGACGAGAAAACCGGTCGTGTGTACGAGGCCTAAGATGTTTATGATCCCCTTAGTGTCCCATAGAAGGAGCTTGGCATGTCTCGTCTATAGCACCAGGACCTTGTTTTACCTGTGCCAGATGTGCTCTACACAGTGCCTATATCTCAGAAGGATGGGGATGCTGCTGGATTCTGGCAGTCAAGCCTACAAATCACTTGTACCCAGCGCTCTCCATATCTGAAGAGCACACACATAGGGCGCCAACTGTTCTCTCATTTCCCAACTTCTCCTACATATATGCTACTTGAGGCCGACCGCTGCCTGTTCATTGTTTGTCCCGTTGTCACGCTGGCCTCTAAGCACATCCCAATCATCAGGAGTGGAAACCGAGAATAGAAGACAAGAACGCTACAAGACAGCAGAAGGGAGGATGGAGAGTTCCTTTATTTCACTTGTATGCAGCCCGTATTGTGCATAAACAAAATATGCAGCTGGCTTGCAAACGATAAGGAGATTACATTTTTCATTTCTCGAAATCAGGTTTGTTCTCCGTTGTCATCACAACAAAGCGAATTAAGACTAAGAAAAACAGGCATCTCCGTACTCATAGCAAGGTTCTTCACAGCACAGCTGTAGAGATACTTAATATTCTCAAACAAGCCTTTGATTGTCTTTGATGCAATACGCGTGCTTTTACTGTTACACAAAGAGAGGCGAATGCGGCCTGTTCTGATGTCTTAATGTTGCTTAATACCTTGTTTAACCTTCGCTAAGCTCCTTAAATGGCGGGAGACGAATTTGCGAAAACAAAAAGGCTGCAAGAGGAAAAAAGGATTTGCAGAAGAAAAAGGCCGGAGTTGTCTGTGCTGAACTTCGCTTCACGCCTATAAAAGTTGCAAGACAATTTGCTTAATTACTGGGAGGTGTCGTGCCCTTTGCTGTGCCCAAATGTACAAAATGAAAACCCTCACCGCAAGAAGACATGGTGGGCAGATTCTGAGAAATCAATGATAAATGTCTCAAGATTATCACAGCATTTCTGACAAGGGAAACACTGTATTTATCGGCGTATAACACGCACCCCAAGTTTAGGAGGGAATTTTAAGGAAAAAAAACTTTTAGGAGGGAAGCTTAAAGATAAAAATATATTTAAATGCCCATCAATGCAGAATGATCAGTGTCCATCTGCAGCCTTGTCCATCATTGAAGAATGATCAGTGTCCATCTGCAGCCTTGTCCATCTTTGCAGAATGACCAGTGTCCATCTTTGCAGAATGACCAGTGTCCATCTTTGCAGAATGACCAGTGTCCATCTTTGCAGAATGACCAGTGTCCATCTTTGCAGAATGACCAGTGTCCATCTTTGCAGCCTTGCCCAGGGTCCATCTGCAGCCTTGCCCAGGGTCCATCTGCAGCCTTGCCCAGGGTCCATCTGCAGCCTTGCCCAGGGTCCATCTGCAGCCTTGCCCAGGGTCCATCTGCAGCCTTGCCCAGGGTCCATCTGCAGCCTTGCCCAGGGTCCTTGCCACATGATCATTTAAAATTACCGCTGTGGCGCTGAGATAGACAGAGCCGGATGTCCTGTGTGCTCGGCTCCTCTCGCAGTCCCGCCTCTTGGCCAGGCTCTTATGATGGACATAACACAGGTCCAATGGCGGGACTGGGCGTGACTGCGAGCGGAGCCGAGCCTAGCCGAGTACACAGTACACTCGGCTATGTGTATATCGGCGGCGCGCGCTCGTCTTCCCCTCACAAACAGCGGGGATCAGCGTATAACACGCACCCACGATTTTCCCCTGATTTTCAGGGGAAAAAAGTGTGCGTTATACACGGATAAATATGGTACTTCTAAACTAAAAATACAGTATGGTCACTGCCTTCACTGGCCTGATTGTAAAACTTGTCTCTAATCAAAGCTTTCTTTCACCAGGACTGAAAGTAATGGAAAATCCAAAATTGTGAGTGGTCATCCAAACAGAATAGAGGGAATATATTCCAATGGGGACATTTGTTTTAGTGACAGCTATCTACAAGGTGTCTGATGTCCGTGTGATAGCGCTGAACCAATAGAAGTGAGACATGGTTCTGATGGATATACAATGGAGTGCATCCTCCTTCAGGAGCTGATAGGTAATGAAGGTATATAATGCAGATGAACATTGTTCTTGTTCTAGGCTGTTTCCTCTCTGATCACAACATAAAGTGTGCTAAACAGATGATACACTATATTACCAAAAGCATTGGGACGCCTGCCTTTACGCACACATGAACTTTAATGGCATCCCAGTCTTAGTCTGTAGGGTCCAATATTGAGTTGGCCCACCCTTTGCAGATAAAACAGCTTCAACTCTTCTGGGAATGTTTGACCATTCTTCCAGAAGCGCATTTGTGAGGACTGATGTTGGGCAAGAAGGCCTGGCTCGCAGTCTCTGCTCAAATTCATCCCAAAGGTGTTCTATCAGGTTTAGATCAGGACTCTGTGCAGGCCAGTCAAGTTCCTCCACCCTAAACTCGCTCATCCATGTCTTTATGGACCTTGCTTTGTGCACTGGTGTGCAGTCACGTTGGAACAAGAAGGGGCCATCCCCAAACTGTTCCCACAAAGTTGGGAGCATGAAAATGTCTTGGTATGCTGACCCCTTAAGATTTCCCTTCACTGGAACTAAGGGGCCAAGCCCAACCCCTGAAAAACAACACCACACCATAATCCCTCCGCCATCAATTGATTTGGACCAGTGCACAAAGCAAGGTCCATAAAAACATGGGTGAGCGAGTTTGGGGAGGAGGAACTTGACTGGACTGCACAGAGTCCTAACCTCAATGCACCTATGGGATGAATTAGAGCGGAGAATGCGAGCCAGGCCTTCTCGTCAAACATCAGTGCCTGACCTTACAAATGCGCTTGTGGAAGAATGGTCAAACATTCCCATAGACACACTCCTAAACCTTGTGGACAGCCTTCCCAGAAGAGGTGAAGCTGTTATAGTTGCAAAGGGTGGGCCAACTCAATATTGAACCATATGGACTAAGACTGGGATGCCATTAAAGTTCATGTGCGTGTAAAGGCAGGCGTCCCAATACTTTTGGAAATATAGTGTACACTCTGGGGCAGGTATTGAGGCGCACCTAGCACAAAAGTTCATATCACTCAAAGGTCTTTCGAAAATGTTTGTGTAAGAGCATCAAAAACATCCAATGTGTTTTTGGGGCCTCCCTCTTCCTCAGGGCTTGAGCAGTGGATGTGATTCATAGCACTTGACAGTCTTCATCAAACCCTAACATAGGTCTCCTATTGCCTCTCATCATGACTCTAAGTGCCCCAGGGACTTCATTACTATGCAGCCATGATGGTGAACGTCCAACTTTAAAAAAATACAATCGAGATACCAGGATCTCCCTTAAATGTGTGGCACATGCTAAGAGATGGCTATCTACAGCTGGCTAAACAACAAACAAGTTGTATACTTCATAATTGGAGCATCTTAATTATCTGTCCATTCCTGCACCTCCAGAGGGTTAGGAAAGGTATGGCCATTGGTCATAAGTGCTCCTCATCTCCTGACCCTTCCCTCTTCTAGGGAGAAAAGGAAATGATAAAACATAGGACATGTGCACTGCATAGTGCATCAGCCCGGTACTTTTGTTTGTTGTCAGGAGCATGTGCACTCCTGCTCCATCTTAGCTGCTGGTTCCAGAATCCTGTTTTGACTGTGGCATTTTCCTTGTCTGACTGTCCACCTGGAGGGTGATTGATGAGGCCAGACGTTGGGTGGAGACCAAACCTGATTTAAGCCTGCCAAGCTTGCAGTCTTATGCTTGTGATAGAGTGTGATAACGTGTGTAATATCCAAGCTCTCTGTCTGTCTGCCCTGTTCTACTAGATTGGATTTCCCTGTGTATGACCTTGGATCAGATAAGGACTATTCTCTGAACTCTGCCTGCCTTTTAACTGGATTGTCACTGAACTACTCTGCCTGTCTGCCAACCACAAGTACCTGTTTGCTCAGTTCACGCCTGCCCTGGAGTGGTAGTCAGGCACTATAGCATGGTGTAGAAGTCCTGGGGGCAATCGATTACCAGTAGGCCTGCTTGCCCTATAGCTAAAATGGGCTGCTATAGGTGAAGAACCCAGTAGCCAGCTATGACCACCTGTGTAAGGGGTAAGCGTGACTCTTATGTTGTTAGCCTGACTCATTCAAGGATGCACACATCTTGCCATTGGTCTTGGGAAGATGTCTGCCAATCAATTTGGACAGTCTTACAGTTGAAATCACATGTGGCCATATACAGAAATGTACTTATTCGTTTTGGATAAAGTAGAGAACGGCTAAAACCCCTATCACTGTTATTTTTATCCCACTTGGGAGATAGGCCTTAAAGTAGCACTAAAGTCTAATTGCCCCACAAACTGTCCTAAGTCCCCCCTACCCCCCGTCCGTAAACACTTACCTGGCTCCATGTCACCATGTCTAATGCCCTGTACACATGGTCGGTTTTTCAGATGAAAAAAGTCTGATGGACTTTTTTCATCGGAAAAAACGATCGTGTGTGGGCCCCATCTGACTTTTTTCCATCGGTGGAAAAAAAACGATAGGAAATTCTGATCGTCTGTGTGGAACTTCAACGGAGAAAAAACCCACGCATGCTCAGAATCAAGTCGACGCATGCTCAGAAGCATTGAACTTAATTTTTCTCGGCTCGTCGGAGTGTTTTACGTCACAGCGTTTTGGAGGGTCGGAATTTTGTCTGATGGTGTGTAGGCAAGACTGATGAAAGTCAGCTACATCGGAATTCCGACGGAAAATTCCATCGGATTTTATTCCATCGGAAATCCGATCGTGTGTACAGGGCTTAAGAGTTTTTTTGGCTCTTCTGGAGCATACACGGAGGGCTGTGAGAGAGGAGAGAGAGGCACACAGAGCAGCTATGCCCGCCCCTCTGCTGCCTATTCAGAGAAGCCTTTGTATTTTGTGAATGAGTTCACATAATACAAAGGCTTCTGTGACTGGGCAGTAGGAGGTGAGGGGTGGGCATAGCAGCTGCACTGACTCTAATGTTGAATACGCTTAGACCTGAACCAGTAGCATCAGGCTCCCAGAAATACAGCAATAGCTGTGTTTTGGGAGTACAATAAAGCAATAGTAGAGATAAGCCCAGGAGATGTCCTGCAACAGGTTGGACTTACCTCATAGTGTACCTTCACTTATTTTTTTTTACAAAGGAGCTGAATTCCTGGAAAAGAGGTTCTACCCCTACTGCATTTTGTGCAAAAAAGTTTTGGCTTTAGATAGACTTTAATGTAAAAATTATGAATTTTCCTAGTATATTTTTTAATTTCTGTAAAGATCTAGAGCAAAAAAAGCTGTTTGCATTTCATCACCCAGGGCTAGTTTCCATTATACTGTCTCTCTGCTGCCAGAAATTCTGCGTGGGTCAACCTATACAGGGACAGACGAATCAGCACCATACGCTGGTTTTGTTCCAGGCTGCCTGCAGAGCCCAAGTCTCAGTCTAATGTTTTCATTCCCTGAACCTTGCAAAGCAAAAAAAAATAAAAAAACCCAATGCAAACACAAGCAGTGGAACCTCTCTGTCTCTTAACACTCCATGCTACTTCCTAGATTCTGCTGCCTAGAAAAACTCCAAACATATTTCCAAAAAAACATGTACTTCTAGAAAAGCTGGCAAGCCCATAGAGGATGGACAACATCTAAAACGGCTGTTGTCTTTGCTCTTGCCCACTGGCTTAATGCCCTCTTAATTTCTGCATCTCTATGAAGTTGGATTCCAAGGGCAACCAGAAGTTAAGCAGGGTAGACATTCCTTTGGGAGCCGCGACTGCTTATAGGATACTGGACACACAGGTCCCTGCTGTGAAGACACAGAGGTCTTTGCTGTGCAACTGCTACTCTTTTCCTCGCATGTTAAACAGAAGCCCCGCAGACAAACCGGATTGTGTTCTCTTACAGCGTGAATTTGCAGAGAGGGTAATAAGCCAAATTCTCAGCTCAGATTGGGGAAGTCCAGAATACAAAAAAGTACAAAAACCTAGCTGCTGGCAAAACATAACGCTAACTGTAGTACGGCTAATATTTAGACATGGTTCAGATAGGAATTAGAACAGCGATACATTGTACCTCTAAAGCTGCCCACAGGCTTTATTATAAGATGGTCAAATGTACATCCATCCATAGAAACTTCATGAGAACAATCTGTCAAGCAAAGACATGCTGGTAGGTTAATTGGATCTAGTCCAAATTGGCCCAGTATATATGTATATATGTGTGTGTGTACGACTGTGTGTCCTAAGCGTGTCGAGATCCTACGGGGTAAAATGACCGCACCAGCCAAGCAGACACTGGCTGCAAAAAGCGCCTAGAGGCGATTCAGTTCGCATGTGAGCGCTATACAAGTCACTTATTCATTCATTCATTCAACCAACATGCATCTTTAGATCAGCCAAACCTGCATGTTTAGACCTACGAAAGAGGAAGGAGCACTGTCAACTAAGATTTTCTTTGTGAAGAAAATAATTTTTGGTAAGGAAACGATATCCTTCAAGGTAGAATTCTTTCCATCTTGAAGGCTCGGGCCAAGAAATGTCTGAGAAGGCAGGGTCCTCATTACTCCTGCTATTCTTCTGAATGAGCAATACTCCACTGGATGGATGGAGGCCGCCATGAATACTGCTTACCCATAGGAGAATGGGGCTATGGTGAATATGCAGTAAAAAGTTTCCTGTTGGGTGCCTGTAATAGTGAACCCTTTTAGATTGCCAAGCTAGAGTCTAAAAGCTGGCCATAGATCAGGGGTGTCAAACTCAATTTCATTGTGGGCCGCATTAGCATTATGATTGCCATCAAAAGGGCCGGTTATATCTGTAAGATTAGATGTCCAGCGTATCCCCTCCCCTTTACATTAGATGTTAAGAGCCAACCCACCATCAGAAGTTGAGTCCCCCATTCTTCCTTACATCACAGTGCACCCCCCTTTCCTTATGCTGCCGCTGGGAAGAAGCTGGATGCATTGCTTAAAAGCAGAAAGTAAGGATCTGGGAGGAGGACCAGAGAAGGGCTGAAGCTCTCCTGCAGCTGCAGGAGAGGTGCGAGGGCCACATGAAATGGCCTGGAGGGCCGGATTTGGCCCGCGGGCCTTGTGTTTGACACCTGCCATAGATGGCTCGAATTTCATTCAGTTCAGCAGGGACTGGCAGAGATTTGATCCATGTATGGGCAGACTGAGTGTACCAAAGTTGACCCATTGATTGACTTGGGTACAACCATCGTGTTAAATTGTTAGGATGTGATTTTTGCCAGCGGCTATAGCTGCTAGCAATAATCATTGTGTTCTCTTGGCAGGGATGCCCCCCCCCCTCCGTGCAGAGAGAATACAATAGCTCCATGGGAGGGATTCCCCCATCAACACTGACTGTGTTGATGGGGGAATCGAGTGACCCATGGTAGCAGGAAAAAAAAAATCGCATCATCTATGGCCTGCCTAAGCCAAAGCCTGCTTCTTCCCCAGGGCTCCTGATGGTGGGGGTGAACTTGCAGCAAGCTGGAATCAGTTTGCAGCCCCCAGGTACGTCCAGCTGAGAATGCAGAGACCACTTGAGTGTGCAGAGTACAAACAGCAGGAGACCGAAGGAAGTTAAAGAAACAAGCCAAGGTCAGGCCGGGCAGCAGACAAAGCCGGGGGGCAGTACATGGGAAGCCAGACACTGCATACACATAATAGTAATCAAACAGAAGCTCTGAAGAACTGGGAAGCTGCTCAGGCAACGCGGGCTGCACTGAATGTATCTTTAAAAATAACAAAAAACTGCAGGCTAAATCATGACATTTCTGCAGGCCCACACCCACATAATGGTAGGCTGAAAGCCACATGGATATTTTGTCTTTCAAAGTGCACAAAATTTGTGACCTCCCTTACACATACTTTTTTTATTTTTTTGGGAAATCGTGATTCAAAAACGTATACCTTGAAATTATCCCAACATGGATAATCCTGAATATTGACATTAGGCTATTCAGTACAAAAATATGTAAGCATTTTCCAGTCCACCCGAAACAAATTATTGGATTTTGGTGGATGCTCTCAAGGATTCAAATGGTGAAACCTTTGTACTTATGTTCTTAGACTTGCATACGTGTTGTAGGCATGGCGGCGCAGGGGTTCCAGTGCCCTTTGCTCGACGTCATGCTTCTTTGATAGTAGAACATAACGGGAGGAGTGGGGCTCCTTGTCAAAGGAGGAGAGACTCCAAGGTGGTCAGGAAAAGGGCTGGGAAACTATGACGGGGAGCTTTGATTTCTGAAGTCAAAAATAAAGTTAGAAGCCAGCAGAAGACTCAGAAATGTCAACTTTTTAATTTGTCATAAAAGCAGAAATCGAAGGTAAATCCTGCTCTGTTGAGAACTGTTTAAAGCTGGCCATACACGCCTCCAATGTTGGGCCATTCCTGTGACTCATCCGAAATTCAGGCCATGGGTGGCCCTGCAGAATCCACCTGGCTCTTCAAACTCTGAATTAGAAATTGAAGGGCCCAGGTAGAAAAAAATGGCCATACAGTGACTGCGGCAATCGGCTGCAATCAATGTTTGGGTATTCTGACAGCCGCAGGTGCCTGCTATCAGAATACAATAGCCAGCAGCCATAGATTTGTCCATCCATGCTGTTTTGTGGAATGGGGAACCTATGAATCTCTCTTATTCAGCCCTCTTGGCTGAACGAGAGAATTTTTAAATGTGAGATCGCTTCTTGCTTTGGGCTCGTTTATTGCCCCCCCCCCCAATTGCTTCCTCTTAGCAGCAGAGGTAGCGTTGGGGGGTGTACACACACACTACGACAGAAATTATACTCCCAGTTGCTTTTAGCAGGTGTAGCGCCCAACGAGCACGACCCATTCAAGTGAAAGGAGCCACTTTGCAAATGCCCAGCAATCATGTGCAATGCATGCAGTTGTAGCGCAATAGTGAGGGGTTCAAGCTGTTAAAGCAAGCGGAGAGGAGCCGATGCAACACCTCCTCACCGCCTGTCAAGTGCTCTCTGGAGAGCGATCCGAACGCAGATTGCTCTTCAGAGACCATAGGAAGTGTGAACGAGCCCTTTCTGCTTTGTCTCTGGGACAGGAACTGCAGGATATCTTCCTGATGAGACACAGACAGCAAATAAAAGAAAAAAAAAAATGACCCTATTCAAAAGTAAAAAAGTTTTGGCTTTACATGCACTCCCAGCAAAGAATCCTCTGCAGCAGCGTACAGTGTGCCGTATACATAACAGGACTTCGCTGTTTTGCGTTTACCTTACACAGCATGAGAATGATTGAGTTGCACATAATCGGTTTGGCCTGTTTGTGGAACAATATAAACCATGCGCAATACGGGATGGAATGGGGGCTGCGCTTCTTAGGAAGTCAGGAAATTCGATTAGGCCAGTGTAATGTAACCAGCCAAAAAAACATATAAACAAGTTAAAAAATAAATTAGTCTCTTTTTTACCAAAACCACAAGGCGAACTTACGGCATGAGCCGGAATCAGGCAACTGTCATTTTTCAAAAGGCTGGAGGTCGTACGCAGGACACTAAATCACTGCAATGTGACAAATACCAAAAACAAACTGCAGTTTTGTGGTAAACGTATAATTGTACATTCATTTTCTGAAAATAATGTTTATTTTCCAGTGCTAACATGCTGCAGTAAGTATAGAACTAACGGAACCACGGGTAGATATACAAGACCATTTAATACAGCAAGGTATGTAAACGCAAAATGTATTTTTAGTATGTTTGACTTCCTCTCTCGCGGCTGTTTTGTTTTAAAAGCGGAGGTGCAGCCAAAAAAAAAAAAAAAGTCAGCAGCTACTAACAGTGTAGCTGCTGACTTTTAATAAGGACACTTACCTGTCCTACTCGCCCGCGATGTCGGTCCTGCCGCGGCGATCGATCGCTGCTGGCAGGTCCCGGCTCCTCCATCCTGAGTAAGGGAAACAGGCAGTGAAGCCGTAAGGCTTCACTGCCCGTTTTCTACTGCGCATGCGCCACTCGCACGGCGCTTTGTGAATGGGCGGCTTGCCTCCTGGGATTACACACAGTTCCCAGAAGGCAGCGCGCCCCCATTCACAAGAAGAGGAAGCGGAAGGAGACCCACCACGGACAAGAAGAGGCACATTAGAGGCAGATTAGGGGACTTCCGCATAGCAACAGGCATTTCGGGTGAGTATAAAAAACTTTTTTTTTTCTATTAATTTTTTTTTTTTTAGGATTTTTAATGTAAACATTTTTTCAGGGTGGACCTCCGCTTTAAGCAAATCTTTTTATTTATTTTTTAAATTCAGAGGCAGTAGCATATATGTATATGAGCTGTTTTACAGTGGGGAACATAATTATTTGATCCCCTGCAGATTGTGCAAGTTTGCCCACTTACAAAGACTTACAAATGAAGGGTCTATATTTTTTATCATAGGTGTATTTTAAATGATAGAGACAGAATATCAACCAAAAATCTAGAAAAACCACACGCAATACAAATGTTATAAATGGAGTTGCAGTTCAGCGAGTGAAATAAGTATTTGATCTCCAAGCAAAACATGACTTGGTACTTGGTGGAGAAACCCTTGTTGGCAAGCACAGAGGTCAGACGTTTCTTGTAGTTGGTAATCAGGTTTTCACACATCTCAGGAGGGATTTCGGTCCACTCTTCTTTACAGATCTTCTCTAAATCCTTGAGGTTTCTTGGCTGTCGCTTGGCAACTCGAAGTTTCAGCTCCCTCCATAAATGTTCTATAGGATTAAGGTCTGGAGACTGACTAGGCCACTCCATGACCTTAATGTGCTTCTTCTTTGTCATGCTGGAAGACACATTCACGGCCCATCTTCAGTGTTCTGGCTGAGGGAGGTTCTCATCCAAGGTTTTACAATATATGGCCCCGTCCATTGGCCCATCAATGCGGCAAAGTCGGCCTTTAACTCTAGCAGAGAAACAGCCCCAAAGCATCATGTTTCCCCCTCAGTGCTTGACTGTATAAATGGTGTTCTAGGGGTCCTAGTCAGAATTTTTCTTCCTCCAAACACGGCGGGTCGAATTAATTCCAAAGAGCTAAATTTTGGTCTCATCTGACCAGAGCACTTTCTCCCAATCCTTCTCTGAAACATTTAGATGTTCATTGGCAAGCTTCAGACGGACCTATACATGGGCCTTCTTGAGGAGGGGGACCTTTCGGGACTGAAGGATTTCAATCCATGGCGGTGTATTGTGTAACCAATGGTTTGTTCGGTGACTGTGGTCCCAACTGCCTTAAGATCATTTCCAAGCTCCTCTCGTACAGTTCTGGGCTGATCCCTCACTTGTCTCATGATTATCCTCACCCCAGGAGGTAAAAACTTGCATGGAGCTCCATACCGAGGGCGTTCCAGCGGTTGTCTCCTTCTCACCAAGCTTCTTTCTGATGGTCTTGTAGCCCATTCCAGCCTTGTGCAGGTCTACAATCTTGTCCCTGACCTCCTTTGACAGCTCTTTGGTCTTGCCAATGGCGGTGCGGTTTGAATGGAAGACATAATAATTGTGGACAGGTGTCTCTTATACACATAACAAGTTGTTGTTAGGAGCACCTTCTTATATGGACTGGACTAATCTGTGTACCACATGAGCACCTACTGTAGCCAGTCTGTGGGAGGCAGAATTATTGTTGGTTGGTAGGGGGATCAAATACTTATTTTACTCACTGAACCGCAACTCAATTTATAACATTTGTATTGTGTGTTTTCTGAATTTTGGGTTGATATTCTGTCTCTATAATTTAAAATACACCTATGATAAAAACGATAGACACTTTATTTCTTTAGAAGTGGGCAAACGTACAAAATATGCAGGGGATCAAATAATTTCCCCCACAGTACATGCCAAAAGGATTTTTTTATTTCTGTCGACCCAGTCCTGAAAATTACACAGCTCTGCCACACAGCATAGTGCTGCCTGGCGGAACTAGAATACCTGATATTTCTCTGCTGCAGTTTCACTTTCACTTGCAAGTCTTTTTCCCAGTCCCACCGTGTGACTGGACATTGAAAGGAAAAGCAGCAGACTGACAAGCTCATCTCTCTTCCATCAGCATGCCCTTGCACTAGAATGCACCTGACTGGCTACTTGTTCTGCTTCTCCTTGCTCCTCTCTGAGCTCTGCTGAGACTGCAGGAGGCTGACACTAGGCAAAATTCAGGTACATACACTGCTTGTATTTGTTTATATATATATATATATATATATATATATATATATATATATATATATATATATATATACACACACACACATACACACACAGGGCTTTTTTTCCCTCACAGAATAGGTACAGGAACTCCCCTCTCCCAAGCCACCCCTTGTCTCCGCCCCCACCCACCTCCAAGCACTGTCAGATGTCTCCGCCCCCTCCCACCTCCAAGCACCGTCAGATGTCTCCGCCCCCTCCCACCTCCAAGCACTGTCAGATGTCTCCGCCCCCTACCTATCTCCAAGCACCGTCAGCTGTCTCCCCCACCTCCAAGCACCTACAGATGTCTCTGCCCCTACCCACCTCCAAGCACCGTCAGAGGTCTCCGCCCCCTACCCATCTCCAAGCACCGTCAGAAGTTTCCACCCATAACCCACCTCCCAGTACCACCTATTTAAGAGAAAAAAGAACCATGTATCATTTTGTGGTGCTAAGTAATCTGTATGACATTTGGTAATTATAATAAAAAAAAGCAGTAAAATTTAGCCCATGCAGCCAGCAATGATAGTCCCCTCAAGAAAAAATAGACCCCCCTGCAATAATAGACACCCCCAACAATAGTCTGCTTGCAACAAATTACTGCCTTGCAAAAACAGATCTACCCCAGGAACAATAGACCCCACCAGCAACAAAAGACCCCTCCCTCAACTATAGATCTCCCAGAAACAGTTGATCCCTCAGCAGCCAACATTAATAGACCCTCCAGCAGCCAGCAACAATAGACCCCTCCCTCAATGGTAGATCCCTCCCAGCAACAATTGACCCACTAGCAACATAATAACCCCACCAGCAACAATAGATCCCCCAGAAGCTGGCATCATTGGACCCTTCAGCACACCCCACTAGCCCTTGCCACTGCATACATTCAGTGCTGGAGGTGCCGGTACTGCGTTCCCCCACGTTCCTTCTGAAAAAAAGCCATATATATATATATATATATATATAAAAAAAACTCAGGGATTAAATGATGATAGAGCTGCATTATTTTGTGTCTTCTACTGTATATCTGCCTGAAGTTCAGCTTTAAATTCAAGGTTCAGGGTGACAAGCTTAGATGCTTTATCTCAGAGGCAAAGTGTCCCTGTTATTAACTATTGCAATTAACATTCACCTTCATTGCGGTGTTGGCTTACTTGCAGCATGACTGTTCAGTAATCATACATTTCTCAATCTTTTTTTTTTTTTTTTTTTAAATTAGTGAATTTTTTAGAACACAAAGGAAGAAATGCGAGAGTGTAATTCAACTCTGAATCGTAGAAAGCCTTTTTGATTTTACATAATTCTCTAAGCGGAGTCTTCATTAACACAAAATGTGCATTGTGCCATTCCAGGTCCAGTGAGCTTTAATGAAGAGGTTACTTCTAGTTTAACGCCAGGCCCTCCCAACAAAAGGAAAAAAAAATTAAAACGACAAGGGCTCCAATCCGAAGCCTTTTATTAACTTCCATTTAATACTTAAAACATACACTACCTAAATTTGTCCACACTCTTTAACAGTATTTAATCTTCAATTAAAACACCTAGAGCAGAAAACTCTGATAACCGACTACAAGAAAAAGCTTATTGACCTAGCAAATTGTTGCCCATGTGACTTTTTTATTTCTGCATATTAAAAATGTCATCTTTATGTTTTGAGTGGAAAAAAATCTGCAGAAATAATGAAGGTGAACAAAGGAGGATGAGGAGGCAATTTAACAAGGAGCAGTGACTGCTGCTATGCCGATGGCTGAACTGGGGTTCGCGTCATGGACATAGATGGCCCATGCAGCTGCAGGAACATGTTGGATCAATGAACTGTTTTTCATACAGGGTTATAAACAAAGTTCAAATATAGGGTTAGAGGCACCTTGGACTTTCTGTACAAGACCAGACCCTCAACACTTCTGTGTGCCATTGCGGCCTCTGCTCCCTCCGTTGTCTCCAATTGGACAGGCTTTTATGGAATTAGCACCTATTTCCCTTTTACTGTCAACACCCTTGCAAATTTGTTATGGTGGGACAGTGACAAGATGAAAGCAAACCCACGGCCATGGATTTGTTTAATGTTAATGGGGCCAATAGCTTTACTGTAGACATAATCTAGTTGGCAGTACAGCCTCCTGATCACAACTTCATGTGGCTGGGAGAGTGCAGTGGCACCCCCTACCTTTCTGGACTTCACCTGGTTCCTTCATGAGCCTGGGACCATTGAAAGATGCAGGGGCTTACAGGATTGTCAAGCGGATAGAGATCGAGAAACACCCCCACTGACATTGACTCCAAAATGTTCAAGTTCAGAGCTGTCAAAATCCAGGCACAATGGCCAAGGTGTATAAAGAGATTGGGAACTCTGCCCTCACTCTGCTTAGAGCAGCCATTCTCTACTGGGGTTCCTTCAGGGGTTGTCAGGGGTCATGACTGATTGAAATCTCATTTGATGGTTCCTACATTGTTCTGGAGGCAACTCCACTTGGTAGTGCCACCTGCGGGACACCAATGATCTTTCCGTTTTAAAAGGGTGGCATGCTAACCACCCCTGCAAGGGAAGCATTCTTCCTAATGGCCACCACTATATAGTAAGTCATATTTTTCCCACTGACCCTTAAAGCGGAGTTCCACCCTAAAATTCATACATTATCAGACTCCTAGAAAACTATAAAAAAACATTTGGAGGAAAAAAAATGTTTTTACTTACCAGAATCACCCTGTTGCTATGTACAAAGAAAAAGAGCCGCTGCTCCAGGTGTATGATGATAACCTGAGGTGGAATGTCCCGTAGAGTGCCAGCCCCGGCCTGCCTCCGTGGGAAACTTGTAAGAAAAGAAATGGCTGCACATCCAGGAATTCCGATTGCCTTTTATTGTTCAAAGTGATAACACCAAAGACACCAACACGAGGTCACGTAGACGCGTTTCACACAAACATCTTGTGCTTAATCATGTTGCTATGTAGTCCTTCTAATCTGCCACTTCCTCCCTCGCCTCTGCTCCTGGGAAATGATGACACATCATTTCCCAGGAGTCTGTGGGCAGTACTGTGATCAAGAATCGCGTTATTTCCTGACAGGAAATGACACGATTTAGGGCGGATCACAGCGCCAAGATATGTTTATGTATGTTGCCATAAAAACTAGGCGGGACCTTACTCTGTCACCGCCCCTTGTTATGGCAACTTTAGAAACAAATCGGCGCTACAGCCGCCGTTGAATAGCGCATGTGCGAGATCGAGAGGTGCATGCTGGTTACCCAGCATGCACCTCACCAAAGCAAACCAGGAAGAGATAACGATTGGGCTTAACATGCCCACAGTAAAGATGGAAACAGCCAGAACAGGGGGGGGAGAATATATTCAGTAAGTGATTTATATTGTTAATAAATACTTAAGGAACTTTATCTAAACGTTATTGTATTTAATTACTACTAATGCTAGGATCAATAAAAAAAACTCCACTTTAATAAATTGGTTTTAACAGGGGTTATGTGAGAATGAAGAAATATTTCAAGGGTTCCTCCAAGGCAAGGGTCTCCAAACTTTCAAAAGAAAGGGCCATTTTACTGTCTTTCAGACTTTAGGGGGGGAGGACTGTGCCCAGTGTGATTAAGCAATACACAATCTTTGGTATTAGGGGGAGAAATAGTTGAGATTGTTGGCAGGAAAAGTGCCATATTTTTTTGTCAGTGGAAAGAAAAATGCCCCAATCGTTGGTGTTAGTGGGAGGTGACCCATTGTTGGTGTCAGCGGCAGGAATTATGCCCCATAGTTGGTGTCAGTGGCAGAATTAATGCCTCAAGGGCTGGATAAAAACAAGCAAATGGCCGCAGTATGGAGACCACTGCTTGGAGTTTTCATGTTCTTCACTTTGCCTGTGGGGGTTTTCTCTGGGTATTCCGGTTTCCTCCCACATTGCAAAGACATGCTGGTAGGTTGATTGGCCCCAGTATGTGTATGTATGTATGTGAGTTAGGGACCTTAGGTTTTAAGCTCCTTGAGGGCATAGATGAAAAAGACACATGTCCATTTAGTTCAACAAACAGAAAAAAAAATTACCGTATATACTCGAGTATTTTCAGCACATTTTTTTTGTGCTGAAAATGCCCCCCTCGGCTTATACTCGAGTCACCTTTTTGCGCCTGATCTCCCAGATTTGGGGACCCGGTACTGGCCGTCCGTAGGTCCCCTGGACACCAAACTTGGCACACATGTAGCTCCACTCTTCCTCTACAAGTGTGCACAGTTTGTTGTCCGGGGGACCTACAGCTGGGGAGCGCCGATTTTTCAAAGCCGGGCACCCCTTCCATAGACTCCCATGTTAAATTGTAATTTCTCCTGTAAGTTTGGGGACCCGGTACCGGCCGGTCATAGGTCCCCTGGACCTGAAACTTGGCACACGTGTAGCCCTATTTCTCATCTACAAGTGTGCAAAGTTTGTTGTCCTGGGGACCTACAGCTGGGGAGCTCCGATTTTTCAAAGCTGGGCACCCCTTCTATAGACTCCCATGTTAAACGTCAGTCTAGTCATGGGCACAGTGAGGCATGCAGATAGACACCCTAGGCTTATACTCGAGTCAATACTTTTTCCCAGTTTTTTTGTGGCAAAATTAAGTGCCTCGGCTTATATTCGGGTCGGCTTATACTCGAGTATATACAGTAAAAAAAGAAAACCTCCATTTCCAGAACCCTAAACCCACAGAGGAAGGGGGAAAAAAACAATAAAGAATAGTACAATTTGCTCCAGCGGGAAAAAAAAATCCTTCCTGACCCCCTGAAGGCAATAGGACATTCCCTGGAATTTTCTTGTGTAATATCATAGAGCATGCCAGCTCAAACCCCAAGTTCCCTAGTGCTGGCATAGCAATGACAATCTCTGGCAGAAAAAAGTGTTTAGTAGTTTGGAGAAATCAAATAAAATTTAACCCGTGACTGTTAACGGACTTCCTTCCATCGCTGCTTTTTACACCGTGTCAAGAAATATAACCCTACAATTTACGTATAGAGTCCCTCAACATTTTACAGATTTTCTGATCTTCTGACTCAACATGCTGATTACGTTCATGACATAATGGGCCATGTACATGACATGTCAACACAAATAATGTGGAATGTATTAGACTAGCCGGTCCCTTGTCCTTATATTACAGATTCCAATACTTGTACATCTTGCATACTACAAGACGTGTTGTGAGTCTATGTTGGTTTCCCCTCGTGGCTTCTTGAGTTCAAAAGTCTACCAATAATTTTTGACCTGCTGTGGTAAGAGGAAAAAACGATGAAATTGATATAGATTTTATACGCTGGGACAATATATACTGTAACAAAATATGAGGCTACTTTAGTTTTGGCCATTTACCCACTTAATTGTCATGTGGGGGGCAAACGTTATGTCCATTTTTTAGTATGAAAGAACACTGGAAAGACACTTAGGCTGGATTTAGGCCTCATTCACATAGGCATACTATAGTGTACAGTGACTTGTAGTTTCGCAACAGCTGGAGGGCCACCAGTTTGAGACCCCTGGTGTACACCCTTGCAAGGGCTGTGTTTTCCCGCACAGGAATCCACAGGTATTCCATGCATCCTCATGCAGACAGTCCTATTCATTTTATTTGGTACGCAAAGGCTGCATGGACAAAGCCACTGCTCCCAACTTGACAGCCATGTGGGTGCACGACCCCCAAAACACTCTGTCTGCGTTCAGGGCCACGCACCCACACGATTATCAAACTGGGAGCAGCAGCCTTGTCCAAACAGCCGCTGCTTACCAATTGACATGAAAGGGACTGCCTGCATGGGAGATGCACAGAACAAGAACAAGGGCTAGGACTTTCAGCACCATTTGTTTTCAAGGCACCTGGAATGTATTTAACTGATACAATTAAGGTTTAACAGTGAGGAGGGCCTGAGGGGCAGGGGGCCAAAAATTATGCTTATTCTCAGTGTGGAAGCAGTGGTCTCTCTGCAAAGGTTCCCTTCAGAGTCAGAATTAGAGCTCACTAATCAGCAGGAAGCATGAGCTTGCCTGGTTTCAGAGCTATAGGCCTAACTTAGCAGGAAGGGAAGGGGGGGGGGCATAACAGAACTCTGCAGCTAGAGCGCTGCTTCCACACAGATTTCAAAAGCCAGGAGACAGGCTTTTTTTACTTTGAGATTATGTAGTTTTTGATGCACCTCTTTTCTGCAAAGACCAGAAGTTCAGGGAAGCAGCAAAGAGAGAGCAGGAACCAGCATGACTGAAAGTTGTAAATGCTGGGGAATGAATGTTAACAAATAGTTTTTGAGGAGTGTTTATTCTATTGTGCTTAAAGTGTTAACAGGGTTGTTGTTAATATACCTGCTATATACCTGTTTTCAGAGCGCCGCTCGGGACTCACGTGACCCGCTGCCTCTCTCCTCTCTCGGCCTGACAGCTGCAGTGGGCGGGGCCGAGGATCCCCCACTGACGTCAGTCAGGAGGGAAGGAGGAGAGGAGGAGAGAGGCAGCACTTACTACTTTACATTGTAGCAAAGTGTTATTTCTTCAGTGTTGTCACGTGAAAAGATATAATAAAATATTTACAAAAATGTGAGGGGTGTACTCACTTTTGTAAAATACTGTCTACGTGTAAAGCGCTGCCTAATTTGTGTTAAATAAACAGAGAATGCAGAAGAAAAAAAATGCAAAGGGTTTAAAGGAGTAGGGAGCAGCACAGTGGGTAAGTGGTTAGCACTTCCCCCAAGTGGCACTAGGGTCATCGGTTCAAATTCCAACCACGGCACTACCTGTATGTGTATGTATGTATGTGAGTTAGGGACCTTAGGTTTTAAGCTCCTTGAGGGCAGGGACTGATGTGAATGTATAATATATATGTAAAGTGCTGCGTAAATTGACTACATATATATATAAGTACCTGTAATAATAATAAAGGAGTAATAGGGCCAAAGCTCTTTTGGCTCTACTTCTGCCGGGGATCACAGGAGTGGACTATGTTTTGCACTCCTGTGACCCGTATTCAGCTAACGGGGGATAAAGTCTGCTGTCGGCTGACGCTATTCAGCCGGCCCAGGCTCTGGGGAGATCCCCACTTAAATGTTGGGATCCACTCAGATGCCCTGACCGGCAGCTGGCTCAGACTCTCAGCATCCAGCTGAGAGGCTGAGCCCGCTGCTCCCACCCCCTGTATACCCTGGAGCCCCAGTGAGCACTGGAGGGGCAGAGAGAGCCGGTGACTAAAGACCAAGAACTGAGATATCAGTGATTTTTGATCGCTCAAGTTCTCGGTCTTAGAAGTGGTGGGGGACACATGCTGCATCCACCTAGGCGAGTATGTAAGTTTTTTTTTTTTCAATGCCAAACTTCTCTTTTAACCACTTCGCACCAGCTGTACCCATATATGTGGCCTCTCGGTGGTTGGGCCTTAACGCCAAGCGGCCGCATATATGTGCACCAGAATGTAAACAAAGCTGTGTTGAGGGCATGCGTCCGGCACAGTTACCGGCAGCTAACAGGAAAGCTCCCGATCTCTACTTGTGATCGGAAGCTTTCCAAACATGTGACCGCCATGACAGCCAGAGATTGAGATGTCTCCAAAACTTTATTCAGCGATCACATCGTTACAGAAAAAAAGCAACGTTTCGGAGCCATGGAGGACCGCTTCTTCATCAGGCATGTGACAGCCAATCACAGCGGTTCACTTGATCAGAAACCCCTCCCACCTCCAGGCATGAGAAACCCCTTAAAGGGCCGGGAGGCGCCGGTGTTAAGGGATTAATACTACTATATGAAAGAGTAATATCAGCTCTCTGCCAACTCAATAATGAAGGAGGTGAAGCACATTAGTGTTGTCTTTTTTTTCCCCCTCCTGTAAGCATGTTCACTGGCAGCAAAGTGATTTCCAAAAAAATCTGACAGAAACTGCTGTTTTATTCTGTGTCTGCTGTTCAAGTGACTCGAGAAAGCTAACATAAATACAGTGCCTTGAAAAAGTATTCATACCCCTTGAAATTTTCCACATTTTTGTCATGTTACAACCAAAAACATAAATGTATTTTATTGGGATTTTATGTGCTAGACCAACACAAAGTGGCACATAATTGTGAAGTGGAAGGAAAATAATAAATGGTTTTGAATTTTTTTTTTATAAACAAATACGTGAAAAGTGTGGGGGGTACATTTGTATGGAGCCCAACTGAGTCAATACTTTGTAGAACCCCCTTTCTCTGCAATTATAGCTGCAAGTCCTTTTGGGGATGTCTCTACCAGCTTTGCACATCTAGAGAGGGACATTTTTGCCCATTCTTCTTTGCAAAATAGCTCAAGCTCTGTCAGATTGGATGGAGAGCGTCTGTGAACAGCAATTTTCAAGTCTTGCCACAGATTCTCAATTGGATTTAGGTATTGACTTTGACTGGTCCATTCTAACACATGAATATGCTTTGATCTAAACCATTCCATTAAAGCTTTGGCTGTATGTTTGGGGTCGTTTTCCTGCTGGAAGGTGAACCTCCGCCCCAGTCTCAAGTCTTTTTTCAGACCCCAACATGTTTTCTTATAAGATTGTCCTGTATTTGGCTCCATCCATCTTCCCATCAACTCTGACCAGCTTCCCTGTCCCTGCTGAAAAAAAACATCCTCACAACATGATGCTTCCACCACCATGTTTCACAGTGGGGATGGTGTGTTCAGGGTGATGTGCAGTGTTAGTTTTCCGCCACACACAGCGTTTTGCTTTTAGGCCAAAAATTTTAATTTTGGTCTCATCTGACCAGAGCACCTTCTTCCACATGTTTGTTGTGTCCCCCATATGGCTTCTTGCAAACTGCAAACGGGACTTATTTTGGATTTCTTTCAACAATGTCTTTCTTCTTGTCACTCTTCCATAAAGACCAGATTTGTGGAGAAGCACGACTAATAGTTGTCCTGTGGACAGATTCTCCCACCTGAGCTGTGGATCTCTGCAGCTCCTCCAGAGTTACCATGGGCCTCTTGGCTGCTTCTCTGATGAATGCTCTCCTTGCCCGGCCTGTCAGTTTAGGTGGACGGCCATGTCTTGGTAAGTTTGCAGTTGTGCCATACTATTTCTATTTTCGGATGATGGATTGAACAGAGCTCCGTGAGATGATCAAAGCTTGGGATATTTTTTATAACCTAACTCTGCTTTATACTTCTCCACAACTTTATCCCTGACCTGTCTGGTGTGTTCCTTGGCCTTCATGATGCTGTTTGTTCACTAAGGCTCTCTAAAAAACCTCTATGGGCTTCACAGAACAGCTGTATTTATACTGAGATTACATTACACCCAGGTGGACTCTATTTACTAATTAGGTGACTTCTGAAGGCAATTGGTTGCACTAGATTTTAGTTAGGGGTACCAGAGTAAAGGGGGCTGAATACAAATGCACGCCACACTTTTTACATATTTATTTGTAAAAAAAAAGAAAACCATTTATAATTGTCCTTCCACTTCACAATTATGCATTACTTCTCAAAAATCCCCAAAAATACATTTACATTTTTGGTTGTAAGGCTTCATGTACACGGGACGTTGTTCAACCTCTCCTGAACGATTTAACTTGACAGCTAGAAACCGGCGTCTAAAAACTTCCATTTAGTCGCGTTTGCATGCCATGTTTAGCTGCGTTTGCGTCTAGAAGCATTTGAAAATAAAATGATTATTATTATTTTTTGGTTAACCACTTCAATACCATGCACTTATACAACTTCCTGCCCAGGCCAATTTTGAGCTTTCAGCACTTTCGCAATTTGAATGACAATTGCGCGGTCATGCAACACTGTACCCAAACAAATGTTTTATCATTCTGTTCCCACAAATAGAGCTTTCTTTTGGTGGTATTTGACCACCTCTGCAGTTTTTATTTTTTGCGCAACAAATAAAAAAAGAGCGAAAATTTTGTAAAAAAACAACGTTTTTCTTTGTTTCTGTTATTTTTTTTGTAAATAAGTACCTTTTCTTTTTCAATGGGGGCACTGATATGGCTGCACGGATGGGCACTGATAAGGCGGCACTGATGGGCACCGATGAGGTGGTACCAATGAGGTGGCACTGATGGGCACTCATGCCACTGATGGGCATTCATAGGCGGCACTGATAGGTGGCACGGGCGGGCACTGATAGGTGGGCACTGATGACACTGGTGGGTGGAATTGCTGGGCATCACAAATGTTTTTGTGCCATGATGGTGCCAATCAGTGGGCAGTGATTGGCATATGTTGTGCATACATTTTTACATGTGGATGGCCATGGGGGACTTGCCTGGCCATCCACATGTAAGGTGCTTCCCTGGTGGTCCTGGGCGGCATTCCTGGTGGTCCAGTGTGGGCATCCGAGGGGGGGCTGCGCTGATAAACAATCAGCGCAAACCCCGTCAGAAGAGCCGCCGATCGGCTCTCCTCTACTCGCGTCTGTCAGACGCGAGTGAGGAAGAGCCGATCAACGGCTCTTCCTGTTTACATCGTGATCAGCCGTGATTGGACACGGCTGATCACGTGGTAAAAAGCCTCCGCCGGAGGCTCTTTACCGAGATCGGTGTTGCGGTATATCAGACTGACACACCGCACCACCGATCGCCGCGATGCGCGCTCCCACGCATATGATGCCCAGTCAGGATAACTGAACCACCGCCCGGCCGTCATTCTGCTATAGGCCAGGCGGGAAGTGGTTAAAATGAAAAACGTCTGTAAACGAAACACTGCTAAGCGTGAGTTGCCACGTTTAGCCGCATTTGGCACTTGAAATGCCTCTAAACTCAGCTTCTGAACGCAATTTTTTGGGTTCCAGAAAAAGCCTCTAAACTCAACTGCCTAGAAACGACTGTAAACGACCCTGTGTACATGTACTGATAAGATAACAAAGGCGAGTTCAGGAGCAGTTTAAAAAAATGCCCAACTGCGCCTAAACCTCAGTTTACCAGCAGTGTACATGAGGCCTAACATGGCAAAACGTGGAAAATTTTAAGGGGTGTGAATACTTTTTCAAGGCACTGTATAATGTTACCTATACTAGCTATCTTTAATAACGCATGTTATTCCCCCCCCCCCCAAGATTGCATTAAAGGGATTTAACACTTGTCTGGAATTCACCTTTAAATAAACAATCTGCTCTGCAAGCAGTAAAAATAAACTGTATAAACAGTATAATTGTACGCAGGTTGGCTTTCTCTGCTTTCAAAAAAGCCCATTTATAAAAAAGAAAACACAATGGCTTGTTGACAACTCAACTCAACTCAACTCGGCAGGCTAAAAATAAAAACGGAGCGCAGACGCGGGCAGACACAATGGTAAAGAGAAGGGGAAGCATTTCATCGCACACAGCCCCGTAACATTGGCATTTGTCAATGCAAACTGCTCAGGGTGCCCCGGGGACAGGCGACTACAAAGAGAGCACATAGCGTCCGTCTACTGGGAGAGGACGGGGTGAGAACTCGGCCTCTGTGCTGATGAAAAGACAACTTTATTGATCACAATGAGTGTATTCTGCACCCACGGCCAGTCTATGAAATCTTTGTGGGAACAAGACGTGGCACATTTCGAAGATTCTTCCTTCTTTGTGGATCAGATGCAGCGATAAGAACCTTCCTTGGCTCTCTGTGAGCTGTATGCTGTGACATACATTTACTGTTAAAAATATCAATAAAACAAATGTCTGTATAAAAAAGAAAAAACTCTAATGCCGCGTACACACGATAGATTTTTTCGATGGTGAAAACACCGTCGAGAAAATCGACGTGAAAAACGAGGAACAGCTTGTTCCCCCCCACACACGGCTGTTTTAAATGACTTTTTTTTTTGTCGAAAAAAACGACCGTGTGTGGGCTCCCCGGCAGTGTTTCCCTATGGAAAAACTGCCGCGGAAAAAAACGACGGGAATCACGACGAGAAAAATTAGAGCATGTTTTAATTTTTCTCGTCGTGACTAATGCCGTTTTTCCCATCGAGTAAAACGAGAAAAAGCGCACAGACGATCGTTTTTCTCGTCCAAAAGGAAAAAATGTAATTTCTTTCTCGTACATCACGGGACACAGAGCGACATAGTCATTACTAATGGGTTATATAGATACCGTCAGGTGCTGGCACTGGCAACTTCCAAAACCGGAAGTACCTCCCCTATATAAGCCCCTCCCATCCGGGAGCACCTCAGTTTTTTGCCAGTGTCTAAGGTGTTGGCCAAGAAGAAACATGTGTTTTTCACTGAGCTTGCGTACAGGTTCTTTTGGGCCTCAGTAAGCTATTCCGGATCCGACCAAAAAAGCTTCATAGCTAAACGGTCGGTACCCGGGCCTTGCAGAGAAGAGCAAGGTTTTGCCTGTAATGCTTCTCTTAGGAGGGCTGGACCCTGGGATCCAGAGCTCTGGTCATACCCACAACCAAGATGTTTTCTGTGCAGGGTGCTATACAGGTCCAGGGGAGTGGAATCCTTGGGAACCCGGTCCCTGAAGGTTTGATTACAATGCCTGCCGTGATAGGTGAAGTTTGGGCTTCTGTGGACCAAACAGAGTCCTGCGGCGAGGAAAAGGTAAGTGGGGGCCCTCGGGAACTTGGTTCTATTGAGGGACCCCCAAGCCTATTTTGTCTTTCTGCCTGTTACCTAAGGTATTCCCGCTAATATTCTGTGTATGCCTGTTACTACTGAGAAAATGTAAAAATTGTAATAGTAGGCAAGAAAAAAAAAAAAAAAAAATGTAAGACCGCGGTACCTGTGTTAGACACTAGAGGCCGCTATGGTTCTTTTTTCTTGTAATGTGGATTTTTTTCTTCCAGAATCAAATCCAGGCAGTTGGTATGTTCTCTCCTGGGAAGCTGTCTCCTCTGCCCTGTTGCTGCGCTCATCCATCCCTGGGCCCTGCGGCAAAGGGACCCTGGCTCCCATCTAGCTCCTTGTTGTTTTCAAAAAAGGCGCCGAAGGCGCACGTGCCCACGCGCGTGCACGCGCCTCTATTCATAGAGGCGATCTGGAAAAAGGGGCGGAGCGGGTGGATGACGCTCAGGTGTGCGCCGCGGCGCTACTGCGCATGTGCGGGCGTCCAGCGTGTTTTAAAGCACATTATAGCTGGCTGTTGAAGTGCACAGACAGAGCTAGCAACAATATAAAGGCACACAGAGGCGGTTGATGCAGGCATCCCCTAGAAAGGCACTTTAGTAGACACCAACTGTGATATAGCAGCAATTGTGCTAGACTATTCTCAGTAAAGTGGTGTATTACGGCTGGAATACCTCAGCTTTAGGCTTAGGAATATGCCGTCCAGAAGCTCCGGAACTGAATCTTCCAGGAAGCGAAGGGGGTCTCATCGGGCTCTGAGGATCTTGGGCATACTTCTGCTGCACCAGTCTCCCCTGAAGTTCAGAGGTAAGTGACCATAGAGACCCCGCAGGGGTACTTGGTACTGTGGCTGTCCTCAGTTCACCTGCTCCTGTGTATGTAACAGAGGAGGTTTTTTCCTCAGCTCTGGGAGGATTAGAGAGAGATTGTCAACATTGATCGCTGCCTCCCTGTCAGGGAAAGCACGCCCGATCTCCGTCTCCTCCTTCAGAGTGCCTGTTAGCAGAGCAACAGTCCCATACAGGGATCGACCTGCCTGAAGGGGATCAGGATGAGGTTGATTCTGTTATAGAGGAATCAACAGTGGAGGAACCTTTCTCAGCATCTCAAGCTGAAAGATTATGGGTTCAGTCTCTGACTAACATGGTCCGATCAGCATTTAAAAATGCACCTTGCGGAACCATCAACCACTACTGTATCCTCGTTGGGGTCGCTAGAAGCCCCCAGAATGTCTGTTCTTTTCCACTTCACCCTTTACTGAAAGGGCTTATTTACCAGGATTGGGAACGTCCTGAGAAAATATTTATTCCCCCAAGAGATTTCCGGTGGTCTATCCCATGGAGGATAAGTTCATCAAAAAAAAAATGGAAGGTCCCTACAGTGGATGCAGCCATCTCTTGTATGTATAAATCACTGACATGTCCAGTGGATAATGTCCAAATGTTCAAGAACCCAATAGATAAAAGATTGGAGTCCTTATGAAAGTCTGCTTCTTTCTACAGCAAGCTTGGTGACACAACCAGCAGTAGCAGCTATTGGGGTCTGCTAAGCAGTGAAGGATCAGTTGAAACAGGTCTTGAGGGACTTGACAGATCAGCAGGCTTTGCCCTAGCTGATCTACCTAGAGCCTTAGGCTTTGCGGTTGACGCCATAAAGGATTCAGTCCATCACGCCTCCCGCCTTACGCTGTCTATAGTACATATGCGTAACCTTCTATGGCTCAAAAACTGGTCTGCTGAAGCTCCCTGTAAAGAATGGCTGGTTAGCGTCCCATTTCATGGTGAACGCTTATTCAGGGAAAACCTGGACAAATATATCCAGAAAATTTCCAGCGGTAAATACGCTCTTGCCGGTTAAAAACAGAGTTAGAGGTCCCTCTTTAAGAGGCCTGCTTCTCCAGTCCCTGAGGCATCGGCTGTGTAACAGTTCCGACGGCCTCCTCGGTCAATTCCCGGGGGTAAAAAACAGGGACAATAGCAGGGTAATGAGAAACCCTGGGTCAGGGGAGGTACAAAACCTCCCCCAAAGTTAAATTCATTGAGGGTTGCCCCCACTCAGTCGGGTGGGGGGAGGACTCCAGTTGTTCGCAAGAGACCTGGCGGGACACGATCAAGCAGATAGGTGCTCTCCGCGGTATGTTTGGGATACAGTTTGGAGTTAAAAGACTCTCCTCCTTCCCATTTTTGAGGTCAAACGTGCCAAGGGATCCCCGGAAGAGAGAGTCCCTCCTGTGGCACTAGAACAACTATTGCTCCAAGGAGTAATTATGGAGGTTCCCCTGGAAGAATGAGGGTTCGGGTTTTACTCAAACCTCTTTACAGTCCCGAAGCAAACGCGGACGGGAGGCCCATATTAATTCTAAAAGGGCTATACAAATTCCTGTATATCAGGACTTTCCGATGGAGTCGATCCGATCAGTGGCCACTACCCTACAAGGGCAGGATTGGTTAGCCGCGATCGACATCAAAAGATGCTTATTTGCACATTCCCATCTTTCCAGTCCACCAAAAATTTCTACGCTTTGCAGTAGAAGGGCGCCATTTTCAGTTCAGAGCCTTACCCTTCGGTTTGGCCACAGCACCACGAGTGTTTACAAAAATTCTGGCCCTTTATTGGCCAATCTAAGAACACAAGGTGTAATGATAATGGCATATCTAGATGACTTGTTGCTGATAGACCACTCAGTGAAAAAACTAGAAGTGGTTGTTCGCGAGACAATCAAGTATCTGGAATATCACGGTTGGATTATCAACCGAGACAAGTCAGCCCTAAAACCAGTCAAAAGTCTGGAATACTTGGGGCTAAGGTTGGATTCAGGCCAGAGAAAAATATTCTTGCCTTGAGGAAAGGTGTTGTCTTTGAAAGATTTGATCCACTTAGTGGGTACAAAAAAGACAGCCGTCCATACGCCTGTGCATGAGGCTGCTGGGAAAAATGGTGGCATCATTCGAAGCAGTACCCTATGGTCAATTCCATTCAAGGAATTTGCAAGGGGCCATACTGTCAGCCTGGAACAAAAAAGTTCAGGCCCTAGACTTACAATGTCCTTGTCCCCTTCCGTTCGCAAGAGCCTCCGTTGGTGGTTGGTTCCCCAGAATCTGGAAAAAGGGAAATCCTTCAGTCCGATTTCTTGGAAGGTGGTCACTACAGATGCCAGCCTTATAGGCTGGGGAGCTGTACTGGAGCAATAGTCTCTCCAGGGCAGATGGTCGGATGCAGAAAAGGCCCTGCCCATCAATCTCTTAGAGATACGAGAGCCCGGTATGCCCTAGTAGCATGGACATCCAAACTCCAAGGGTCCCCTGTCAGAATTCAATCAGACAATGCCACAGCAGTGGCATATATCAATCATCAGGGGGGCACCAGGAGTCGTGCAGCCCAGAGGGAAGTAAATTACATCCTGAAATGGGCAGAAAGATATGTCCCAGCCATATCTGCAGTATTCATTCCAGGAGTGGAGAATTGGAAGGCGGACTTTCTAAGTCGCCAGCAATTATGCCCAGAGGAAGGGTCCCTTCACCCCGAGGTTTTCTGGACAATATGTCAGCGGTGGGGAACATCGGATGTAGATTTTCTAGCATCAACGCAAAGGTGGACAGGTTTGTCTCTCGGACAAGGGATCCCCTAGCTTGCGGCTCGGATGCCCTAGTGTTCCCTTGGGATCAGTTCAAGCTGATATATGCATTTCCACCGCCACAATTGTTACTTCGATTACTCCGCAGAATCAGGGTAGAAAAGAAACCAGTGATTCTGGTGGCTCCAGCGTGGCCCGAAGAGCGTGGTACGCGGAGATTGTAAAATATCAGTGGGGAGTCCTTGGACTCTCCCACGTCGTCCGGACCTGCTTTCGCAAGGACCGATATACCACCCTTCCTTACCAGCCCTAGGTTTGACGGCCTGGCTATTGAAGCCCACATTCTAAAAAAGAGAGGGCTCTCTAATTCTGTGGTATCTACCATGATCAATGCCAGGAAGCCGGTATCCAGGCAGATCTACTATAGAATCTGGAAGGCGTACATCGCCTGGTGTGAGGCCAAGAAATGGCATCCACGTAAATACGTAATAGGTAGGATTCTGGACTTCCTACAATGGGCTGTAGATAGGAAGCTTGCCTTGAGTACTATCAAGGGTCAGATTTCGGCCTTGTCAATATTTTTTCAAAGGCCCTTGGCTTCGCATTCACTAGTCAAAGCCTTTATACAAGGAGTGATGCGTATTAGTCCTCCGGTTAATATCCCCATATGTCCATGGGATCTAAACTTGGTTCTGTCGGTTCTACAGAAACAACCATTTGAACCATTACAGCATATTTCTTTGGTTCTTCTCACCAGGAAATTGATTTTTCTAGTAGCCATTTGTTCGGCTAAAAGAGTGTCGGAATTAGCAGCTATGTCCTGTAAGGAGCCATATCTGGTTATCCATAAGGACAGAGTAGTGTTACGTCCTCATCCAGCCTTTCTTCCTAAGGTGGTATCGAGGTTTCATTTGAACCAAGATGTGGTTCTTCCTTCTTTTTTCCCCAAACCTACTTCGGTAGAGGAAAAGTTATTGCATTCTTTGGATGTAGTAAGAGCAGTTAAAGCTTATCTAAAAGCCACTGCTCAGATTCGCAGAACGGATACTTTGTTTATTCTGCCGGAAGGCCCCAGAAAGGGTCAGGCAGCGTCAAAATCTACTTTAGCCAAGTGGATTCGACAGGTCATTATGCAAGCTTATGGCTTGAGAAGGAGACCGCCTCCGTTCAAAGTTAGGGCGCACTCCACAAGAGCAGTTGGAACTTCATGGGCAGTGCATCACCAGGCCTCCCTGGCTCAAATCTGTAAGGCCGCAACATGGTCTTCAGTACACACGTTTACTAGGTTCTACCAGGTGGACGTTAGAAGTCAGGAGGATGTCGCCTTTGGGCGCAGTGTGTTGCAGGCCGCAAAAGATCCTCATGTCTGATAGCGCTCAGCTTATATATGGTGTATCCCCCCCCTCATTTGGCATTGCTTTAGGACATCCCATTAGTAATGACTATGTCGCTCTGTGTCCCGTGATGTACGAGAAAGAAAATAGGATTTTTATAACAGCTTACCTGTAAAATCCTTTTCTTGGAGTACATCACGGGACACAGAGCTCCCGCCCCTCTTTGGGGACACTTATTGCTTTGCTACAAAACTGAGGTGCTCCCGGATGGGAGGGGCTTATATAGGGGAGGGTACTTCCGGTTTTGGAAGTTGCCAGTGCCAGCACCTGACGGTATCTATATAACCCATTAGTAATGACTATGTCGCTCTGTGTCCCGTGATGTACTCCAAGAAAAGGATTTTACAGGTAAGCTGTTATAAAAATCCTATTTTTTCTCGACGGGAAAAATGATCGTGTGTACGCGGCATAATGCCGCGTACAGACGATCGGACATTCCGACAACAAAACCGTGGATTTTTTTCCGAAGGATGTTGGCTCAAACTTGTCTTGCATACACACAATCACACAAATGTTGTCGGAAATTGCGAACGTCAAGAACGCGGTGACGTACAACACGTGCGACGAGCCGAGAAAAATTAAAGTTCAATAGCCAGTGCTTGATTCCAAGCATGCGTGGAATTTTGCGGGTCGGAATTGTGTGCACACGGTCGGAATTTCCGACAACAAGTTTTGTTGTCGGAAAATTTGAGAACCAGCTCTCAAATTTTTGGTGTCGGAAATTCTGAATTCCATGTCTAATGCAATATGTATCTTTATTACTATAGGAAAAAAAGAGAACAGGACTGTGCTTTCACACGCTTGCTGCTTTTAAAGATCACATCCTGTTTCCTTTTTCACATTTTTAAAAAAAAACTCTCCAGATGCCAGTGTATTTCTATCTCTATGGACTCGCTGTGATTGAAGAAAGAATTCAAAAATAAAAAGTCAAGTGTTTAAAAAATTTAAGTACATAAAAAAAAAAAAAAAAGAATTTTGTAATATATTTAATTTTTTTTTTAATTTAAAAAACATTTACCAAAATAAAGCCTCAAGTTGCACGTCTTTGTACAGGAATTTTTGTATGCGTTTCAGGCTTGGGTGCTTTTTTTCTGCTTTTAAAAGGAACACTAAAGACATTTTTTTTTTAAAATAACAAACATGTTATACTTACCTCCGCTGTGCAGTTCGTTTTGCACAGAGCGGCCCCGATCCTCGTCTTCTGGGGTCCCGTGGCGGCTGTTTCGGCTCCTCCCCGCAATCACTCACCACCTATATGCGAGCTCGCATGGTGGTGAGTGATTGCGGGCACGCTCCTGTGATACAGCCGGCGGCTATAGCCGCTCACTGCATCACTAGGCCCCGCCCCCCGGTGTGCCGCATCATTGGATGTGATTGACAGCAGCTTGAGCCAATGGCTGCGCTGCTTTCAATCCATCCACTGTAACCAATCAACGGCCAGGCTGAGCGGCGTAGAGGATGTCGGGGGCGAGCGCGGGACTTTCGAGGGGTCAGGTAAGCTAAACGGGGGGCCAGGGGGAGCCGGTATTGTTGGATGTTTTTTCACCTTAATGCATAGAATGCATTAAGGTGAATTTTTTTTTTACCTTTACAACCCCTTTAACCACTTCCATACTGGGACCGGGTCATTGTAAATTGACGCCGGCAGGAACCCTCTCTCCCTCCGGGTGAACGTCATATGACATCCTGGGTTTGAAGGGGGATATCTGAATGATGCCTGCAGCTAGAGGCATCATTCAGATATCCTTGTTTTCAGCCGGCGATTCTGCGCACCATAAGAACGATCATAGCAGCGGTTCTGCCGCTTGATCGTTCTTATAGGCGGCGGGAGGGGACATCGCCCCCCTCCCGCCGCCATCCGGTGCTTCTCCGGGCTCTCCCGTGCCATCAGGGACACGGAGAGAATTGTCGGCGCCGGTGGTGGGTCACGTGACGAGCATAGAGATGACTGGTGACCAGATGGTCACCAGTCATCTCTATGACCGTCAGAGGCCCGAAAGCGATGTGATGACGTCACGCCCGGGTCCTCAGATGTAAACAAAGCCACTATTGCGGCTAGTAAGCATGAGATCAGTGAATTTTTTTTCACAATCTCATGCTTTCCAGCCTGGAGGAGAGATGTGGGGGTCTTATTGACCCTGCATCTCTCCATAAAGAGGACCTGTCACACACATTCCTATTACAAGGGATGTTTACATTCCTTGAAATAGGAATAAAAGTGATCAAAAAAAAAAAAAAAGTGTAAAAAAAAAAGTAATAAAAAAAGAAAAGTAAAATAAATAAAAAATAATAATAATAATATTTTTTTTTAAATACCCCTGTCCCCGGTAGCTCGCGCTCAGAAGCGGAAGCACATGTAAGTCCCGCCCACATATGTAAACGCCGTTCAAACACATATGTGAGGTATCGCCGCGTGCGTTAGAGCGTGTGCAACAATTCTAGCACTAGACCTCCTCTGTAACTCTAACCTGGTAACCTGTAAAAAATTTCAAAGCGTCGCCTATGGAGATTTTTAAGTACCGAAGTTTGGCGCCATTCCATGAGTGTGCGCAATTTTAAAGCGTGACATGTTAGGTATCTTTTTACTCGGCTTAACATAAGCTTTCATATTTTACAAAAAAATTGGGCTAACTTTACTGTTTTGTTATCTTTCAATTCATGAAACCATTTTTTTTCCAAAAAAAAGGCGTTTGAAAAATTATTGCGCAAATACTGTGCAAGATAAAAAGTTGTGACCATCATTTTATTCCCTAGGGTGTCTGCTAAAAAAAACATATATAATGTTTGGGGGTTCTGAGTAATGTTCTAGCAAAAGAATGATGATTTGTACATGTAGGATAGAAGTGCCAGAATAGGCCCGGTATGGAAGTGGTATAAAAAGCCATGTATGGAAAGGGTTAAGCAAGGGAAAGCTAGTTTCTAGGCAATAAAATATTTTTACATATTTTTCATTCGTTTGCCTATAATAATAATAAATATGCACAAGAGTTAATTTAAAAAAAAAAAAAAAAAAACTTGCCAAAATAAAGCCTTAGGCCCCATGCACACTTCAAGTTTTTCTATATCTTTTGTACAAGCGTTTTTGCGCACTTTTCAGGCTTGAGTGTGTTTTTTTTCCTCTATTTCTAGCCAATGGAAAGCTAGTTAATGGACAAGAAAATATTATCATTTGTTTCTATTTTTAGCCAATGGAAAATTAGTTACTAGTTAAGAAAATATTTTCATTTTTTTTTTCTCCTTTTTTTTTCCATTTGTTAGTCGATTTGGTCATTTTTCATCTTTTGTATAGGTGTTTTTACATGCTTTTTAGGCTGGAGTGTTTTTGTTTTCTATGTTTAGCCAATGGAAAGCTAGTAATGGGCAAGAAAATATTGTAATTTTTTTTTTTTTAGCCTACAATAAATAAAGTAGGAATTTATCTAAAAAAAAACTTGCCAAAATAAAGCCTCAAGTCCTACTGACACTTGAGCTGAGCGTCATTGGTAATTGTTCAGAGTTTCAACTTTTGTACAGGTGTTTTAGTTGTTTTTTTAATGTCTATTTTATTTTGGAAAATGGAAAGCTAATTAAATGGCAAGAAAATATTGTCCTTTTTTTTTAATTTTTTGCCAATGGAAAACTAGCTACTAGGTAAAAAAAAAAAATGTTTTTTTTTTTTTTCCATTTGTTAGCCTGTAATAATAATAGATCTGAGTATGCATTATGTACATTTTACAGGAAGTTCCATTAAAATCTATTGGTGTCAAAATGCAAGATCCTGTGCCAGAAGAAGCTCATGTACTTTTTTGAGCAACAAGTGACACGATGCTGAGATACGAAGGGGCACCATTATACAGTGAGGGGAAAAAGTATTTGATCCCCTGCTGATTTCGTACGTTTGCCCACTGACAAAGAAATGATCCGTCAATCATTTTAAATTGACGGTTTATTTTAACAGTGAGAGACAAAATAACAACAGAAATATCCAGAAAACGCTTTTCAAATAAGTTATAAATTGTTTTGCATTTTAATGAGTGAAATAAGTATTTGACCCCTTCGCAAAACATGACTTGGTGGCAAAACCCTTGTTGGCAATCACAGAGGTCAGACGTTTCTTGTAGTTGGCCACCAGGTTTGCACACATCTCAGGAGGGATTCCCCCCCCCCTCCCCCCTGCAGAACCTCTCCAAGTCATTAAAGAGGCAGTAAACTCTGAAAAAATAAAAAAAAAAACCCTGTAAGAGAAAAGGCATAAGGAGCTAGTGTGCATCGTGTACTAGCTCATTATTAAAAACGTACCTTAGAATGAATCTGTTGCAGCGGCGCCCGCACACCACTGAGACGGCTGACATTTATAGACGGATCATTTCTTTGTCAGTGGGCAAACATACAAAATCAGCAGGGGATCAAATACTTTTTCCCCTCATTGTATATAATGAAAATCCTAGTGTTGAGGATTGAAGTGCTTCTGGTGAAGCTTCAAATTGCTCTTCAAATCACCCCTGGTGGGAAACAAATATGTACAGTTATTTACTGTGACTTGAAAGGAACTTGAAGGACCGCTCCTTAAAGAGGGAGGGAAGGCTCTCCTCTCCCCCTGGCCCTCCGATGTGAGGGTGCTGGCATCCTAACTTAACTCCTCCAGTGGTAACAATTTAAGACATGGAGGGCACAGCTCTCCTGACCTGACCCGTGAAAGGTGAGTTGTTGGGCAGCCTCAGCTAGCGCTACTACACAAACCATGCCCCCCATCTACACATTTCCCCCATACTCATTCACATAGGAGGGGGGCTGGGATCTGGGGGCCCCCTCGTTAAATGGGGGTTCCAGATTCTGATAAGCCCCTCCCGCCTGCAGACCCTCACAACCACTGGCCAGCGTTGCGGGGAAGATGCCCTTGTCCCCATCAACATGGGGCAAGGTGCTGTGGGGTGGGGGGGGGCAGAGCCCCAAAGCACACCCACATGTTGAGGGCATGTGGCCTGGCAGGATTCAAATGACGGGGTGGGGGCGCTCACTTGTCTCCTCTCCCCTTTCTTGGAAATGTGGAATTCGTTAGAAAATTATTAACCAAAACGAAATTCAATGAAACTAAACAAATTCCGAAACAAATCAACCAAACAAAATTTGTAACATAAAGAATCTATCCTGAAACAAAACAAATTTTTCCATTCTGCACAAGTGCAGTCTTAAAGCGGAGTTCCACCCAAAAGTGGAACTTCCGCTTAAACCACTCCTCGCCCCCTTACAGGCCACATTTGGCATGTAATTTTTTTGGGGGGAGTGGGGGCTTCAGTAGGAGTGGCACTTCCTGTCCCACTTCCTTCTTCCGCCCAGGGACCGCTTAGGTCGACTCGTCATATCGCCTTTTGGTGGCCCCTCCCTGTAGGCGATCACCTGTGACACGCGACGTCCCAGGCGATCGCCTGTCCACTCAGATTGTGCAGCGCCGCTCGTGCATGCGCAGTGAGTGCCCGGCCGTGAAGCCGAAAGCTGTCAAGGCCGGGTGCCCACAGTTCGAATAGAGGCGCCGGCGGAGAGGGGGGGGTGAGAGAAGCGAAGCTACGTTCGGCCGCGTCGCTGGACAGTGGAACAGATAAGTGTCTGTTTATTAAAAGCCAGCAGCTACACCATAAAAAAGGTTGGAACTTTAATGTACAATTATTTACATTAGCAAATTGGTCAAAAAGTTAAAGTGACATTAAACTCTGATTTAAACAAAATATATACTGTTGGCGCTATATAAATCCTGTATAATAATAATAATAATAATAATAATAATAATAATATACTCTTCAAGTATGTATTCTTAACTTGGAGAAGTCCCTTCTATTGCTCTCATCCTCCTACAGGTTGTTGTTTTTTTTTTGCTGCTGTAACCAACTTTCTGGTAGAGGGTGGCTATGGGCATTCTCCATGGTCCCATTGTATGTAGGAACTCGCCCACTCCCAAGGTTGCTTCTGCATTATGGGATATGTAATGTGCATAGATCGATGAATGTGACTGCAACTAAATTCCAATGCTGGTTTCAAATTAAAGGAGAGGTTTGGGAGCTCACTGAGAAAGTTACTAGGAAATAGAAAAAATTTGATGGAAAAAAAATAAAAATGACAAGACCATCACGTAGTGGATGTTTAAAGTTAAAATCCGTATTTTTTGCTAGAAAATTACTTGGAACCCCCAAACATTATATATATATATTTTTTTTGAGCAGAGAATCTAGAGAATAAAATGGCGATTGTTGCAATATTTTATGTCACACGGTATTTGTGCAGTGGTCTTTTAAACGCAACTTTTTTGGGAAAAAGACACTTTCATGAATTAAAAAAAAAACTAAACACTAAAGTTAGCCCAATTTTTTTGTATAATGGAAAGATGATGTTACACTGAGTAAATAGATACCAAACATGTTACGCTTTAAAATTGCGCACTCTCGTGGAATGGCGACAAACTACGGTACCTAAAAATCTCCATAGGCAATGCTTTAAATAAAAAATAACGGTTACCAGGTTAGAGCTACAGAGGAGGTCTAGTGCTAGAATTATTGCTCTCGCAGTGGCGATACCTCACATGTGTGATTTGAACAACGTTTACATATGCGGGCGCGACTTCCGTACTCGTTTTCTTTGCTGCGCGACCTCGCGGGGACGGGGGCGCTTTAAAAAAAATATTTTTTCTTTCTTATTCATTTTATTTATTTATTTATTTTTTGCATTGAGTTAAAAAAATAAAATAAAAAATGTGATCACTTTTATTGCTGTCACAAGGAATGTAAACATTCCTTGTGACAGTAATAGGTGGTAACAGGTACTCTTTATGGAGATATCGGGGGTCTAAAAAAAAACAAATCCCTCCCTTGCACTTCAAAATATTCAAATCGCCGAAAACGGCGATTCTGAATACTGTATATTTTTTAAAATCCGGCGCCATGGGCAGCCGAGTAAACCGGAAGTGAAGTTGTGATGTCGCTTCCGTGTTTACAGAGAGAAGACTGGAACAAAGCCGACAGGAGGGGGGGGGATGGGACGGGAGGCCCGGTAAGAGCGGCGGAAGGTGCGGGGGGGGGGGGGGAACGTCCCCTCCCACCCCTCTGGGATAACAACCGAGCGGTTGTTATCCCTGGAAAGCTGACCGCCCGCTCTAAAAAAACGGTACCGGGATGATGCCTGTAGCTGCGGGCATCATCCCGGTATAACCCCCTAAAGCCGAGGAAGCATATATGCGTACGCTCTGCGCGAAGGGGTTAAGAATCATTTTTGGGAGAATAAGGAAATTATTTCGTGTCACTTGAAGATGAAGTTAATTGGTGTATACTGATGGTTGTAGATTTGCTCTAGGCATCAAACCTTGGGTCAAAAAGGGTTAATCTACACGATAGCCTCTGCTTTTTTCTTCCCACCCACTTCACTAACATCCTCCAGCATCCATCAAAACGTGTCAGAAAGCTTCTGATGAGACCAGTCGTTGACTTCAGAAGGCCAAACTGTTTAACTGCTCTCTAAATGTTCAATAGGCTCTTCGTCACACAAGATGAGTCGGTCTGGAGGTTAGAAGTCCATTCTCTGGCCTCCAGCCAGACCTCCTTTGTTCATGCACTTCCGGCCTGTACGTCTAGAGCATGAACCGGTCTGCTCCCCTCACATTCCCATCAGAAAGTGGCAACGACCGGCATGACCAACAGCTGTGCCAGACTTGCGTGGGCAAGACATTTAGACTAGCCTTCAGGAAAAACTACTCTACAAGAAAAGAGGGGTCAGATGTCAAACGCTCAATAATTAGTGTCTGAGCTTTCCACCACTTTTCCCACTACCTACCTTCCGTACAAAGGAAGAGCTTCCCATACCGGGCCCTTAATGCTTATTTTGGTGTCCAGAATAAGCAAATAACACGCAAACTATCAACACTGTTAAAGCGGATGGAGATGGGGAAACCAAAAGTTCTGCTTATTTGCTCTCGGCAAACCATAATATCCCTGGATGTCCTTCAGATGCCCTTGGAAAAGTAAACATGCAGGTTTGCAAAAAAAAGAAAAAATTCCACCCGCATTAGCGGAGACTCTTAATATCAGCCGGCTCAATGTTTAGGGGCCGCGAGGGTCCATAGGTTAAATATAGTATAAGGAAAAGAGCTCAAAGGATTTACTAGTACGAAGGAAAACAAAAACACAACTGTATACGTCGTGCTGTAAAGTCAAGGAAGTAGCTTGTACAATTAAACATTCAATAATAGACAGAGTGAGGTTAGTTTACTGTATAGAAAGAAAATAAACTTGTGAAATCGCACCGAGGCCCTCTGGCAGGGAAAAAGTTGAATACACAACAGAAGCCGAGCGTTAATGGACGGGGCTGCAGACTCCGGGGCTCTGTCAATGCTCCAGACACCAAGACTGACATATAGACCATGATAGATGGGCATTCGGTAAACACCATGGACAAAGGTTTCTAGTGTGATATTTTTTTTTTGGGGTGGGGGGTACAAAAAAGAGCCGAACAAAATCTAACAGTTTTCAGTGAGTTGTACTCTTTGAAATTGATGACGGTTGACAACAAATTAGGCAAAATTAGTGTGAGAGCAGCAAAATGTGTCACTTCCCACTTGGAAAGATGGAAAGCGCCAAACTGCTTGAGAAATTTTAAATTTTGTTTTAATAAAATAAAGAATGATAAATAAAAAATGAGAAATAAATGGAAAAAATGTATAATCATAAAGAATTCAAAAATTAATAATAATAGATAAATAATGGAAAAATTCATAATAATAGATAAATAATGGAAAAATTTATAATAATAAATAATGGAAAAAAAAAAAAAGAAATAATGAAAATTGAATTATTTATTTAAGGCCTCGTCCACACTAGACCTTTTTTTTTTTCTCCCCTGGACGCCTTGCTCCAGGGGAGTAAAACGCAATATTAAAAACACGACTAAAGCCATGTTTGGGTGCATTTAGGTGCATCATCACTTGGGCGTTCATTCATTCCATTGGCCAGATTCTGGCCATTGGAATCAACACTCTCCTAAAGCTTGAGCCCATTTAGGCACGTCAAGAGTTTTTTTATGCTGAGATTCTCTTCTCCTATACGTGCGTTTTGTTTTCTGCCTCTAAACGCCTAAAGGCAGAAAGTTCAAAATAAATATTTTATATTATATATATAATAAAATAAAATATTTATTTGAAACTTTTTGATACATTTTTAGAAGTCAATATCCCACTGGTTATTAGTCTTTTTTACCATTAGATGGCGTTTCCTTTGTTTATTCATGGGCGCCTTCCTTAGGTCACTTCCTTTTGGCTCTATGTGTGGAGGGAACTTCCTCTTCCGCTTGTATCTCTATATATAAACCTCAGGCGTGGTGGACGTCATTCAGCCATGCCCCTGATGACATAAAGCGTATGACGAAACGCATTGGATGGTGCCCAACGTGACATCACAATGCACAGTGGCCGCGACCTAGGAATGACTGTATCGCTGTGTTGTTTGCCAAGCTGCAGCTTTAATTATACAGAAACATATACCGTGTTTCCCCGAAAATAAGCCCGGGTCTTATAATAATTTTGGCAACAAAAGACACAGTAGGGCTTATTTTCGGGGTAGGTCTTGCCATGTAATGTGCCGTCTTCTTTCCCCCTCTCTCTCCCTGCCTGATAGGATTCCCCAGTGTGAACTGAGTTAAAATGCTTGTAAAATCCTATAATCCACTTTATTACAGTTGTATATAATGTACAATGTGTGTGTTTCTGTAATATAATTGTGCCAAATACCTTTGTTATAACGCCGCTCTGCGCTACAATGCCCCGCCAGAGCTCTCTTCCCCGCAATTATATATCAGTAATACACACACTGTACATTATATACTACTGTAGGGCCCCTTTCACACTGAGGCGTTTTCGCTGTAAAAATAGCGCTGTAATAACGCCTGAAATAATCCTGCCCCAGCATTCTCAATGTGAAATCTCTGAGGGCTTTCACACTGAGGCGTTGAAAAAAATCCTGCAAACCGCTTTTTTAGAGCAACTTTAGGGCGCATAAAATAGCGCTGTAAAAACGCCTATCCCAATTGGAATGAATGGGAACCGCGGTAAAAACGCATAGGCATAAGCGTTATTTTAAAAGATAACGCTAACGCCTATGCGTTTTTACCGCGTTTGCGCTATTTTTAGCACGAACGCGGTAAAAACGCATAGGCGTTAGCGTTATTTTTACGGCGAACGCGGTAAAATCACGGTACAAAATCTCATAATTTTTGAGCGTTTTTTCAACGCCTCAGTGTGAAAGGGGTCTAATAGAGTGGATTATAGGATTTTACAAGCATTTTAAACTAGGTCTTATTTTTGGGGTAGGGCTTATATTGCAGCCCTCCTGGAAAATAGCGCTAGGTCTTATTTTTGGGGTAGGTCTTATTTTCGGAGAAACACGGTATAATCAGTACATACTACACTATGAGTCTTTATGTTCTATTTCCCCCCCCCCCCCAATACTGAGAGTAGAGTCGAGGAGCCGCAAGTGTTTGAGGCTGTGCCAATCACTGTGGATTCCTTTGGGGTTACCCTTTAAAAGCGCCTCATTTCCTGGCTGGAGGACGTTCAGCATCATCTGGCCCTTTCCTCCCCAGCCTGACCGTCCATGACTCAACCCTTTCACTCATTGGATTTCAGTTCTTTCAATCATGGAGGCTCAGAATCACTTCTGGGTCTTGCATGCAAATAGGAGCTTCCTAAGAAACTGCCACTCCTCTGGCCTGACCTCCACCCATCCGGGCATTTTATTTGCATAACTCCCCTCCTAAGAACCAACCCACTGCTCATATCAGGGCGGAGGGGTCATAAGAGGAGTACTGAGGCCGGGTGAAAATTAGGGGGAACTAATGCCCAAACCAACAAGGGGGTGGGGTGGAAGGAAAAAAAAATAAACAAATGTGTAGCAGCCACCTAGTAAGTGTTCACACACTAATAGCAAAATAAATAAAAGAAGGGGGTATAAGGGCACTCACTCTAAAATTACTATAAAAAAAACTGAGGCCGGGTGCTGTGATGTTTTCAGGAAGCTATGCACACCACCCTATCAGCCCCTTCCATCAGTCATAATCTGCCTGTAATGCATAGGCAATCACAAAGACCCAGTGATGACATCATTGGAACTAAAAAATAAACAGTTTATTTTCATAAATGTAATTAACATGTTGATGGGGGGGGGGGGGGACAGCCCCGATTCTCTTCTTCTGGAGTGCTCCGCCGGCGCTCCAGGCCCTTCCGCTTCATCAGGTGACCCCACGAAAAAGCTGCCAGAGAGAGGGTCAGGAGCTCTGCAGGCTCATAGGACAGTCAGAGGTGATTGAAAACTCCTCCTACAAGCTTCACCAGGAACTTATAGAAATCACAAGACTGCAACATACTGCTGATGATAAAAGGTAATTTAGCGGTTTAGATTTACTAAAATAATTGCATTTCCATGTTCTATGTACTGTGGGAGACCAAATATAGTGAATGCAGGTGTTCCGTCAGATTAGGTGACCTGTCAGAATTGGTAACAGAAGCAAAGTTCCGTTGCCGCCATCTTGCTACACCCTGCACTCCTCCACAGTAATGATACACCGAGAAGGGGGCAAGCTGACATCTTATCTTGTTGCACCCACCGGACTTTTTTTTTTCACAGTTATTTTTAACACAGAACGGAGCTTGTATGCTTAAAGCGGAGCTCTCCTGAAACAAAAAATATTAAAAGCCAGCAGCTACAAATACTGCAGCTGTTGACTTTTAATATATGGACACTTAACCGTCCTGGGGTCCAGCGACGTCAGCAGCAGAAGACGAGCAATCGCTCGTCACTCTGCTGCCCCCACCGCCATCCTCGGTGAGGGAACCAGGAAGTGAAGCATTGCGGTTTCACTGCCCGGTTCCCTACGGCGCATGCGCGAGTCGCGCTGCACCGTTCTCACTGGTCCCTGTTGTGCTCTGGGAGCCGAGTGTCTCCCAGAACACAACGGGTATTCTGCGGGAAGTGATGTACTACCCGCAGAATATCCGCAGAGAGGACTCCCGGAAGTGGGTGCAAATACCTGTCTTAGACAGGTATCTGCACCCCCCTCCCCCCTGAAAGGTGCCAAATGTGACACCGGAGGGGGGGAGGGTTCCGATGAGCGGAAGTTCCACTTTAGGGTGGAGCTCTGCTTTAAATACAGTATTTGGAAATTCGACGGACTGTTTACATGTTGAATTTTAAAAGCAGCGGCAAACCTGCTGATCTCACAGGTTTGCTAATATGACAGAACAGAACTGTATTTAACCGCTTGCCGCCCGTCAAATGACGGCTGGGCGGTGGGGCTATTGTTCTGGCTGTGCATCATATGACGTCCTCGGCTTCTCGGCCCTCTAGGCCGCGTCACTCGGGTACAGATGCGTGTGCCCGGTGGCCGCTATGTCTGCCGGGCACCTGCGATTGCACGGTAACAGAACAGGGCCGTGGATCTGTGTGTGTAAACACACAGAACCACGTCCACTCACGTCATTGCGGCTATTACCTCTCCATAGTGGATCCTCATGCTCCGCTGTCTAGACAATCTTGAATAAAGTCAATGTCCACACAGGATTGAAACCTGAACGACAAGGTTTATTCTTTTTTTCTTGTATAACTTGAAAGCAGGTTTAGAGATGAAAGGGAGAAGAAGGGTTGGTTCAGGCACGCAACACCTACGATACAATCATCGCCACTCAAGCCTGAGTGGGTTTTGCTCACCCGGATAGTCCCCTTAAGAGCGGTCCTAGCAGCCGGTGTGGAGCACGAAACAGATACTTGTAGTTTCCCTAGGATACGATCAGGAGATCCTCTGCCACAGAATCTTTAAGTCCCAATCTTCCCGGCCTAGCAACAACTAGAACTTAGGTGCCAATGGGGCACGTTACAAGGCTTTTGGCGGATTGGAATCCTTCCCTCTGACAGGTAACCAGGCCTCTCCCGAGACAGTGACTTCATCACTAATCCCCTTGGGACTGATCCTCCCCTGGCTTCCTCTCCTTCAGAGTGGGTCACCCTCACTTGGGTACCCCGGGAATCCCTTTTCGGATGTAGGCCTAAGCCAAAGGTGCTGGGCCCACCTACAGCGATGCAGCCTCGGGCTAAAGGTGCCCGGGACCGAAACTCACTCACGCACGCACCCCTGGCCATGAGGGCCACTGGAGGTGGGGTACGTGCCAAACAGAACCAAGGGTTCACCTGGATCTCCTCACGCCTAACGGCGTCTGCCCCTTATGTAGCCCCTCCCAGCATGCACAGCGGGCAGACTACGCCCACTGCACGGCCGCCAAGAGAGGACACCCAATGGGGATGCAATACTTCCTGTGGTTCTACCTGGGCCGGAGACGACAGTGTCACCCACAGGCAACAGCATACCTCCCAACATTTAAAATACCCACTGCGGGGTGGGTGTGGGGGGGGGGGGGCGGCCGCCGGACAACTTAGATAAGATGTGCACACCCACCTCCGCCTGGGATGACCAATTCAATATCTGCCGCATTCCAGCCTGGCCACTCCCCTGTGCTTATTCCAGCCAATCCCAGGTGTGCAACATCCTTGCTGTATCAGCGTCACACCGCCGGAGTGTCATCACGCACTGGGTCTGGCCACATGTGCGTTCCAAGCCTCATAGTCACACATAACACCATGTGACCCGCAGTAAGAGGAGATGTAACAGCGTTCCTCTACCAGAGCGTGTCATCACGCACTACGTCTGGACGCGTGTGCGTTCCAAGCCTGGCAATCTCGCCGGGCATCTCATAGCACACGGCGCAGCAGGGCTTACCTCCTCCTTCCGCTGCCTCCTGCTGTGCGGGAATAGGCAGTGTATCGGGGGACCGCGGGAAACTGGTGTCCCTGCGGGTAAAACCCGCAGAATACGTGCGGGTTGGGGGGTATGGGCAACAGGGAACTGTACTACCAGGTATCATCACACCCAGAGCAGAAGCAAATCAATTGAATGTAATTAATCTGAGCCCAACTACAGGCTCAGACTGCCCTTAAATTTGAATATAGCGCCCCCTAAATTGGGGAGGGCGCAACACACACACACATATATATATATATATATATATGCGTCCGCTGTTATAAAGGCGAAGCAAGTTCACCATTCATCTGAAAAATCGGTTTTTAGTTTTACTTCCAAGAAAAACCTCTAAGAATAGTTGTGTCTGCGGGGAGCTTGTAAATCATGTTTTATTACTCCCGCTTTCGTTATGAAGGAATATCGCGCTGAATTATCTTCAAAGAAACAAAGTGCAGCAAGAGGGTGTCAGCAGACCAGAGCGGAGGGGAGGACAAGACGTTTCAACACGTCATATGATGTTTGTTTCTAGAACTCTCAATATGAGAAGAGGGGGGGGGGGGCTGGAGAAAGCCAAACTGTAAATGTGAGTGATGGACGCGGAGACGTTGATGGCCCTCTCTCTCCATTGTGATGTTTTATAACCACCTAAACCTCTGACCTACATATGTAAAAACAAGGATGACGAGCGTCTCCGCTAATCCCAAGAAAGAAGTTCACTTGTAAGAAGTTGGAAAAGTTCCTTTTTTCTTGTTTAATGGAGCATTAGAGGCTAGAATAAATAAACGGCTTTTGATTTTTGAAATCATTTTTAAAACTGAACTCCGGGCAGGAAAAAATAAAAAAACACAAACTGATATCCTTTAATATCCCTTTAATGATTACAAAGTGTAAGTTTACCTCTTGGAACACATTACAGGTTCCACTCATATTTAGAGTGTATATATATAACATGTTCCAGCTCCTGCCGCCAGTTCCCCCGATTCCCCTGCGGGGGTGACAGCGGGCGGGGGAACCTCTTCCTGCATCCGCTGTCACAATTTAAAATGATTGTAAAGTCTTATTTTTTTTTCTATAAAAATAAAACATGTTATGCCGCGTACACACGATCGGAAATTCCGACAAGAAAACCGTGGATTTTTTTCAGACGGAATTCCGGTTCAAACTTGTGTTGCATACACACGGGTCACACAAATCTTGTCGGAAATTCCAAAGGTGACGTACGACGAGCCGAGATCAATAGGCAGTTCGGCTCTTCTGCTTGATTCTGAGCAGGCGTGTTTTATTGCGCGTCGGAATTGCATACAGACGATCAGAGTTTTCTATAGGAACTTTTTCCGTCGGAAAAATAAGAGAACCTGCTCTCAATCTTTTGTTGGCGGAAATTCTGACAGCAAAAGTCCCATGGAGCCTACACACGGTCGGAATTTCCGACCAAAAGCTCACATCGGACATTTCTTGTCAGAATTCCCGATCGTGCGTACGCGGCATTATACTTACCTTCTCTATTGCAGTGGATTTGCACAGAGCAGCCCCGATTCTCCTTCTCGGGTCCCTCTTCGGAGCTCCTGGTCCCTCCCTCCTGTCGAGTGTCCCCACCGCAAGCAGCTTGCTATGGGGGCACCTGAGCCGAGTCACAGCTGCCTGGGTCCATTCAGACACGGAAACCCCTCCCCGGCCCGCCCCCTCCTGATTGGCTAGCTGACTTTGACTGACAGCAGCGGCAGCCAATGGCGCCGCTGCTGTGTCTCAGCCAATCAGGAGGGAGAATCTCGGACGGCTAAGACACTCTTGGACATCGCTAGACAGAGAGGGACCTCAGGTAGGTATTAGGGGGGCTGCTGCACACAGAAGGCTTTTTATATCTTAATGTATAGAATGCATTAAGATAAAAAATCTTCTGACTTTACAACCACTTTAAAGTGATATTAAAGGCATTTTTTTTATTTAATAAACATGTCAGACTTACCTGCTCTGTGACCTGCTTTTACCTTTACAACCCCTTTAACCACTTGACCTCCAGAAGGTTTTACCCCCTTCATCACAAGGGCATTTTTTGCTATTCGGTACTACACTTCTTTAACTGGCAATTGCGCGGTCATGCAACACTGTACATAAATTCAATTTATATCATTGTTTTCACACAAATATAGCTTTGTTTTGGTGGTATTTGATCACCTCTGCGTTTTTTTTTTTATTGTTTGCGGTATTAACGAAAAAAATACAGGAAATCTAGGAAATGAAGGCGGATCTGTTTTTTCTGCAGCTTCAAATGCACATTGTGAGAAGTTCACAGTATGCAGTCAAATCAGAGTAAGCTATTTCAGTCCAGGAGAGAAGCCGGTACACAACTGTGATTTAACCACTTGACTTCCATAGGATTTATCCCCCTTCCTGACCAGGCCATTTTTTGCGATACAGCACAGCGTTACTTTAAAGCCCCATGCACACGAGACGCTGTTATTTGCTGTTAAACGCGCGTTCAGAGGCAGTTGGATGCTTTTTTCAACTGCCCCTGAACCCATTCAATGTTATCCTATGTGTCCATGCACACACTCTCGTTTTTTGGCGTTTACAAGCAGTTGCGTTTAACCTCGTTTTTCCAGAAGCAAAAAAACGGGTTCAGACGCAAAAGTTTTCCACCTTTCAGACGCTAAACGCCGCTAAACGCGACTAAACGCAGTACCGGCATTTTGCCGCGTTTGCGTTTATAAGCGTTTTTAAAGGTGACCTATTTTTTAACATTAGAAATCTCAAAAATGATGGCAAATGATGAAAAACTATTAAAAAATATAAAAAGAAAACTGTAATTGCTTGAATTGCATTGTGGACAATCCACAACTTGTGGCAGGTGACGTGGCCAGTGGACAATCCACAATTTGTGGCAGGTGACATGGCCAGGTGACGTGGCATGTGACATGGCCAGGCGACGTGGCCAGTGGACAATCCACAACTTGCGGCAGGTGACGTACCCAGGTGACGTGGCATGTGACATGGCCAGGTGACGTGGCCAGTGGACAATTCACAACTTGTGGCATGTGACATGGCCAGGTGACGTGGCCAGTGGACAATCCACAACTTGTGGCAGGTGACGTGGCCAGTGGACAATCCACAACTTGTGGCAGGTGACGTGGCCAGGTGACGTGACATGGCCAGGTGACGTGGCCAGTGGACAATCCACAACTTGTGGCAGGTGACATGGCCAGGTGACGTGGCATGTGACATGGCCAGGTGACGTGGCCAGTGGACAATCCACAACTTGTGGCAGGTGACGTGGCCAGTGGACAATCCACAACTTGTGGCAGGTGATGTGGCAAGTGATACGCTAAATACAAGTACACTGCTGCTCTTTCAGCTGCTGCTACTCACTCTGGTCTCACAAACTGGCTGAAATGGTTAAAATGTACTGTTTTTTGAGCTTAGGGAGGGCCTATGATGAAACGCTTATAAAACGCAAACGCGGTAAAACGCGTGTTTTTAAACGCCGGTTTCAGCGTTTAAAAACATGTGTTCAGCAGAGTCTGCACCTGCGTCTCGTGTGCATGGGGCCTAACTGTACTCAAATAAAATTGATGTCCCTTTTTCCCCCCACAAATAGAGCTTTCTTTTGGTGGTATTTTATAACCTCTAAGTTTAGGTAGATGGGTGTACCTGGGTCTCATTGGTTTCCTCCAGTTCTGTGCTGATGGCACTGCTGGACATCTTCCAATGTTTAAGAGAAATCATTCTTACTTTACAGTATTTCTTTACACCTGCCTACATCACACGGGCATAGTCCACTGTTGTCACCATCAGACTGGTCACGTGACCATCGCTGGAGTGCATGTAGATATGAAGTGGCTGATACCAGGTCAAATCCAGGCACTGCTAGAATATAACCAACATAACTTTTTTTACTAATTAATACAGTGTTCATTTGTGTCTTTAATATCTGCCTGGAGTTCGGCCTTAACAATCCCTTTGTAAGCATCTTTTAATGTAACAACTTTCATTACATTTTAAAATTTTCAATGGCTTTGTGAACAAATAAATACAAGCAAAATGGGGGGAAAAAAAATAAAGGAAAACTTTGTTGCTATCAGCAGCTGCCATGAGCAGTTGGTTGCCTGCGATTTTTTTGCTCCTACTCTTTTCAGAAGTGCGGTTTAATATTCAGTTTTGTTTCGCGAGATGATATATACAGATACAGCATTCATAGGAAACCGCAAACACCTCAACCAACCCCCGCCCCCCCCCCCCCCCCAACCCCCACTTCAAGATAGGCAATATTTAGGAAATATAATATGTGCGCTCTACTGAGAACAACCTGCTCCTTTTGTTTTGGTTTTATCAGCATTCACGCGATAGCGGGAACAAGGAGAGAGAAGGGAATAGGCAGGCCTTATCTTTACGGATAAGTGATTGCATTAGCTTACAAATATAAGTTTCTATTAAGTGCGGAGCTGCTTTGAAAGGTCGGAGGGGGGGGGGGGGCTTTTTTTTTTTAAACTTTACTTTTATTTTCGTCAGACACTTCGTTGTTAAGGCTATGGGCGTTTCTGAATTAAAAGTGGATTCCACTTGGAAATATATTTTTTTCCTTTATTGTTCTTTTAAAGCCTAGTAGGCTATACATGGTTAGCATGGGTTTTATAGCTGCATACATTGAATTTACATAATGTTTTAAAGCCGAGTTTAATCAAAAATTAAAAAAATTAGCACAAGGGACAGTACTTGCAGTCAATGAGAAGTGTCCCTTGTGCTGCCATCTGTGGTTTTAAGTGAAATCCTCCTCCCACCCCCAAGAGTTGTAATCTTTGGTGGCATGGGGGTTCAAACAAGCCAAAGAACCTGTTATAGTTACTCCTCAAGAGTGCGGACTATGCCCGCCCTTTGCGTTCCTCGCCCCTCCATTCATAGAAAGCTGTACTATAGCTTCCATTAATGAAAAGCACTCTATGATTGGAGGATGGGTGGATGAATGAACGATGCCTCCTCCATTCAAAGATCGCTTTTAAATTCATGGAACCTGTAGTACGGCACCTATAAATGAAGGAGAGGGGCTTCATAATATTCTCTGCGGCACTGGAAGATAAGAGCAGGCATAGTTAGCACTTTTGACAAGAGCATGTGACAGGGCCTTGTAATGGAGATCAGGAGATTGAGGATTTCAACTAAAAAAGCAACCAGCAGCACAAGGGACACTTTGCATTAATGGTACTTATCACTTGTGCTGTTTTTTTTTTCTTTTCATTTTTGATTAAACTTGATATTGATTGATATTAAAGGCAATTTTTTTTTTAATCCGATCCTTCTCTTCTTGAGTCCCCTGCTGGCTCTCCTGGCCCCATCCTGCCTGCCAAGTGCCCCCAGAGCAAGCAGCCTGCAAGGGGGGAATCCAAGCAGGTGTGCTCCCGAGCTGCTGCTCTGCATGTCCATTCACACACAAAGCCGTGGCTTCTCCCCGTTCCCTCTCTCTCTCTCCTCATTGGCTGTCTGGCTGTGACTGACAGGAGTGGGAGCCAGTGGCTCCTGCTGCTGTCTCAGCCAATGAAGAGGGAAAGTCCCCGGAGAGCTGATGTTCTCATGCACATTGCTGGATCGAGAGGGAGCTCAGGTAAGCTTAAGGGGGTCTGGGGGGCTGTTGCACAAAGAAGGCTTTTTAAAACACCTTCAGCATTTAGAACCACTTTAAGCGGAACTAAGGGCAGAAATACTCCCTCCATGGTCCCTCACCAACGCCGGAATCTTCTCCTGTGTGCCCGTTTTCGAGCCTCTTCATTGGTCAGCGTGGGATGACATCACTCCTGCACATACGCAAGAGCTAATCACCCCAGCACAGAGGATCAGATCGGCCGCTGTAAGCCGAGCCACGTATTTGCATTCTGTAGATCTGTGCTTCTTGATTATTACTTCACCAGTCTTTAAATCACCAGAGATACAGCTATGATATGACTACGAGGAAGCAAAGCCCTGCCTCTACCAAGATGGCCACCTCCACAGAGAGACATATTGCAAAACAAGGCATGGAAAAGCAGTTATAGTAAAAATATCAACTGCACAGAGCCTACAGACAATACTGGTGATCATTCTCTTTGCCCTTTGCTTGCCTTTAGGAGGTACAGCATCCAGAGTTCTTTAAAGTTAACTATAAAAGTGCATCGCTAGCAAAAAGGAAGCCATCATGACCTCCAAAAGGGTGACAACAAGAGCCTTTTAAGCTCTGGGAACTTGTTGTAAGACTGTCCCTGAAAGTAGGTTTGATTCTTTTATCCAATGATGACATGACACAAGCAAACACACACATCCTGAGAACACTCGTGTAGTACCACATTGTGGGAGGACAACTGTTCCAATCTGACAGATGCTTTACCTGACCTAATATGCTACTTCCTTTGTACCCAATGGATATATTGAAAAACCACAAGCACCAGACAGAGCATATTTAATGTAGCTTACGGAGGAGGCTGTAGTGCTGGGGGGGTCCTGCTTTGAGTTCCCACCAGGCTACCATCTTCATGCTTGTGTGTTCTCCTATAATTTACCAATTTTCTCCCACAACCTAAATGGACCTATAGGAGTGTTTCATAGGAAGTACTGCTTAACATACATTTATATCTTAACCAATTTCTTTGGACGGAGACAACCATCTTTAATTTCAACAACTTTATGCAAAACGGTAGCCCTGACAAAAGGGGTCCATGTACAGGTCCTTCTCAAAAAATTAGCATATTGTGATAAAGTTCATTATTTTCTGTAATGTACTGATAAACATTAGACTTTCATATATTTTAGATTCATTACACACAACTGAAGTAGTTCAAGCCTTTTCTTGTTTTAATATTGATGATTTTGGCATACAGCTCATGACAACCCAAAATTCCTATCTCAAAAAATTAGCATATCATGAAAAGGTTCTCTAAACGAGCTATTAACCTAATCATCTGAATCAACTAATTAACTCTAAACACCTGCAAAAGATTCCTGAGGCTTTTAAAAACTCCCAGCCTGGTTCATTACTCAAAACCGCAATCATGGGTAAGACTGCCGACCTGACTGCTGTCCAGAAGGCCATCATTGACACCCTCAAGCAAGAGGGTAAGACACAGAAAGAAATTTCTGAACGAATAGGCTGTTCCCAGAGTGCTGTATCAAGGCACCTCAGTGGGAAGTCTGTGGGAAGGAAAAAGTGTGGCAGAAAACGCTGCACAACGAGAAGAGGTGACCGGACCCTGAAGAAGATTGTGGAGAAGGACCGATTCCAGACCTTGGAGGACCTGCGGAAGCAGTGGACTGAGTCTGGAGTAGAAACATCCAGAGCCACCGTGAACAGGCGTGTGCAGGAAATGGGCTACAGGTGCCGCATTCCCCAGGTCAAGCCACTTTTGAACCAGAAACAGCGGCAGAAGCGCCTGACCTGGGCTACAGAGAAGCAGCACTGGACTGTTGCTCAGTGGTCCAAAGTACTTTTTTCGGATGAAAGCAAATTTTGCATGTCATTCGGAAATCAAGGTGCCAGAGTCTGGAGGAAGACTGGGGAGAGGGAAATGCCAAAATGCCTGAAGTCCAGTGTCAAGTACCCACAGTCAGTGATGGTCTGGGGTGCCATGTCAGCTGCTGGTGTTGGTCCACTGTGTTTTATCAAGGGCAGGGTCAATGCAGCTAGCTATCAGGAGATTTTGGAGCACTTCATGCTTCCATCTGCTGAAAAGCTTTATGGAGATGAAGATTTCATTTTTCAGCACGACCTGGCACCTGCTCACAGTGCCAAAACCACTGGTAAATGGTTTACTGACCATGGTATTACTGTGCTCAATTGGCCTGCCAACTCTCCTGACCTGAACCCCATAGAGAATCTGTGGGATATTGGGAAGAGAAAGTTGAGAGACGCAAGACCCAACACTCTGGATGAGCTTAAGGCCGCTATCAAAGCATCCTGGGCCTCCATAACACCTCAGCAGTGCCACAGGCTGGTTGCCTCCATGCCACGCCGCATTGAAGCAGTCATTTCTGCAAAAGGATTTCCGACCAAGTATTGAGTGCATAACTGAACATAATTATTTGAAGGTTGACTTTTTTTTGTATTAAAAACACTTTTCTTTTATTGGTCGGATGAAATATGCTAATTTTTTGAGATAGGATTTTTGGGTTTTCATGAGCTGTATGCCAAAATCATCAATATTAAAACAAGAAAAGGCTTGAACTACTTCAGTTGTGTGTAATGAATCTAAAATATATGAAAGTCTAATGTTTATCAGTACATTACAGAAAATAATGAACTTATCACAATATGCTAATTTTTTGAGAAGGACCTATATAACTCCCAAAACATGTTGATTTTCGTTTTTTGGATCTGTAAGATGGGATAAATGTTTTTGGACACTAGAACCATTGGAGTGGTTTATACACCTCTGGACTCAATCTGAGACATCCCGATAAGCTGCCCTGTGCTTGACAGCAATCTAAACAAAGCCACTGAAATTCTGCATCCTGGATCCAACACCTTCTATCCACACATCTTCTATAGAGTGCATCGCCATGGCTGTGGTGGGCATGATAGACTGTGGGGTAGAGGCTGCTGTAAACTGGCCCATAAATGCTGCTACATCATAAAATGATGTTACGTTAATAAAGAGTGTTTCACCATGACTGTGATGGGCATGTTGGACCAGCGTTTCTCCCAACTTTTTTCAGTTGTGGCACCCTTTAAAGTATGCAAAATCTCGAGCAACCCAGTCTAAAATGTTAATGTAATGTAAATATTACTTCTTAACGGGAAACCTGAGTCTGGGACAATGCACACAAATGCCATGATTATACGAACGTCACATCAGAAGCCCCCTATCACATCAGAGTCCTCCTCTATACATGAGAAGGGTCTCTGGGTACATGGGTCCCCCAATCACACAGTACACCTATCAGAGCCTCCCCAAGGCATCCCCCAATCATACAATCCCCTCTTCACATCAGAGACCTACCTTTTGGCTCCAGCAGGACAGCAGATGGAGGACACCTGAAGAAGGTGACTTTGGTCTTCTCCTATATGCTGGGGACGTGTCTGCATGCCGCCTGCCTTGGATCAAAGTCATGGGTGACATGGCACAGATAAGCCAGCTGCCATCACCATAACAAGGAATGACACCGTGCGTCCTGGCCCAAGAGCACCATTGGTTTATATGGTGCTGCCCGGCCCACACTATGAGAACTTATGACACTGATCCAGAGCAAACTGGGTCCATGCTCATGGCACCTTGATTGAAAAAAAGTGTGTTAAGCTGGGTAAAGACGGGCCGAATGTCGGGAGACATTTGCCTGTCCAATAAAAAAAACGGCTGACATTCGGCCCATGTCGATCTGTCGGACAAAAGCCACCCGTTTGGTCGGCTTCTGTTGGACGAGCATGCTGGAAAACCAGCAGCAGACCGACTCCCGGTCAGTGCTCTCAGCCAATGGTGGAGAGCGCTCATCGGAGTGTTTTGGTGGGGGGGGGGAACCCCCCTGTCAGAACATGACAGCTCAGCGGGGGAGATCACTGTATCTACTTTGCATAGTGAGTACAGCGGCCCCCGACCAGAGCTCACAGTTGAGCAGAAAAAAGCCTACGTGTACCAGGCTTTAGACTGTGGGGTCAAGGCTGGTGTAAATGGGCCTACATAATCTGCAAAGTGCAACATCATACGTTGCTGTTATATCAATAAATAAAATAAATTATTCAGAAACAGCTGGCACAACACAAAATCGGAAAACAGGATCGGCTAAAGAGAATGGCACCGTAAGTCCGGCCCTATGGACAAGAGGAAGGTTACAGCCTGGTCAGGAAGCCTCCCCAGAGATGACAGAAAGGCTCTCCTAACCTTTTTCTATCCATATAAATAAACAGTTGAACATGGAGAGCCTTGAACCGTGGGCCCGCTGTTTACCTAACCCCTGAACTGTGAGAGACATCAATCCCACACTTATTAAAGAAAGACCTCACTATCCGGACTGGCTTTTGAGCAGCCCGGCTCCCCTGCATATTTACAACCATGCAGAGGTCAGAGAAAGTTCTGATGGGCCATGTCTTATAAATAAGAGAAAGTCTCTGTGACTGCGAGGAACAGTGGTATTAGGATAAACTCAGACAGCTTTAATTAGAGAACTTCGCTAGACTAAAGTATCAATATACAGGTCATGTTATTCAGGCTGCCAGAGGAGACACTTATCTCACGGCTTGTCGAGATGAGAACTGCTGGTGTTGTGAAGTTATTGTAGCCTGTAGGGTATCCCTGTTCACACCGCAGACTGATACTCTCCAGAAAGGCTCCCCGATACAATGGACAAACCAAGGGAGCGTTATCACCCTGAATTGGGTACAGAAGTGCCATTGTCCCAGACAAAGCGAAGAGGAACCTACAGCCTAGACAGGAAGAACTGGAAACGCCAAAGTCAAATGTGCAAGAGAAAAAAAAAAAAAGTTTGAATGTGTTGGTAAACAGAAAAGAACCGCAATTGAGAACATTGTGGCTAAATGGTTTGTTTCCTTGTCTTGCTAAAAGTACAAGTTTGTACGTTTTTAAAGATCCCCCCCCCCAGCCTCCTTTGCTAGTCACTCAATACACACATCCCTGACAACCCCACTCCAGGTCTGTTCTTACCTCCTTTAAAGGTGTCTGACGCCTTGATGACATCACAGGGAGGGGGTGTTAACCTTTTTCTATTTTTCACATGATTTGATTGGTGGCTGTTGTTTATATATTTCGTTGATGCACTGGTACACTTTATGACTTGCCTGACGAAGGGGTCCTGCGTGACTCCGAAACGTTGCACTTTTGTGATGTGATTTTTTTTTTTTGCAATAAAACTTTTTTGGACGTAATTGGACGATCCTTGGTGTGCCGGCGAATATGTTCGATTGTTTGATGTCTCCAGGACCCAACTGGTAATCGTTGCAGCACCCGCCATTTTTTATGAGCCATTTTACCAGGAACGTGTGCGATTGGAATATTGATCAGACTGATGCCTGCCTGGGTCTGCCCATGTCCCAAGGCCCACTATGCTCTGAAACAGGGTTTCTCAACCAGGGTTCCCTCGGGTTCCTCCAGAGGTTGTTATGCCGCGTACACACAACCATTTTTCTCGTCTGGAAAAATGTCATTTTTTTCTCTTTGACGAGAAAAACGCCTGTGTGTGGGCTTTCCTGCATTTTTCCCGACGAGAAAAACATCAAGAATCACGACGAGAAAAATTAGAACATGCTCTGAATTTTTCTCGTCGTGATTCACTGCATTTTTTTCCGCTGCAGTTTTCCCATAGGGAAACACTGCCGGGGAGCCCACACACGGTCGTTTTTCTCGAGCAAGGGAAAAAATGTCATGAAAACCGGCCGTGTGTAGGGGACGAAGCCGTTCCTCATTTTTCCCGTCGATTTTCTCGACTGTGTTTTTACCGTCAAGAAAATCAATCGTGTGTACATGGCATAAGGGGTTCCTTCAGCAAAGAGCAATTTCTGGCTCTCAGATAAGTTTTTAGCCATCTGTAAAGCCCTGTACACACAATCGGATTTCCTATGGATTTTAATCCGATGGATTTTTCCATTGGAAATTCGATGAAGATGACTTCCATCAGTCTTGCCTACACACCATCAGTCAAAAAACCGACCATCCCAAACGCGGTACCGTAAAACACTCCGACAAGCCGAGAAAAATTAAGTTCAATGCTTCTGAGCATGCGTCGACTTGATTCTGAGCATGCGTGCGTTTTTTGTCCGATGGAGTTCCCCACAGACGATAGTAATTTGCTATTGTTTTTTTTCTCCAGTGGATACATTTAAAACATGTTCTATTTTTTAACACCGATGGAAAAAAGACTGATGGGGCCCACACACGATCGGTTTGTCCGATGAAAAAAGTCCATCGGACTGTTTTCTTCGGTAAAACCGATCGTGTGTACAGGGCTTAAGGGGGTAATTCTTCCCAATGACTACAAGTGTAAAGCCTCGTACACACAACCGGTTTTCTCAGCAAGAAAACTGCTGGGAGAGCTTTTTGCAGAGAAAACCATTTGTGTGTATGGTTCCTCGGCAGGAAAACTGCTGGGAGTCTCGACGAGAAAAATAGAGAACCTGCTCTGTATTTTCTCGTCGGGATTCTCGGCAGAGTGTTTCCTGCCGAGAAACCCGGTTGTCTGTATGCTGACCTGTCCAGGCAAACCCGCGCATGCTCGATGAGACTTTGACGCATGCGCGGTAGCATACAAGGGTAGTGTAGGGTGTAGCAAGATGGCGGCGACGGCATCGAATGTGACGAGCGCCAGCTCGTCGTAGTCGATGACGTCACCGCGTTCTTGCGATTCAAAAGAACGGCGGATCTTTTGAATGGCGCGTGTGTAGACAGGGCTTGGCAAGACAAGCTTGCCAGAAATCCCGTTGAGAAAACCAGTGTTTTTTTTTTGTCAACGGGATTCTCGCCCGTGTGTACGAGGCTTAAGGAGAATTCTTCCCACTGACCATCACACTAATGTATCATAAGTTGTAGATATACCGTAGACATTTTTAGCAGGGCTTTCCTGAGACTGGAAAGTTTCCTCAAGGGTTCCTCTTTCCAAACACATTATATACTCCTGGAGTAAAAAGCTAATAACATATTATTATTTATGGTATTAAGGTTTGAACATGGATTACAGACGCAGATTTAGTCGCTGTGATATACAACCAGTGTTCATTTTGACATCAAATTTCTATTTAGTTTTAGTCATAGTCCTTTGACTAAAATGCCATTTTAGTATTACTCATAATCTGAATTGTTTTAGTATTAGTCGTATTTTAGTAGACTAAAATGGTATTAATTTTGTCAACAAAAATACACTTTATTGCCAAAAGTATTGGGACGCCTGTCTTTACACGCACATGAACTTTAATGGCATCCCAGTCTTAGTCCGTAGGGTTCAATATTAAGTTGGCCCACCCTTTGCAGTTATAACAGCTTCAACTCTTCTTAGAAGGATGTCCACAAGGTTTAGGAATGTGTCTATGGGAATGTTTGACCATTCTTCCAGAAGCACATTTGTGAGGTCAGGCACTGATGTTGGACAAGAAGGCCTGGCTCACAGTCTCCGCTCTAATTCATCCCAAAGGTGTTCTATTGGGTTGAGGTCAGGACTCTGTGCAGGATAATCAAGTTCCTCCACCCTAAACTCGCTCATCCACACTATATTGCCAAAAATAATTTGATGGAGACGGGGATTATGATGTGGGGTAGGTTTTCAGGGGTTGGGCTTGGCCCCTTAGTTCCAGTGAAGGGAAATCTTAAGGCATTTTGGTAAATTTCATGCTAACAACTTTGTGGGAACAGTTTGGGGATGGCCTCCTTCCTTTTCCAACATGACTGCGCACCAGTGCACAAAGCAAGGTCTATAAAGACATGGACGAGTTTGGGGTAAAGGAACTTGACTGGCCTGCACAGAGTCCTGACCTCAACCTGATAGAACACCTTTGGGATGAATTACAGCAGAGACTGCGAGCCAGGCCTTCTCGTCCAACATAAGTGCCTGACCTCACAAATGCGCTTCTGGAAGAATGGTGAAACATTCCCATAGACACACTCCTAAACCTTGTGGACAGCCTTCCCAGAAGAGTTGAAGCTGTTATAGTTGCAAAGGGGGGGGCCAACTCAATATTAAACCCTACAGACTTATGCCTCGTTTCCACTGAGCGGAACGGTTCGGGTCGGTACAGTTTGGAACGGTTCGAACGGTCCGGTCTATTCTGGTGAGCGTTTCCACTGCAAGACGTCAGGGGCCATTCAGGGTTTAGAAAAAATGCCTAGCGTGTCCGCCAATCAGTGGAATGTATTGTAGCTCCGCCCTAACCGAACCGTACCATTTTCTATGGCCCCACATCTGAAGCAGGACCCAGAATGGTTCGGTTTTATGGCACGCTTTCATAATGGAAACACCCAAAATCGCGTACCGTACCGATCCGCTCAGTGGAAACGAGGCATAAGACGCCATTAAAATGGGTTGTAAACCTTTGTGTTTTTTTCACCTTAATGCATCCTATGCATTAAAGTGAAAAAATGATTGTTTTGTTTTTTTTTTAAAACAAAGCTTTACAATCACTTTAAAGTTTGTGTAAAGGCAGGCGTCCCAATACTTTTGGCAATATAGTGTATTTTAGTTGACGAAACGAACACTGCATGGGCCATATAGGTACTGAAGGAGCAACTCAGACTTGATTCAAACACTGACCCTGCGGTACAGGTACAACCTATTGAACTCTATGGGACATTAATGCACAGGTATGATTATTCAGACACTATTATTATTATTATTATACAGGATTTATATAGCGCCAACAGTTTCAGTAGTGATTTACAATATAAAAAGGAGACAATACAGTTATAATACAATAAAATACAAGAGGATGAAGAGGGCCCTGTTTAGAAGAGCTTACAATCTAATATACACTAGATTTTTTCTCGTATAAGCTTTAAGCAGGTAAATTAATTTCAAAACTCAGTTCAAATATTATTCTGCAAATTTCTTTTAAACAATACCTGAGAATCCTGCTATGAAGGTCACTTCCTGTTATAGGTGACAACACTCATCAGTTGCGCTCACGTGTTGTCACCCTCACGTGTTGTCACCCTGTCCCTATAGAAGGCAATGGAAATGCCTGAAACTGCATGTAATGCAATTTCCTGCCTCTCCTACTAGTAATAAGATTTCTATTGGCTAAAAAAAACATCTCAAGCCTGAAAACATCCAAAAATGCCCGAAAAATTCAGGTACAAATGTGTATTAAAAACTCCAAACCTCTTAAGCCCTGTACACGCGGGCGAGAATCCCATCGGAAAAAAAAACCCATTGGTTTTCTCGACGGGATTCCTGGCAAGCTTGTCTTGCCAAGCCCTGTGTATTGATGGCCATTCAAAAGAACCGCCGTTCTTTTGAATGGCAAGAACGAGGTGACGTCATCGACTACGACGAGCCGGCGCTCGTCACATTCGATGCCGTCGCCACCATCTTGCTACACCCCACACTACCCTTGTATGTTACCGCGCATGCGTCAAAGTCTCATCGAGTATGCGCGGGCTTACCTGGGGACAGGTAAGCATACTCGCGTACGGTTTTCTCGGCAGGAAACACTCTGCCGAGAATCCCGACGAGAAAAAGAGAGAGCGGGTTCTCTATTTTTCTCGTCGAGATTCCCGGGAGTCTTCCTGCCGAGAAACCATACACACGAACGGTTTTCTCGGCAAAAAGCTCTCCCGGCAGTTTTCTTGCCGAGAAAACCGGTCGTGCGTACGAGGCTTTAAAGGAGCTCAAGCATGAACCTATCAGAAATGAGATGGCCGCACTGGTACACTACACTGGATGAAAGACCCAAGCATGAGATTTTTCTTTTGGCATCTCAATGCGTCATGCCTCAGTTCTGACTGGCGGCGAATCCCTTTAAACCTCCTGTCTGCACGACTATAATGAAGGTGAAAATAAACGAGCGCATTGCCGTCCCATTCACATTTATTTTCACTAAACACAAACCGTCTGTGCTGTGCGCACTGGGAAACGCTTTGAGGCGCTCTCCGTCGTGAGAATCGGAGAAACCATTTCCTTAAATTATCTCAATTGCTGTCATTAACACCAAAGTGAAGTATGTGATGTTTTGAAACAATTGTCTGGTGAACAGGAAGTGAGAGCGCGTGAAGGGGGGGAGGGGGCTGGACGGAGTCTGAAAATCTGCAGGTGCAGGAAGGAGATCCAGCGCCAGTACAGACTGCACTACACCTGGCAAGGTCACAACCACAGCTGTGCCACCGAGGGCCGATAATTATTCCCACGGGGCCAGGGGCCGGCTATGCTCCTAATAGTCCCTTCCAAGTCTGAGGCTTTAATGTGACTATTTTTCAGCAAGTGACAACGAGACGGAGCAAAGGTTAAAGAACTACTCTGTTAAAAAAAAAAAATCTAATTTGTACAGACAGAACGGTTTTAAATAAGAAGAACTTAAAGGGGTGTTCCGGGGAAAAATAAAAAATTAAAAGCCAGCAGCTACACATACTGCAGCTGCTGGCTTTTAATAAATGGACACTTACCTGTCCTGCAGTCCCTCGATGTCAGCACCGCAGCTGATGTTTCCATCAGCTGTCGGGTGCTGCCGCCGCCATTGCGAGTAAGGGAACCCAGCAGTGTAAGCTTTGGGCTTCACGCCGGAAACCCTACTGCGCATGCACGAGGCCCCGCTCCTCTCTCCTATTAGCCCGGCGGCCGGGGGAGGAGGAGGGAGCCCCGCGGTGACATCACGACCGCAGCCGGACTCCCGGAAGTGGGAAAGGATACGTGTCAAATGCAGGTATCCTGTCCCCCCTCCCGTCCCCCGAAAGGTGACAATTTTGGCACCGGAGGGGGGGGAGGAATCCGATGAGCGGAAGTTCTACTTTAGGGTGGAGCTCCACTATAAGAACAATTCTGTGGGGATTTTCCAAGCTGGGAGGGGATGACAATAATGACATCACCTTGATCTTCCTTCACAGACTCTCAGAATAATTTGTTTGAACTTAAAAAGTAAAAACTTAAAGTGTTACTAAACCCACAGTAAACAGTAAAGCATGCTTGTTATACTCATTCCTTGATGAACCTGTATAAATATAGTGTCCTGCTGCGCCACAAGTCCTAATCCACAGAAGCCATTGTTTCCATACACTGCACTGATGGTGGCCAACAAGCCTGGAACAACTACCGTATATGCATTTTGGAATACAGTGCCTTGAAAAAGTATTTACACCCCTTGAAATTTTCCACATTTTGCCATGTTACAACCAAAAACGAAAATGTATTTTATTAGGATTTTATGTGATAGACCAACACAAAGTGGCACATAATTGTGAAGTGGAAGGAAAATTATAAATGGTTTTCCATAGATGCCAATATTAAATGTTACATTTTTTACTAATAAATATGTGAAAATTGTGGCATGCATTTATATTTAGCCCCTTTACTTTAATACCCCTAACTAAAATATAGTGTAAAATTGCCTTCACAAGCCACCTAATTAGAAAATACTAAATACAGTTGTTCTGTGAAGCCCTCAGAGGTTTGTTAGAGAAACTTAGTGAACAAAGAGCATCATGAAGGCCAAGGAACACAGCAGACAGGTCAGGGATACAATTGTGAAGTTTAAAGCAGGGTTAGGTTATAAAAAAATATCCCAAGCTTTGAACATCTCATGGAGCACTGTTCAATCCATTATCCGAATATGGAAAAAGAGTATGACACAACTGCAAACCTACCAATACATGGCCGTCCACCTAAACTGACAGGCTGGGCAAGGAGAGCATTAAATCTGAGAAGCAGCCAAGAGGTCCATGGTAACTCTGTCTCTGCATCTCCTCCGCGGTGTGCTGTAGCGGGTGTAGAATGTCCTCCGGTTCACCGATACGGGTCTCCGCCTCAGCAACCCTGTCCCTCACTGTCGATAGTTCTTGCCTCAGCAGGGAGATGTCAATTTTCACCTCATCTATCTTTGTCATGAGGGTCCCCTGGAGAGTAGCCATAGCTTCTAGGATCTTCGCCGTCTCCACTGCATATCTGTCTTCCCCCTTGCATGCGGCGGCGCCATCTTGGGCCTGCTCGTCCTCCCCATCATGCTGATATTTGGCCAGCTTCTCTGCAGCTGAAGAGGATTTCTTTGGGGGTGACATGTGTAGTCTCGATCCCGAGGTCCACAGGCACCTTGTAGGGTGAAAATCTCTTGGATATTGTGCACAGGCTGGTATATAGGATATATGGCAAGAGGAGCTCTGGCTACTTGCGTCCTATTCCATCACCTGCCAGGCCACGCCCCCGTCCATGGTAACTCTGCAGGAGATGCAAAGATCCACAGCTCAGGTGGGAGAATCTGTCCACAGGACAACTATTAGTCGTGCACTCCACAAATCTGCCCTTTATGGAAAAGTGGCAAGAAGAAAGACAAAGTCCTGTTTGCAGTTTGCGAGAAGCCATGTGGGGGACACAGCAAACGTGGAAGAAGGTGCTTTGATCAGATGAGACCAAAAGGGAACTTTTTGGCCTACAAGCAAAATGTTATGTGTGGTGGAAATCTAACACTGCACATCACCTTGAACACACCATCCCCACCGTGAAACATGGTGGTGGCAGAATCATGTTTTGGGGAATGCTTTTCCTCAGCAGGGACAGGGAAGCTGGTCAGAGTTGATGGGAAGATGGATGGAGCCAAATACAGGGCAATCTTAGAAGAGATTTGGGACTGGGGTGGAGGGTCACCTTCCAGCAGGACAACGACCCTAAAAATACAGCCAAAGCTACAATGGAATGGTTTAGATCAAAGCATATTCATGTGTTAGAATGGCCCAGTCACAATCCAGATCTAAAACCTAAATCCGATTGAGAATCTGTGGCAAGACTTAAAAATTGCTGTTGACAGATGCTGTCCATCCAATCTGACAGAGCCTGAGCTATTTTGCACATAAGAATGGGCAAAAATGTCCCTCTCTAGATGTGCAAAGCTGGTAGAGACATCCTCAAAAAGACTTGCAGCTGTAATTGCAGTGAAAGGTAGTTCTACAAAGTATTGACTCAGGGGGGCGCCATACAAATGTACCCCACACTTTTCAGATATTTATTTGTAAAAAAATCTTATTTGAAAACCATTTATCATTTTCCTTTCACCTCAGAATTATGTGCCACTTTGTGTTGGTCTATCACATAAAATCCCAATAAAATACATTTTAATTTTTGGTTGTAACATGACAATGTGGAAAATTTCAAGGGGTGTAAATACTTTTTCAAGGCACTGTATTCCAAACTGCATATAGCTGTTCCAGGCTTGTTGGCCACCATCAGTGCAGTGTCTGGAAACAATGGCTTCTATGGATTAGGACTTGCGACCAAGTAAGACAGTATATTTATACAGGTTCGTCAAGGAATGATTTGCATAGCTCTGCCGTCGGTCCTGAAATGAGGCATAATCTTCTTATTTTTGGGATATGTAATGGAATAAGAATGTAAATACTTTCTTCTCTACGTCATTCTGATTCAGGTGGAGGGCCTTCTGATTGCTTTAGCCCCCTCTCCCCATGATCTGTATGGGTTTGCCTGCCTTTGTCAATGGGAGTTCCATGGAATCCTAGGGTTCCTCCAGAAGTTGCTTGGGGTTCCTTGAGCAATGAAAAATTTCTGCCTCTTATTTGAGCCTGTGGTGTCGGTGCCCCCTGGGAGTTGGTTTCCCCAAGGGTCCTCACAGTGAGAATGAGTACATGGGCCATGTAACCTGCTACTTTTTTTCTGCACAGCCCATCCTGGGCTAGGCCTTTTGGCTTAATTAGGGGCAATTTATGTTACCAGGCCGCAAGGCCTAGCCAATGCACTCGAATTGGCACTAAATTCTCAAAATTATTATTTTACCTCCACATGTTTGTCACTGTGCACTTTTGTCTGTTTCTTTTCATTTGCATGGAGGTGTGGGCCCTCAGGCCTACCCTGAAGTCTAGGGGGAGGATTTGTGGCCAACAGGTTCCTTCCTCCCCTGAACCAGGGGGTCTCTCTTTGGAAGAGCCCCTCGCCTAGTACTCAGTGGTTGGCTTCGGGTGACTGTGAGGAGAGAGGACCGCCAGGCTTTTTGGTTAGGAGGACCAAGAGTGTACCTTGGCCCTGTCAGGAGCCTTACACCCCGGGGGATCAGAGTAAGGTCCTACCTCTTAGGGAGGTGGACTAGAGACACACCCTTAAGTGCAATTTTTGCGTGTGCTTTTCACATGCACTTTTTTTGTTCACTGGTGTTTGGTTTTTCTGCACCACAGCGAGTTAAAAAAAAAAAAATCTGCCTCTTATACGAGTAATCATTAAAACAAATGATCTTTTCAGCTATCTATAAGGGCTCCGAGTCCTCCTACTGACCACAGGGGTAAGAAGCATTCTTCCTATTGACCATCACACTAATGTACCGTGAGCTGTAGATAAGGTAGGGTTCCTTAAGATCTTTAGTTCAACGGTTAAAAGTAGAACTTAATTTCAAGGGTTCCTCCAAGGTTATAAAAGGCTGAAGCATACTGTCAAGTTGTCACTTTAAAATACAGAGAAGTCATCCACAGATTCCGAGGCCACCTTCTCCACCCCAGCAATAAATCAGTTGATGGCTCCAAGGTCATGATAGGGTACCGTTTTCCCATAAGACAAAGACTGATTGTGCACAGAGAATTATGTACTAATGCAAACAGTTACTCAATCTATTTTTTTAAAGGTAATATGATGTGTCCCTATTAAGCTGATAAGCGGGGGTTACCGCTGACGTTCCTCTTTTACCTTGGGTGCACAGGGAATATCTCTTCGGTTGGGAAGTCAATATGGTTAAACGTCTGCCGCCAGAAAGTAGCTGCCGTATGTTGAAGGATGATGTTCATGAGCTAGTTCAACAAGCCTCTAATGAACTTATCTCCTTCCATGTCATACTATCTTAACTCTATAGCAAAGACAATTTGTACAACCGCATTCGTACCCGAGAAGTGTTTGATCCCGCCACGGCAATAAAAATTCATCTTACTTATCCCGTCTTCATGGTACAATAAGGGGCCCCAGAAATCCGTGATCTGCCCACAATGCGTATTATAGTGACATAATTTGGCTCGCCACACATTTGCAATTTAATCATTTGACTCGTGACTTTCCGCCAGTCTAACTATTTTTAAACCTGGATTATAGGAGCTGTAAAGGCTGCATTCATCTGGATATGAAGCTCTTTTTACAAGGGCTATTGTATGCAGGATTGCATGATTAGTCTGACGAGCATCAGACAGGACAGATAAAAAAAAAAAAAAAGAGGGGGGAGAATGGATTCGGACAAAAGAGAAGGACGATGTTGCGAAGAAACATTTTATCAAGTGAGTCTAGTTAAATTGATTACGGTGATGTGCAGAATTAGTCTGTTAAAGCGGAGTTCCACCCACATTTTTCACTCCTCACCATGCAGTACTAATGTGCATCCTTAAAAATAAATTGGCAATTTATTTTAATTTTTTCTGTTCACTTACCCGATTTATGCCTATATCTAATTTCACTTCCTCCTTTAGCAGCCGCGGCCGTCATTTCCGGTTTTGCATTGGCTTCTGGGAGATCTTGTTCAGCTTAGCATGGCACTGCTCCCGTAATATTTAACATTGGCGTCTATGGAAATTCTTGGTCAGCTTGGCATAGCACGGCTCCAGTAACATTTAACATTGGCATCTATAGAAAATCTTGGTCAGCTTGGCATGGCAAGATGACCAAGACTGCACTGCATTGCACATGCACGAGATTGGCAGGTGCATGCTGGGTAGCCAGCATGCACGGAATCCAGGAAGGAGGACACTGTGGCTGGAATGGCCGCTCTGTGCAGGAACTTCACAAAGTAAGAAAACGATGCTGCACAAATAGAAAACTGGGCATAGTTTACAGCATACCTTTGTTACATTGCACGAGGCATGAGTATTCTAGGGGTATTTTTATCTTAAAAGTCATATTTCGGCCGGAACTCCACTTTAATATCATTGTTTAACAAAAACATCTGATCCACAAAATACTTTTTCTAAACAACTACAGACATCAAGGGGAGGATTGCCCAATATGTCCCCCATGCCCCCTTCACCAGTCCTGTTAGGTACTGGTATGACTTCCAATAACGTCATGACGTCAAGATGTAGCTTGGTTTTTAGGACATAGGGGAAACTAGGCAGGGCTCCCGTTAGACATCACGGGGCCTTATACAGGCAACCTGACTGGGCCTTCCCCCCCGCCTCTGAAAACATCAAAACAATATTTTCACAAAAATGTTTTAATTCAGTTAAGTGCCGAAACCGAAAATTCAGGATGCATTTGCAAAGCAAGGTCCATAAAGACATGGATGAGGGAATTTGGGGTGGAGGAACTTGACTGGCCTGCACTCAACCAGATAGAACACCTTTGAGATGAATTATTATTATTCTCTATTACTCCACAGGTAATCTATGCTGCCTTCAAATTCCACCTTTAACTGCACCATTGTTTTAAACATGCTTACATGGTAATCTATGCTGCCTTCAAATTCTTTACCTCTGTCCATATCACTGTTTTCTTATTGTCCACACCTAAATTATGAGCTGGTTTATCTTTATAGGCATGATGATCTCTTGCTCTTATCTTGTAGTCTGTTTTTGGTGTGAGAAGTTCGTTCTGTCAGCCATGTGTCCCTCCTATGCAATCCTGACTGATTAATTGGCAATAATACTCCCACCCAACTCAGTATAAATTTAGGCCTGCTCTAGGGGATGCCCAGGCAGGGGTTTGCACAGGCAGGAATTGCATTGGCAACTCAGTGAATATCCACAACAGACTTCTGCAGAACACTAAACAGACTACAGGTGACCTGATTCTCCATCAAACTTTGATCTTTCATTCAGGCTTCCTTTCAATCTCACCACTCTATATCATGCACTCCCTACTCACAGTTGCATCCTCTCTCCTTCACCCATCTTCTCCACCTCACAGCTTGTATATATCCCCCTCACTCCTGTCCTCACCTCATTACTGCAGGTATCAGCTCCTGCTAATTCTGAACCCATATACCAATAAAACCTGCAGGACACGTCCCCCCCACATAAGTCACACTCCCATATCACCTCTCTCACCCTTCTGCTTCTCCTAACTTGTGGAGATATTTCCCCAAATCCTGGACCGCCATCAATTACCTTCAAACAACATACCCAGCACCCTCCATCCTCTGATAGCAGCCGCAATCCACACAATCTCATTTCTATTCCTCTTCAGCCTAGAACCAGCCTCCCCTTCTCATGTGCCCTTTGGAATGCCCGCTCTGTTTGTAACAAACTCACCACCGTTCATGACCTATTTATCACAAACTCCCTGAACCTACTTGCAATTACTGAGACCTGGATTCAAGAATCTGACCTTCCTTCTCCTGCTGCTCTCTCCTATGGTGGCCTCCTGTGGACTCACTCTCCCAGGCTTAGTGGACGCAAAGGAGGTGGTGTTGGAATCCTCTTATCCCCTCAAAGCACTTTTCAGGTTCTTCCTCCACCCCCCTCTCTGTCCCTCTCCTCATTTGAAGCTCACTGTATTCGTTTATTTTCTCCAGTTTCATTGACAATTGCTGTGATCTATCGGCCTCCTGGACCAGTATCAAGCTTCCTTGATGACTTCTCTGCTTGGCTACCCTACTTTCTCTCTTCTGAAATTCCAACAATCATTCTTGGTGACTTCAACATCCCTGTTAATCGTAACACTCCCGCTACTTCTAAACTGCTAAACCTAACCTCCTCTTTTGACCTAAAACAATGGACAAACGCTTCTACTCACTCTGTTGGCAACTGCCTTGACCTCATATTCTCCTACCAATGCACTCCGCACAACCTCTCCAATATTCCTTTTCCTCTTTCTGATCACCACCTAATTAGCTTCACTCTCTCCCTGTCTGCCTCCTCCTTGCCTTCCAACTACAAAACTATTACCCGTAGAAACCTTCGCCTTCTTAACCCTTCTCTTCTTTTTTCTGCTACAGATTGTCTCTATGACAAAATCTCATCCTTGTCCTGCCCCAACTTGGCCACTTCTATCTACAACAGTTCACGGTCATCCACCCTGGATACCTTTGACCCCCTCACTACACACAGAATCAGGCCCCGACCGCTACAACCCTGGCAGACAGACAATACCAGAAGCATCAAAAAACGTAGCCGTGCTCTTGAGCGTCTGTGGCGTAAGACTAAGTCACAGCAAGATTTCAGCCAATATAAATCTGCCCTCCAAAAATACCATTCCTGCATCCACACTGCCAAACAGACCTACTTTAACACTCTCTCACGCAGTCCCCATCAACTCTTTTCTACCTTTACCACTCTACTTCGTCCTCCATTACCTCCACCCACTAACTTACTCACTGCCCAGGAGATTTCTAATCACTTCAAAAATAAGATTGAGACAATTCTACTCGAGATCTCCGCTCTACAGATATCTCCCTCACTCTTCACTCCTTGTCCTCCTGCACTATCAATACTTCCCTCTTTTAACCCAGCTACTATAGCGGAAGTCGCTAAACTTTTTTCTAACGCCCACCTAACCTCCTGCCCCCTGGACCCTGTTCCTTCTCAAATACTACGATCACCATCTGACTCTATCCTACACTCTTTAACTCATATCTTCAACCTCTCACTCTCTACTGGCATCTTCCCAAACCCTCTAAAACATGCGCTAGTCACTCCCATACCAAAAAATACCTCACTAGACCCTACCAATCTTAACAACCTAAGACCCATCTCTTTACTTCCTTTTGCCTCCAAACTCCTTGAACGTTTAATCTACAACCGACTGAGCAACCACCTCCTTGAGAATAACCTTCTTGATCCCCTTCAGTCTGGATTTCGCCCACAGCACTCCACGGAAACTGCCCTCCTAAAACTCACAAATGACTTGCTAACAGCGAAAACCAACGATCATTATTCTATACTCTTACTCTTGGACCTTTCCGCTGCCTTTGATACAGTTGACCACCCCCCTCCTCCTCAAAAAACTAAATTTTCTTGGTCTCCATGGCTGCACTCTCCGTTGGTTCGAATCTTAAGTATCTCACCGCACCTTCAGTGTCACTTACAACTCCACTTCCTCCTCTCCAACTCCTTTTACCTTTGGGGTCCCCCAAGGTTCTGTCCTTGGACCTCTTCTATTCTCAATCTACACATCCTCCCTGGGTCTGCTGATAGCCTCCCATGGCTTCCACTACCATTTATATGCTGACGACCCAAATCTATCTCTCTGCCCCTCCGCTCACGCCATCAATCTCCTCACGCATCACGGATTTACTAACAGACATAGCCTGGATGTCAAACCACTTCCTCAAACTGAATCTATCTAAAACTGAGCTCTTAATATTTCCTCCCCCACGTTTCCCTTCCCCTGACATCTCTATCAAGATCAATGGCACATCTATCAGTCCGTTCCCACATGCTAGGGTGCTAGGGGTAACCTTAGACTCTGAACTTTCCTTTCAGGCCCACATTCAATCCCTGTCCAAATCATGCCGCCTTGGCCTCCGCAACATTTCCAGAATACGCCCCTTTTTTAACTAATGACACCACTAAGCTTCTAATTCACTCCCTGGTCATCTCTCGCCTCGACTACTGCAACTCCCTCCTCATTGGATTACCTTTACATAGACTATCCCCCCTTCAGTCCATCATGAATGCTGCTACAAGACTCATACACCTTACCAACCATTCAGTGTCCTCCACCCCTCTCTGCCAATCCCTTCATTGGCTCCCACTCACCCAACGAATAAAATTCAAAGTACTAACAATAATTTACAAAGCCCCCAGATACATCACTAACCTAGTCCCAAAATACCAACCAAGGCGCTCTCTTCGGTCCTCCCAAGACCTTCTGCTCTCTAGCTCCCTTGTCACCTCCTCCCATGCTCGGCTCCAGGATTTCTCCAGAGCTTCTCCCATCCTCTGGAACTCCCTACCCCAATCTGTCCGACTGTCCCCTAATCTATCCATATTTAGACGATCCCTGAAAACTCTACTCTTTAAAGAAGCCTATCCTGCTTCAAACTAACTTTTTTTTTAACAGAGAGAGAGAGATTCAAACTAACTTTTACTTCCTCCATCAGCTCATCTCCCACAGCTATTACCTTTTGTATCAATTGACCCTCCCTTTTTAGATTGTAAGCTCTAATGAGCAGGGCCCTCTGATTCCTCTTGTACCAAATTGTAATGTAACTGTAATGTCTGCCTTTATTTTGTAAAGGGCTGCGCAAACTGTTGTCGTTATATAAACCCTGTATAATAATAATAATAAGAGCAGAGACTGCGAGCCAGGCCTTCTCGTCCAACATCAGTGCCTGACCTCACAAATGCGCTTTTGGAAGAATGGTCAAACATTTCCCATAGACACACTCCTAAACCTTACAGACAGCCTTCCCAGAAGAGTTGAAGGTGTTATCGGTGCAAAGGGTGGGCCAGCCCAATATTGAACCCTACAGAACAAGACTGGGGTGCCATTAAAGTTCATGTGCGTGTAAAGGCAGGTGTCCCAATACTTTTGGCAATATAGTGTATATCCCAGAATATAATTTATACAGAGAATGCAGACTCCATGAGTGTGTCACTACTAATTACTCTGGTATGTCATTTTATTTGGTAGTAATGGGTTATTTAAAGGTGATTGTTTTTTAGTGTGGTCATAATCCGCTGTCATCTGCAAAAGAATTCCCCATTTTAGTAAAGCTCTCCATTGCTATGTAGCCGAGTAAGTGATTCGTTTATGTTACCATCTATTCCATGCTGAGAAAAGCCGCAATGCCCCGTCCTTCAATGGATTACTCAACAGGAAGTCAATATGTCACCAATGACAACTTTATCCTAAAGATCTCCAGCTCTGGAAAAACACTCCCCAATCACATCAATTTCGGTAAACGTCACAAAAGATTATTTTGTTCCACTCTGTAGTCTAACCTTGGGGGTCTTTTTTTGGTTAAAGTGTCTATAAACCCAAAAAAAAAATTCCGTCCAAAACACATCTACACTATAGTTTGCAATCTTATCCTCATTTTCTGTGAGTAATGTAATAAATACCAGGAGATCCTGCCAGTTTCAGTTGTCTCACTGCACTTCCTGTAATAGGGTGACAACTAGTGGTGCGCCAAAATGAAAATTCCAGTGCCAAGACTAAAACTGAAAATTCAGGATGCAATTGGCTGAAAACTGAAACAAACAGTTTAAATATATATATATATATAGATATATATATATAGATATATATATATATTTATTAATTTTATTATTGTGGTTGCCGTTTTTTCATTGAAGTAAAAAGGAACGCGATTTTGCATTGAAGTCAATGGGAAGAGGGCAGTGCCAGAGGGTGTGTTGCTAAAGCTATTTTAGCCATTTTGTATAGCATAAATCTAAGATTTTAGATTTATTTTAGTTAAATGTATTTTTCTTTAGTAGCTAGGCTTCCCCTATTCATATGCTAATGGCCTTGTTGGACTGATGCATGAGCACAGGACAGGAAGTGATGCTAAAGAAAGTAGGGGGAGGAAAAGGAATTTGAAACAACAATATGCTCAAGACAAAGGAGCAGTCTGGAGAGATCCTAAGGGGGAACTCTGATGGGGACCCCCGATGTAAGGGGGAACTCTGATGGGGACCCCCGATGTAAGGGGGGACCATGATGGGGACCCCCAATGTAAGCGGGGCACCCTGATGGGGACCCCCGATGTAAGCGGGGCACCCTGATGGGGACCCCCGATGTAAGCGGGGCACCCTGATGGGGACCCCCGATGTAAGCGGGGCACCCTGATGGGGACACCCGATGTAAGCGGGGCACCCTGATGGGGACACCCGATGTAAGCGGGGCACCCTGATGGGGACACCCGATGTAAGCGGGGCACCCTGATGGGGACACCCGATGTAAGCGGGGCACTCTGATGGGGACACCCGATGTAAGCGGGGCACTCTGATGGGGACACCCGATGTAAGCGGGGCACTCTGATGGGGACACCCGATGTAAGCGGGGCACTCTGATGGGGACACCCGATGTAAGCGGGGCACTCTGATGGGGACACCCGATGTAAGCGGGGCACTCTGATGGGGACACCCGATGTAAGCGGGGCACTCTGATGGGGACACCCGATGTAAGCGGGGCACTCTGATGGGGACACCCGATGTAAGCGGGGCACTCAGTTGGGGACACCCGATGTAAGGGGGGCACTCAGTTGGGGACACCCGATGTAAGGGGGGCACTCAGTTGGGGACACCCGATGTAAGGGGGGCACTCAGTTGGGGACACCCGATGTAAGGGGGGCACTCAGTTGGGGACACCCGATGTAAGGGGGGCACTCAGTTGGGGACACCCGATGTAAGGGGGGCACTCAGATGGGGACACCTGATGTAGGGGGGGCACGCTGATGAAGACACCTGATGTAAGGGGGTACTCTGATGGGGGCAATCAATCTAAGAGGACACCCTTATGTAAGGTGGTTCTATTTTCTTTTACTTGAAAAGTGGATGCGATTGGCCTACTTTTATATTTTATTAAAGAGAGATTCAGCCCTCATCTGGAAGAAAGTTTTAGCGACCGGACCTCCTTGAGTTTTAATTAATTACCCCTGCCCTAGACATAACCAACATTTAACCCTTGCAACGCAGGGGGAGCCCCACTACAAGGGTAGATTTTTTCCCATTCCTGGAGTTGGACTTTAAAGTGGTTGTAAACCCACTCTTGCAACTTGGACCTACAGGTAAGCTTAGATTAAGGCTTACCTGTAGGTGTTTGCAATATCTCCTAAACCTACAAGGTTTAGGAGATATTTGCAAAAAAAAAGGAGTACACCGATGTGTACGGCGCATGCGCGCCGCAGACATCGGCGCAGGCGCAATGTAAATGTCGGTTTTATGAATGATAACGCCGGCTTTTACGGCTCCCGCACGCATGCGCGGAGTGACGTCATCGCCGCTCCGGCCAATCACAACGCCGGAGCGGCGATAGCAGGAAGATGCTCCGAGGGGACATGGCGGCGGAAGGGAACGAGGAGGACTTCGATTTCAGGTAAGTGCCACATAATGAGCTAGTATGCTATGCTCTTCTTTACCAGCTCCTCAATTGTAACTGACTGGGGAACCGAGGGGCCGGTTCTGGTGGAATGAGCAATAAGACAATGTTTTTCCCCCCATGGGAATACGGCCTCAAATATGCGTTTACCCTGCTCTGCTCTTGCTGTACAATCCAAGCTTCTGATGCGAATGTACGAGGTCATAAAACATGCCGAAACACTTGGTGAAAAGAGGAAATGAGGAGGAAACGTCTAAGCCCTAATGTGCACAGGAGACCACAGACCAATCAGCCGGCAGTTATCCACTCACTTATCGTTAGAGCAGGACGGATAATCTCTCTACTCGCTGAACAGATACATCATGCAGAAGTAACGCAGCGGAATGAACAATATCCCCACAAGTGACAATGTTATGGGGAACTCAGGTGCTCCTCAGACGCAGGACACAGATTTTACAGCTCATGAAAGGCATTTGTATTGCCTAAAGGAGCGTCGGAGAAAACATTTTTCGTATCGAACGTTGCCCACCAGTAAACTGTAATGAGGAGAATCATGTCCTTGACACATGTATGACACTAACAATAAGAATGACAGGGATTAGTTAAAGTTCTACCTGAAAACCTAAAACAAATGTGTATTAGATTGTAAGCTCTTAGGAACAGAGCCCTCCTAAGCTTCCTGTATTGAACTGTATTCTAATTGTCTGTCTCCCTTTAAGCGCTGCACAAATTGTTGGCGATTCAACACTATGACCACCCACCTAATATTGAGTAGGTCCCCCTTTTGTTGCCAAAACAACCCTGACCCGTCAAAGGGTGGACTTCCCCTAGACCTCTGAAGGTAGTTTGTGGTATCCGGCACCAAGTCATCAGTAGCAGATCCTTCAAGTTCTGTGTAAGTTGTGAGTTGGGGCCTCCATGGGTCGGACTTGTTTTTCCAGCACATCCCACAGATGCTGGATTGGATGGAGGTCTGGAGAATTTGGAGGCCAAATCAACACCTCAAACTCATTGCGTGTTTGGGGGTTATGGGATTTTTTTTTTTTAGGTGCATGCTAAATAAGTCATGAAAATACTATTAATATATATACATTTTATTAATAACCATTAAAAGGTAAGTATTTCATAAAAACAACGCAAATGCGTTGCGTTGTTTTCATGAAATACTTACCTTTTGAAGGTTATTAAAGCGGAGTTCCAGCCTTTTTTATGTTTATTAAAAGTCAGCAGCTACAAAAAGTGTAGCTGCTGGCTTTTAATAAACAGACACTCACCTGTTTCACTGACCAGCGACGCAGCCGAACAGAGCTTCAGTCCTCTCCCCCCCCTCTTCGCCGACACCTCCATTCTAGCTGTGGGCACCCGGCCGTGACAGCTTTTGGCTTCATGGCCGAGCACTCACTGCGCATGCGCGAGCGGCGCTGTGCAATCTGAGTGGACAGGCGATCGCCTGGGAACTGTCATGTGTCCCAGGTGATCGCCTACCGGGAGGGGCCACCTTAGGCGATATGGCGAGTCGCCTAGGCGGAAGGAGGAAGTGGGACATGAAGTCCCACTCCTACTGAAGCCCCCACTCCCCCCCCCCCAAAAAAAAATTACATGCCAAATGTGGCATGTAAGGGGGCGAAGAGTGGTTTAAGCGGAAGTTCCACTTTTGGGTGGAACTCTGCTTTAATAAAATTAAAATTTTCATGACTTATTGAACATGCACCTAAAAAATCCATAACCTCCAAACACAATTTAACGAAGGGATGTGGTGCTATACTGTTGGTACGTTGTCCATAAGCTGAGCTATTCCACCTCAGACTCATTGTTGTGTTCCTCAATTATTCTTAAACCACTTTTGCAGTGTGGCGCATTATCCTGCTGAAAGGGGCCACTGCCCTAACGGAATACTATAGCCATGAAGGGGTGTACTTGGTCCCCAATAATGTTTAGGTAGGTGGTACGTGTCAAAGTAACATCCGCTTTTATGTCAGGACTCAAAGTTTTCCCAGCAGAACATTGCCTAAAGAATCACGCTGCCACTGCAGTCTTGCCTTCTAACCATACTGAATCATGGAGCCATCTCTTCCCCAGGTAAGAGTCACGGATGCACCCGGCCATCCACATGATGTATAAAGAATACGTGATTCATCAGACCAGGCCACCTTCTTCCATTGCTCTGTGGTCCAGTTCGGATTTTCACATGACAATTTGGCTGTGGACACCGGTCAGCATGGGCATCCTAACCAGACTGCGGCTACGCAGTCAATACATTTTTGTTCCTTGAGGACCGTTGCCTTAGGCAGCCCATTTACTGCATCTCAATGGTGAGTCTTAGACATACCTTAAAGCAGAGGTCCGCCTAAAAAAAAAAAATATTAAAAGTCAACAGCTACAAATACTGCAGCTGCTGACTTTTAATAATCGGACACTTACCTGTCCCAGGGTCCAGCGATGTGGGGGAACGAAGCCCCACTCGTCTCACCCTCCTCTCCGCGGCCCTGGCACTGTCACTGTGGGCGCCCGGTTGTGGCTTCACAGCCGGGCACGCACTGCGCATGCGAAAGCCGCGCACCGTGACTGGCGGAGCAATCATATGGGACCTGTGACGTGTCCCAGATGATTGCGGAGAGGGAGGGGGCTGAGGTGAGCTTACTTCCGCTGCCGAGGCGGCCTAGGGAGGAAGTGGGAGCTGGAACCCTCTAAAAAAGAGGGTTTCCGCTCCCCCCCCAAAAAAATGACATGCCAAATGTGGCATGTCAGGGAGTCACCTTCGCTTAAAGTGGAAGTTCCTTTTTTGGGTGGAACTCCACTTTAAAGCCCAACCCTGGGAAAACTTCAAATGATCCCTTGCAGTGAGGCTGCGGCCACACTGCAACGGTTTAATTGCTCATTTTGTCTAGTGAAGAGGAGAAACTGTTTTACTTACCTGATCCTCCACTCCCCAGCAGATGCCGCTCTGACATGCTTCAGTGGTGGATTGTCCCTCTGCGTCATCACGTCAAATACACTACATTACCAAAAGTATTGGGACACCTGCCTTTACACGCACATGATTTTTTTAATGGCATCCCAATCTTACTCCGTAGGGTTCAATATTGCGTTGGCCCACCCTTTGCAGCTATAACACCTTCAATTCTTCTTGGAAGGCTGTCCACAAGGTTTAGGAGTGTGTCTATGGGAATGTTTGACCATTCTTCCAGAAACACATTTGTGAGCTCAGGCACTGATGTAGATAAGAAGGCCTGGCTCACAGTCTCTGCTTTAATTCATCCCAAAGGTGTTCCATCGGGTTGAGGTCAGGACTCTGTGCAAGCCAGTCAAGTTCCTCCACCCCAAACTCGCTCATCCATGTCTTTATGGACCTTGCTTTGTGCACTGGTGCGCAGTCATGTTGGAACAGGAAGGGACCGTCCCCAAACTGTTCCCACAAAGTTGGGAGCATTAAAATTGTCCAAAATGTCTTGGTATGCTGGTGCCTTAAGAGTTCCCTTTACTGGAACTAAGGGGCCAAGCCCAACCCCTGAAAAACAACCCCACACCATAATCCCCCCTCCACAAAGCAAGGTCCATAAAGACATGAATGAGCGAGTTTGGGGTGGAGGAACTTGACTGGCCCCACCCTTTGCTGTTAAAGCTGCAAAGGGTGGGCCAACTAAATATTAAACCCTACGGACTAAGACTGGGATGCCATTAAAGTTTGCGAGCATGCAAAGGCAGGTGTCCCAATATTTTTGGTAATATAGTGTAAAAAGCTATGGACCCTGCTTTGGTCTTGATGAGGTTAGGACCACTAAAGCATGGAGGAGAAGAAGTTGCAAGGTTCAGCCTAGCTGCAAGGAGGAGCAGAGGATCGGTTCTGTAAATCATCAGTTTTTTTTGTTCCTCTAGACTAGGGGTCCCCAAACTTTTCTGTAGAAGGAGCTGTGATTGGACACTGGGTATCCAATAAACTGTGCCATGCTCCTCAGGAATAATAGGAAGTAACAGAACAAATCAAAGCATAAAACGCTCCCCCATACACAAGTGGGCATGATGACGTCACAGGCCGCAAACCTCGCCCTATCCCTTTGGTCGACAAGAGGACATCTTCAGGGGATAGAACACTGGGTGTGGACTATATATGCACACTTATTTTTTTTATCATTTTCTTTATTGGTGGATGATGTATTCACATTTTTCAGCATTTTTCAAATGTCTTGATTGTTTTTACAATTATATATTGTTTATGATTATTGATCTGCTTTAAAAGAGATTGCGCACCTTTCTGAGCACCCAGATGAGCAATTAACCCCTGCAGTACAAGCACATCCCCAATGCAAAGGGGCTATTCCTTAGTGGCCCCGAGTTGGGTTCTAACACAGCCCATGCAGTCAATCGCCTACCATAAACGTGCCCACAGGTGTACAGTCTAGGGTTGCTACCTGTCCGGGATTCACCCGGACAGTTCGGGTTTGGAATCAGACTGCCTGAAACCGGGACACATTATTTAGACTGAACTATGGCTTCCCAGCAGGGTTGCTGGCTGCAGTTATCTAAGCTGAGAGTGTCTGTTACACTCGCTTTTAAGCCAGCACTAACAATTCCCCCCCAAAAACACACACAGATGGGAGAGGAGAGAGGGCTCGATCTGCACCTCTTCCTCCTGCCCCTACCCCTCTTTGTCTCCCCACACTCCAATCCCCAGGGCGGTGCCACAAAAAAGGAAAGTGGGGGCTGGAAATTTGAAGTCCAGCAGCCTCAGATACATCTGGATGAGAGGTGCTGACTGCCAAGGGATGAGTGAGCTCCCTGTCCATCCCTATCTGTGACTGAAGTCTCCCCCCCCTTCTCTCTCCTGCCTCTGAGTGAGTACTCTAAGGTAAATCAGGGTTCTCAGAGCACCCCTTACATCAGAGTTCCCCTTTACAACAGAGGCCACAGTGTTCCCCCTTACATCAGAGTCCTCTGTACATCAGCGTTTCCAGTGTTCCTCCTTAAATCAGGGTTCCCCGAGCATCCCTTATGTTAGAGTCCCCAGAGTTCTCCTTTACATCAGAGTCTGCAGAGTCCCCCCTTACAGTGAAAGGGAACTCTGCGAGTTCAGATGTAAAACAGGAACTCTTGTTATTAACTTCATATGATTAGAAATGTTATTAGCAAAATATACGTGTAAAGAAAAAATTGCTGTGCGCCGCTAAAGTGTTCAGGTTTAACTTGAAGAAAAGGTGGAAACCCTAGTACAGTCATATCTTCTGACTTTCATCTATAGCAGTGGTCTCCAAACTGCGGCCCGAGGGCCAGATGTGGCCCTTTGCTAGCCTTTATCCGGCCCTTGGGGCTCTATTCCTCCAAATGATATTAGGAACTAATGGGGCACCATTTCTTTCACTGATACCAATGATGGAATACTACTCCTCCTACTAATACAAATAATGGGGCACTACTCCTCTCAATACCAATAATGGGGCACTACTCCTACTCCTAATACCAATAATGGGACACTACCCCTCCTGCTGACCTTCAACCCTGAGGCCATATTTATTCTCACTGATGCTGGGCCCAGGACATTTTCTACCCCCACTGGCCACAATCCGGCCCTCCTAAAGTCTGAAGGACAGTAGACTGTCCCTTTGTTTGAAAAGTTTGGAGATCCCTGATCTATAGTATACGCTCACCAACTCTGGCCTCTACTACTTCTTTCCAAGGTCATTAAAACACATTGAAAGCACTTTAAAAAAAAATGAGGAAGTGAAAAGGAAACGTCTAACCCCCCCCCCCCAATGTACACAGGAGACCACAGACCGCTCAGCCTGTGCAGACTTTACCCTTCTATGGAATACTCAGCCATCAAAGGTTGCTTAGAATTTTTTATGGAAGTAATCTGCAGGCCAAGACAGACTGAAGCTTTGCGGGATAGAGGAATCCGATCAGTTGCTTTTAATGAAATTTAAAAGAGAAAAAAAAAAAGCCACAAACAGGATGCAGGCACATTAAGAGACAACATTGACCCGGCAATGGAATGCGAACTCCAGTTCACATGAGCTGTCATACCGACCCCCCCCCCCCTCCCCACCTCGCTTCTTGCTAACAGTAAAATCAGCAATGAATATGTGGGCACTCGCCACCCCCTCCCCATCCAAAAACAAATACACAGCAAAGAAAATCAAACTATAGTCTGACTAAGCTTCCCTAATAGTCTAAACTTCCCCTTTATGACCCCCAAAGACTGTGCGGTACATCCGAAACCCCCCCCCCTCACTGTACCGGCGTACAGCTGTTTCCATAAAGTGTGCGAATTACAGCCATGTGCATAAAAGGTCTACAGAAAATAGCTGGTGTGCATACAAGGCCAGACTGATCTTTAATGCGAAATGCAATTTAATGTATATCCAATGAAGAAAATGAAGATCTACACTCACCGTCATATGGCAGCAACTCAATGCATTTAGGCATCTAGACGTGGTAAAGATGACTTGCTGAAGTTCATACAGAGCATCAGAATGGGGAAGAAAGGAGTTTTAAGTGACTTTGAACGTGGTATGGTTGTTAGTGCCAGACAGGCTGGTCTGAGTATTTAAAAAACTGCTGATCTACTGGGATTTTCACACACAGCCATCTCTCGGGTTAACAGAGAATGGTCAGAAAAAGAGAAAATATCCAGTGAGAGGCAGTTGTGTGGAGGAAAATGCCTTGTTGATGTCAGAGGAGAAGGGGGAGAACTGGTTCGAGATGATAAAAAGGCAACAGTAACTCAAATAACCACTTGTTACACCCAAGGTATGTAGAGAATACTATCTCTGACTGCACAACACATTGAACCTTGAAGCAGATGGGCAGAAGACCACACCGGGTGCCACTCCTGTCAGCTAAAAACAGGAAACTGAGGCTACAATTCGCACACACTCACCAAAATTGGACAATAAAAGATTGGAAAAACATTGCCTGGTCTAATGAGTCTCGATTTCAGCTGCGACATTCAGATGGTCGGGTCAGACTTTGATGTAAACAACATGAAATCATGGATCCATCCTGCCTTGTATCAATGGTTCAGGCTGGTGGTGGTGGTGTAATGGTGTGGGGGAGATATTTTCTTGGCACACTTTGGGTCCCTTAGTACCAATTGAGCATTGTTTAAACACCACGCCCTACCTGAGTATTGTTGCTGACCATGTCCTTCCCTTTATGACTACAGTGTCCCCATCTTCTGATGGCTCCTTCCAGCAGGATGATGCACCATGTGACAAAGCTCAGATCATCTCACCACTGGTTGCTTGAACGTGACAATGAGGTCACTGTACTTCAATGGCCGCCACAGTCACCAGATCTCATCCAATAGAGGACCTTTGGGATGTGGTGGAACCGGAGATTCTAATCATGGATGTGCAGCTGACAAATCTGCAGCAACTGCGTGATGCTATCATCTCACTATGGACCAAAATCTTATTGAATCTATGCCACAAAGAATGAAGACAGTTCTGAAGGCAAAAGGGGGTCCAACCCGGTACTAGCAAGGTGTACCTAATAAAGTGGCTGGTGAGTGTATATCTAAAGTCATTTCATTTTGGATAAAGTAAGCAAGGGTTAACCCTTTTGCAGCTAAAAAACATAAAAACAAGGCGCAAACTTTGATAACCATATAAAAGTTATTGTAAACATTTTCTGAAATAAAATGCACTCACAAAAGTGAGGACATGGGGATAGATGTGAGCAGTGACACATTTTGATGGATGAGAACCTCTGCCTCAAGTGGTTCAAACCGCTAACACCAGAGCCTGGACTGACATCTTGAGGCAGCGGTTCTCATCCATCGGACTGTCACAGCTCACTTCTATCCCCATGTCTGTGGCCAAGGCTGGGGTGTACGGATCTCACTCCGCTCTTCCTGGTTCACATTAGATCACCCAAGCCCAGTCACTTTTGTGAGTGCATTTTATGTCAATAAATGTTTACATCAACATTGATATGCTACACATGGGGGGAAATTTACTAAAACTGGTGGACACAGAATCTGGTGCAGCTGTGCATGGTAGCCAATCAGCGTCTAACTTCAGCTTGTTCGATTAATCACTTGCCGCGGTTAATCTACTGTGAATGGGCGGCAGCTGCAGACTTAGAGACTTATCCGTATGTCGCCTACCACATGCACACTAACGCACCCCCCCCCCCCCCCCGGGGACATGCAGCGGCACAATCCCATGACCACTGTGTCCATAAAGCTCCATACACACGGTCGGACTTTTTGACAACAAACTTCAAAATGAGCAAGTTTTCAAAAAAATCCTACCGTGTGTACGCTCCATCGGACAAACTTTTTCGGTTTTCATCGGACAAAAGTTCGCTCTGCAAACAGACAAACTTTTCGGCAACAAAAGTCCTAAAGTGCAAAGTCCTATCGTGTGTACAGAAATCCATCGGACTTTAGTCCGAAGTACAAATACGCATGCCCAGAACCAATGTTAAAATCAACCAACAATAGCAAAAGTTGACCAAAGGGTGGCGGTAAAGAGCAGAAAAACCACGTAGTATGTCAATTACGTCACTACGTTCATGTTTGTTGGCTGAAAAAGTCCAAGCGTGTGTATGCTATGGGCGTTCACGGCCAACTCCCTTCGGACAAAAAGCTACGGAAAAGTTTGTTTGAAGTCTGATCGTGTGTATGAGGCTTTAGACACAGCAGATCACAGTGCTCAGTACCTGGCCACTCACATCATGGGATCGCTATGCCCACTCATAGCAATCAGAGATTATGTAAGCAAACCGTCATGAATGGCTTTTTATTCATCAACTGCTTGCTTACTGTTGTGATGCTGTAATAGGCCCACAGCTATCACATGGTACCTGGCACCCTGTACCATGTGATTAGCTGTAGTCAATAACAACACAACAGTACCAAAGCTGTCATGAATGGCAAGCCAGAATGGCAGTTAAAGCTCTTACTGTTATAAGCAATAACAGTGTTAAAAAAAAAAAAAAATCCCACCCCAGAGTAGTACAGCGTCACTATAGTGACACTGAACTACCCTAATGACAGTATGTAAAACATTTTTTAAAAATGTATTTAACCACTTTAGCCCCGGAAGGATTTACCCACTTCCTGACCGGGCCATTTTTTGCGATACGGCACTTTGCCGCTTTAACTGAGGATTGCGTGGTCCTGCGACGTTGTACCCAAAGGATGTCCTTTTTTCCCCACATATAGAGCTTTCTTTTGGTGGTATTTGATGGTGGTATTTGATCATCTCTGCGGTTTTAATTTTTTGCGCAATAGAAAAAAAAAAGAGCACCGATTTAAAAAAATATATATTTTTTTTTTACTTTTTGCTATAATAAATAAAAATAATAACTACCCCCCCCCCAAAAAAAAAATATCATCAGTTTAGGCCAGAATGTCTTCTACATATTTTTGGTAAAAAAAAAATCCAATAAGCGTATATGGATTGGTTTGTGCAAAAGTTATAGCGTCTACAATGGGATATTTTTATGTATTTTTTTTTACTAGTAATGGCGCCGATCAGCGACTTATAGCGGGACTGTGATATTGGGGGACCAGTGACACTAATTCAGCGATCAGTGCTAAAAAATAGGATTTTTATAACAGCTTACCTGTAAAATCCTTTTCTTGGAGTACATCACGGGACACAGAGCGACATAGTCATTACTAATGGGTTATATAGATACCGTCAGGTGCTGGCACTGGCAACTTCCAAAACCGGAAGTACCCTCCCCTATATAAGCCCCTCCCATCCGGGAGCACCTCAGTTTTGTAGCAAAGCAATAAGTGTCCCCAAAGAGGGGCGGGAGCTCTGTGTCCCGTGATGTACTCCAAGAAAAGGATTTTACAGGTAAGCTGTTATAAAAATCCTATTTTCTTTCTCGTACATCACGGGACACAGAGCGACATAGTCATTACTAATGGGATGTCCTAAAGCAATGCCAAATGAGGGGGGGGATACACCATATATAAGCTGAGCGCTATCAGACATGAGGATCTTTTGCGGCCTGCAACACATTGCGCCCAAAGGCGACATCCTCCTGACTTCTAACGTCCACCTGGTAGAACCTAGTAAACGTGTGAACTGAAGACCATGTTGCGGCCTTACAGATTTGAGCCAGGGAGGCCTGGTGATGCACTGCCCATGAAGTTCCAACTGCTCTCGTGGAGTGCGCTCTAACTTTGAACGGAGGCGGTCTCCTTCTCAAGCCATAGGCTTGTATTATGACCTGTCGAATCCACCTGGCTAAAGTAGATCTTGACGCTGCCTGACCCTTTCTGGGGCCTTCCGGCAGAATAAACAAAGTATCCGTTCTGCGAATCTGAGCAGTGGCTTTTAGATAAGCTTTAACTGCTCTTACTACATCCAAAGAATGCAATAACTTTTCCTCTACCGAAGTAGGTTTGGGGAAAAAAGAAGGAAGAACCACATCTTGGTTCAAATGAAACCTCGATACCACCTTAGGAAGAAAGGCTGGCTGAGGACGTAATACTACTCTGTCCTTATGGATAACCAGATATGGCTCTTTACAGGACATAGCTGCTAATTCCGACACTCTTTTAGCCGAACAAATGGCTACTAGAAAAATCAATTTCCTGGTGAGAAGCACCAAGGAAATATGCTGTAATGGTTCAAATGGTTGTTTCTGTAAAACCGCCAGAACCAAGTTTAGATCCCATGGACATATGGGAATATTAACCGGGGGACTAATACGCATCACTCCTTGTATAAAGGCTTTGACTAGTGAATGCAAAGCCAAGGGCCTTTGAAAAAATATTGACAAGGCCGAAATCTGACCCTTGATAGTACTCAAGGCAAGCTTCCTATCTACAGCCCATTGTAGGAAGTCCAGAATCCTACCTATTACGTATTTACGTGGATGCCATTTCTTGGCCTCACACCAGGCGATGTACGCCTTCCAGATTCTATAATAGATCTGCCTGGATACCGGCTTCCTGGCATTGATCATGGTAGATACCACAGCATTAGAGAGCCCTCTCTTTCTTAGAATGTGGGCTTCAATAGCCAGGCCGTCAAACCTAGGGCTGGTAAGGAAGGGTGGTATATCGGTCCTTGCGAAAGCAGGTCCGGACGATGTGGGAGGGTCCAAGGACTCCCCACAGACATTTTTACAATCTCCGCGTACCATGCTCTTCGGGGCCACGCTGGAGCCACCAGAATCACTGGTTTCTTTTCTACCCTGATTCTGCGGAGTAATCGAGGTAACAATTGTGGCGGTGGGAATGCATATATCAGCTTGAACTGATCCCAAGGGAACACTAGGGCATCCGAGCCGCAAGCTAGGGGATCCCTTGTCCAAGAGACAAACCTGTCCACTTTTGTGTTGAATCTGGATGCTAGCAGATCTACATCCGGTGTTCCCCACCGCTGACATATTGTCCGGAAAACCTCGGGATGAAGGGACCATTCCCCTGGGCATAATTGTTGGCGACTTAGAAAGTCCGCCTTCCAATTCTCCACTCCTGGAATGAATACCGCAGATATGGCTGGGACATATCTTTCTGCCCATCTCAGGATGTAATTTACTTCCCTTTGGGCTGCACGACTCCTGGTGCCCCCCTGACGATTGATATATGCCACTGCTGTGGCATTGTCTGATTGAATTCTGACAGGGGACCCTTGGAGTCTGGATGTCCATGCTACTAGGGCATACCGGGCTGCTCGTATCTCTAAGAGATTGATGGGCAGGGCCTTTTCCACATCCGACCATCTGCCCTGGAGAGACCATTGCTCCAGTACTGCTCCCCAGCCTATAAGGCTGGCATCTGTAGTGACCACCTTCCAGGAAATCGGACTGAAGGATTTCCCTCTTTCCAGATTCTGGGGAACCAACCACCAGCGGAGGCTCTTGCGAACGGAAGGGGACAAGGACATTGGTAAGTCCAGAGCCTGAACTTTTTTGTTCCAGGCTGACAGTATGGCCCTTTGCAACTTCCTTGAATGGAATTGACCGTAGGGTACTGCTTCGAATGATGCCACCATTTTTCCCAGCAGCCTCATGCACAGGCGTATGGATGGCTGTCTTTTTGAACCCACTAAGTGGATCAAATCTCTCAAAGACGACCCCTTTTCTTGAGGCAAGAAAATTTTTCTCTGGTCTGAATCCAGCCTTAGCCCCAAGTATTCCAGACTTTTGACTGGTTTTAGGGCTGACTTGTCTCGGTTGATAATCCAACCGTGATATTCCAGATACTTGATTGTCTCGTGAACAACCACTTCTAGTTTTTCCACTGAGTGGTCTATCAGCAACAAGCCGTCTAGATATGCCATTATCGTTACACCTCGTGTTCTTAGATTGGCCAATAATGGGGCCAGAATTTTTGTGAACACTCTTGGTGCTGTGGCCAGACCGAAGGGTAAGGCTCTGAACTGAAAATGGCGCCCTTCTACCGCAAAGCGTAGAAATTTTTGGTGGGCTGGAAAGATGGGAATGTGCAAATAAGCATCTTTGATGTCGATCGAGGCTAACCATTCCTCCCCTTGTAGAGCAGTGGCTACCGATCGGATCGACTCCATCCGGAAAGTCCTGATATGTAGGAATTTGTTTAGCCCTTTTAGATTTAATATGGGCCTCACGTCCCCGTTTGGCTTCGGGACTGTAAAGAGGTTTGAGTAAAACCCGAACCCCCATTCTTCCAGGGGAACCTCTATAATTACTGCTTGGAGCAATAATTGTTCTAGTGCCAACAGGAGGGATCCTCTCTTCTGGGGATCCCTTGGCACGTTTGACCTTATAAAGCGGGAAGGAGGGGAGTTTTTTAACTCCAATTTGTATCCCAGATTTACTGCGGAGAGCACCCATCTGTCTCGGATCGTGTCCCGCCAGGTCTCTGTGAACAACTGAAGTCTTCCCCCCATCCGATTGGGTGGGGGCAACCCTTCATGCATTTGACTTTGGGGGAGGTTTTGTACCTCTCCTGCTCCAGGGCTTCTTGTTACCCTGCAATTGTCCCTGATTTTTACCTCCGGGATTTGACCGAGGAGGCCGTCGGAACTGTTTCACAGCCGATGTCCTAGGGACTGGAGAAGCAGGCCTCTTAAAAGAGGGACCTCTAACTCTATTTTTAACCGGCAAAAGTGTACTTTTACCGCTGGAAATTCTCTGGATATATTTGTCCAGGTCTTCCCCGAATAAGCGTTCACCATGAAATGGGAAGCTGACCAGCAATTTTTTACAGGGAGCTTCAGCAGACCAGTTTTTGAGCCATAGAAGCCTGCGCATATGTACCACAGACAGCGTAAGGCGGGAGGCCTGATGGATTGAATCCTTTATAGCGTCCACCGCAAAGCATAAGGCTCTAGGTAGATCAGCTAGGGCAAGAGCCTGCTGATCTGGCAAGTCCCTTAAGACCTGTTTCAACTGATCCTTCACTGCTTGGCAGACCCCAATAGCTGCCACTGCTGGTTGTGTCACCAATCCTGCTGTAGAGAAAGCAGATTTTAATAAGGACTCTAATTTTTTATCTATTGGGTCCTTGAACATTTGGACATTATCCACCGGACATGTCAGTGATTTATTCACACAAGAGATGGCTGCGTCCACTGTAGGGACCCTCCATTTTCTGATGAACTTATCCTCCATGGGATAGACCACCGGAAATCTCTTGGGGGGAGTAAATATTTTGTCAGGATGCTCCCAATCCTGGTAAATGAGCCCTTCCAGTAAAGGATGGATCGGAAAGGAACAAACAGTCTGGGGAGCTTTTAGCGACCCCAACGAGGAGACAGAAGTGGATGATGGCTCCGCAAGTGGCATTTTAAATGCTGATCGGACCATATTAGTCAGGGACTGAACCCATAACCTTTCAGCATGTGATGCTGAGAACGGCTCTTCCACTGTTGATTCCTCTACAACCGAATCGACCTCATCCTGATCCCCTTCAGGTAGGTCGATCCCTGTATGGGACTGTTGCTCTGTTAACAGGCACTCTGAGGGAGGAGACGGAGATCGGGCGCTTTTCTCCTGTGACAGGGAAGCCGCGATCAATGCTGACAATCTCTCTTCCAGCCCTCCCAGAGCTGAGGAAAAAACCTCCTCTGTTACATACACAGGAGCAGGTGAACTGAGGACAGCCACAGTACCAGGTACTCCTGAGGGTGCTCTACGGTCACTAACCTCTGATTCTTCAGGGGAGACTGGTGCAGCCAAAGCATGCCCAAGATCCTCAGAGCCCGATGGAGACCCCCTATTCCTCCTGGAATTTCTAGTCCCGGAGTTTTTAGACGGCATATTCCTAAGCCACAAAGCTGAGGTATTCCAGCCGAAATACACCAGTTACTGACAATAGTCTAGCATAAATGCTGCTATAAGAAACAGTTGGTGTCTACTAATGTGCCTTTCTAGGGGATGCCTGTATCAACCGCTTGCTGTATGCCTTTTTTAAATGTTGCCAGCTCTGTCTCTGTACTTCATAGCCAGCTCACCACACAAAATTGTGGTTTTTAACATGCTGGGACGCCCGCACATGCGCAGAAGCGCTGCGGCGTGCACAGAGCGGCATCCCCCAGGCTCCGCCCCCTTTCCCGAATAACCTATATATATAGAGGCGCGTGCACGCGCACGCGCGCGGCCACGTGCGCCTTCGGCGCTAATTTCGAAAATGGAAACCAGGGACAAGAGCCAGGGCCCCTTTGCCGCAGGCCGGGGGATGGACGAGCATTGCAACATGGCAGAGGAAGCAGTTTCCCATAAGAGAACTCACCATCTGCCTGGACTTGCTATGATGAGAAGAAACGTTCCACAGCGGCCTCTAGTGGACAAACACAGGTACCGCAGTCTAATATATATATATATATAAAAAAATTTTTTTTTTTTTTTTTTTTGACCACCATTAAAAATTATTACATTTTTTTAGCAGTTACAGGCATGCACAGATATTAGCGGGAATACCATTAGGTAACAGACAGAAAGACAAATTAGGCTTGGGGGTCCCCCAATAGAACCAAGTTCCTGGGGGCCCCCACTTACCTGTTCCCCGCCGCAGGACTTTGTTTGGTCCACAAAAGCCCAAACTTCACCTATCACGGCAGGCATTGTAATCAAACCTTCAGGGACCGGGTTCCCAAGGATTCCACTCCCCTGGACCTGTATAGCACCCTGCACAGAAAACATCTTGGTCGTGGGTATGACCAGAGCTCTGGATCCCAGGGTCCAGCTCTCCTAAGAGAAGCATTACAGGCAAAACCTTGCTCTTCTTTGCAAGGCCCGGGTACCGACCGTTTAGCTATGAAGCTTTTTTGGTCGGATCCGGAATAGCTTACTGAGGCCCAAAAGAACCTGTACGCAAGCTCAGTGAAAAACACATGTTTCTTCTTGGCCAACACCTTAGACACTGGCAAAAAAACTGAGGTGCTCCCGGATGGGAGGGGCTTATATAGGGGAGGGTACTTCCGGTTTTGGAAGTTGCCAGTGCCAGCACCTGACGGTATCTATATAACCCATTAGTAATGACTATGTCGCTCTGTGTCCCGTGATGTACGAGAAAGAAATATGCACGGTCACTGTACTAGTGGCACTGGCAGGGAAGGAGTTAACATCAGGGGTGTTCAAAGAGTTAACTGTGTGCCTAGGGAGTGCTTACTAACTATAGGGAGAGCTGCTTTTACTACTGGAAGACATGAATCTGTATTTCTGCTTCTGTACTCACAGAATGACAGTCTGCCTTGTTTACATCGGTACTCTGACAAAATGACAGTTTGCCTAACGAACGGTGGGTCCTGGAGGACATTTGGTCCGTGGGACCCGCTGATCAGCTGCCGCTATGTAAAATCACAGCAGGAGCAAGCTGCCAGCAGCAGGCGCTTGCGTCCAAAACCCGGAAGTGCAGGATCACGTGTATATATATATATATACATACACACGATTCTGCGCAGAGCGGCCGCTCTGTAGCAGTAAATCTGCTATGGAGCGGTCATGAACTGGTTAATATACTGTACTTTACTATAATCATTTTCTAAAAAGATTTCACCTTATTTCAAAACAGGTGACAGAACCTTTCACGTCTGTTCTTAGTTTTCCCTGAAACTTCAACTTTGACCCACATTCATAGAAATAGTGACTTGTGGGAAAAATGTAGATCTTTATAAAGGGCCCCAAAATAGCTCTGTGGTTAGAAACTCTAAAAGTAAATGGAAAGAAATTGTTTTCCTTCAGTTTTATTTCATTTTATTTCAATACATTTGCCAATTTGGTGTCCAATGTAAATGAGCGAAAAAATTTGTACTCACTGGGGATTCTGATTTTGAACTTTCCGCTCTGTCCAAAGCTCCCTTCGATCACTCCGTCTTCTCCGCTCGACAGCTTGACCTTCAGCCCGACAAACAGCTGGATGTTGGTCTCCTTTTTGAAGAGAGAGCGCCCAATCACGCTGTAATCGTCATTCACCTGTAAGAAGGAGGAGACACACCGGATCAGACATATGTTTTGAAGTGAAGATCGCCAAGGAAGATCGACATCACATGACATGGCAGATGCAGATGATATGGCTCCTCAAATCATCACGGGCTGTGGAAAATTTTGCATTTCATTTGGAAATCAAGGTCCCAGAGTCTGGAGGAAGAATGGAGAGGCACAGAATCCAAGTTGCATGAGGTCCAGTGTGAAGTTTCCACAGTCAGTAATGCTTTGGGGAGCCGTGTCATCTGCTGGTGTTGGTCCACTGTGTTTTATCAAGTCCAAAGTCAGAGCAGCCCTCTACCAGGAAATTCTAGAGCACTTCATGCTTCCCTCTGCTGACCAGCTTCATGGAGATGCCGATTTCATTTTTCAGCAGGACATGGCACCTGCCCACACTGCCAAAAGTACCAATACCTGGTATAATCGTGGTATTTCTGTGCTTGATTGGACAGCAAACTCGCCTGACCTAAAATCTGTGGGGTATTGTCAAGACCCAACAATGCAGACGAGCTAAAAGCCGCTATCAAAGCAACCTGGGCTTTTTCCAGCAGGATTCGGCACCTGCCCACACTGCCAAAAGTACCAATACCTGGTTTAATGATTATAGTATCACTGTGCTTGATTGGCCAGACACTCGCCTGACCTAAACCCCAGAGAATCTGTGGGGTATCGTCAAGAGGAAGATGAGAGACACCAGACCCAACAATTCAGACGCACTGAAGGCCGCTATCAAAGCAACCTGAGCTTCCATAACACTTCAGCAGTGCCACAGGCTGATCGCCTCTATGCCACGCCGCATTGATGCAGAAATTCATGCAAAAGGAGCCCTGACCAAGTATTGAGTGCATACTATACTGTACATGGATATACTTTTCAGTAAGCCAACATTTTGTATTAAAAATACTTTTTTTATTTTTTTATTGGTCGAATGTCATATTCAAATTTTCTGAGATACTGAAATTTGGGTTTTCACTAGCTGTAAGCCATAATCATTAACGTTTATGTAGCGGCCTCCTCACCCTGTCCTCTTTAGCTAGGGGTATGTCACGCAACAGAGTGAGGTGCGCTATGGCCCATGTCCTCCCCATAACTGTGGGTGAGGTGAAGGCCAATATCTGATGTTTCCTCGGGTCGGTGTGTCTTGGGCATGTACAGAGTCTGTTGTGCAGAAACCACCCTTTGCTCCCATTAACAGAGTCCATACACCGATCACAGTCCAACTGTTGGTTTTATTTCGTATCTCCACATACAGGCAATGCGATGACAGGATACGGTGGGATGAGCAGGTCGAGGCACTATACTGAGCTGGGTCCCTACACCCCCTGTGCTATGACCAAGGGTTGCAGGAGTCTTAATTCGAATACCTCCGCTGCGTTGCAGCCCCTATCAGGGGAAGATGTCCTCCAAGAGAGTTACCGGAGGCCCATCCATCACCGGGTTGACGCTGCACCGGAATCTTCGGACGGGCGACCTCCCCAGCCTCCTCACCTCAGATGCGGGTCCCCTCGCAAGGGGCGCCCTGGACTCACTTCACCCTTGTGGGACCCAGTCGGAGTCACTGGGTCCCAGGCCTCCTCAATAGTACCTCATCCCAGGCTGAAGGTGCCTGGGATGGAATCCCAGCTTCATTCCGGCCAGGCCTAGGGCGCCTAGGTCGGAACCTTGAACCGCCCGCACCCAGGCCGAAGGTACCTGGGTGCGTGAAGAGATGATCCCCGAAGACCTCGTGGCGAGGGCGTCTCCCCCTTTTAGCTCCTCCCATCAACACCACGGCGGGTTCCCCGCCCCAGCCGTACCATCTCCAGGAAGGGACAAAAAGGGTAGCACTGTGGTGATGATTCTACCTGAAGCCTGTAGGTACTCCGCCACCCACAGGCAAAGGAGAATATTACATCCCCCAATCCTCCACGAATAACAAAAAAGGGTCTAAACCCTGACATAATTACACACCTGGGTCACACTACCCCCAGGTGTATCCCACTAAATCTGAAGACCCCGCTACATTTAAAAGAAAGAAATGCTTGAAATATATCACTCCGTGTATAACGCATCCATATAAAATATATGTGGTTCTCGTTTTTAAATTGAATTACTGAAATAAATTAACTTTTTGATGATCTTCTAATTTTATGAGATGCACCTGTAGACTGGAGACACATTACATGAGACTGCTAGATATCATTGCTATTAAAGGGGAATACAGAAACACAGATTAGTGTCTGTAGGGGCCCCAAGGGCCAAACAAAAAGTGCCAAAGGGCCGAATGCAGACCCCGAGATGCAGGTTGGGCACCGGGGTACACTAATCAACAGGTTGCGCTAATAGCATATAAATTGACATAATTTGTGGATTAGTGTTTGCATATGTAATGTATTAATAAAAATTGTTAAAACAGTCCATAAATGTTGTGAGAGTGGATCCTAGGGCTGGGCGATTTTCTCCCCCAAAAAAATCTGCGATTTTTTTATAAAAAACTCGATTTTTTAACTATATTAATTAAAGTGCATCAACAAACAAAATTGCAAAGGCAAACCCTTTCTTTAACTGCAGTCAGTGTGCAACAAAGATTGTTAAACATCCAAATTATTAATACTGTATTTGGATTTAGCTAATAAAACAACAAAAAATCCTGAGGTTACTCCTAGTTGAATTGAACTTTGCCCATGCCTCACTGTGCCCGTGCCTCACTGTGCCCTTGTCTCACTGTGCCCAATGCCTCACTGTGCCCAATGCCTCACTGTGCCCATGCTTCAATCACTGTGCCCGTACCTGATGCAGATTTTCATGGGATACGGATTTTACTGCTACACCGGCGGCCATTCCAGTATTCAAAAGCCGCACCTCCTCCTCGTCTGTGATAGGCGGAACACTCAATTTCCCAGCATTCAGTGTTCCGCCTATCACGGACATCCGCTCATCCTCATAACACAGATGAGGATGAGAGGATGTCCGTGATAGGCTGAACACTGCCTGCTGTGAAATTGAGTGTTCCGCCTATCACAGACGACGAGGACTCGGGAGGCGCGGCTTTTGAACACTGCAATGGCCGCCGTCTGTCTGCATGACACGCTGATCAGGTAGGCAGACGGCGGCTTGCGGTTAGTTAGTGTTACATTACATCTACTCGCGGCGGCTGCGGCGAGTAGATGTAATTGGGGTAACGCCGCCCAGTGCCATTCCGGATACGTCCCCTGCTACGGAAACTCTGAAGGAAAAAAAAAAAATCTAAAAAAAATCGATTTTCTTCAAATCTGAATCGATTTGAACTCAAAACTCGATTCAAGATTAAAATTGATTTTTTCCCAGCCCTAGTGGATCCTGAAAGTAATCTTCACCAACCACCACCGAAGTGATAACAATCAGTGCCTCCACCAAAAGCTGTAGGGTCTCCTTACCGGCTCCTATTAATCCCTCATTACAAGGGATCAATATCGCTTGTGGCTATAGCCCAGCCAAGACCTTTATACCGGGTCCAGATGGTCTCCCTACCGCATCACTCTTTAGTAGCGTGTAGGCAGAGATGGTATCTCAAAGGAACAAAAGGCTCCACATAGTGTAAAATCTTAATAAAACTTTTCTCAAAACAAAGTAATGCACTTACAGCTGTTCGCTGAATAAAACACCTTTAAAGCGGAGGTCCGCCTAAAAAAAAAAAAAAAAAAAAAAAAAAAACTAAAAGCCAGCATCTACAAATACTGCAGCTGCTGACTTTTAATAAATTGACACTTACCTGTCCAGGGTGCCCGCGATGTCGGCAGCCGAAGCCGATCAGTCGCTCGGCTCTCGGCTGCCCCGCCGCCATCCTTGGTGAGGGAATCAGGAAGTGAAGCCTTGCGGCTTCACAGCCTGGTTCCCTACTGCGCATGCGCGAGTCGCGATGCGCGTCCTCACTGGTCTCTGCTGTCTTCTGGGACCTGTGTGTTTCTCAGAAGACAGCGGGGGAGGACAGTGTAGGCGCAGGAAGTGGCGTAGGTCACCGCGATCACCACGGTGATCTATGCCAGGAAGTGGGAGAAAATACCTGGATTACACAGGTATCTTCTCCCTCCTCCCCCCTGAAAGGTGCCAAATGTGACACCAAAGGGGGGGGAGGATTCCGAAAAGTGGAAGTTCCATTTTTGGGTGGAACTGCACTTTAAGATCTCGTGTGTGGGCCGGCACACAGAGACAACTCGTCCTCTAGGGCACGTAAGTGTTAGGTGACAAAAGTGTGTCTCGTCATAGGATGACGTTGTCGAGGGGCACATGGTATCTATGACGAAATGCGTAGGGAGGATTGCTTTCAGGATCCACTCACAAAATTTATGGACGGTTTTAAAAAAAATTATAGATGCATTACATATGTGAACATTAATCCACAAATGTTGTCAATTTATATGCTATTAGCGCAACCTGTTGACCTTTGTATGTGATTTACTGTGTATATGTTCCACAGGAGGTTTGCTGCCTCACTATTAGGGTTATTTAACCACTTCCCTACCCAGCCATAGTCAAATGACGTCCACAGATGGGATCTCCCATCCTGGGTGGACGTCATATGACGTCCTCGGCTTTGTAGGGGGATATCTGAATGATGCCTGCAGCTAGAGGCATCATTCAGATATCCTTTTGAAGTGCCGGCGATTCTGCGCACCATAAGAACGATCATAGCGGCGGTTCCGCCGCTTGATCATTCTTACAGGCGGCGGGAGGGGACATCCCCCCCTCCCGCCGCCATCCGGTGCTTCTCCGGGCTCCCCGTGCGATCGGGGACCCGGAGCGAATCTTCCGGCATCGTTGGTGGGGTCACGTGATGAGCATAGAGATGACTGTCGGAGGCCCGGGCGCGATGTGATGACGTCACGCCCGGGCCTCAAATGTAAACAAAGCCGCCATTGCGGCTGTAAGTGTGAGATCAGTGAAAAAAATTTCACTGATCTCATGCTTTCCAGCCTGGAGGAGAGATGTGGGGTCTTATTGACCCCGCATCTCTCAATAAAGAGAACCTGTCACACACATTCCTATTACAAGGGATGTTTACATCCCTTGTAATAGGAATAAAAGTGATCAAAAAATAAAAAATAAAGTAAAATCATTGTAAAAAAAAATAAATAAATAATAATAAAAAAAAATTTAAAACGCCCCTGTCCCCGGTAGCTCGCGATCAGAAGCGAATGCACGCGCAAGTCGCCCACATATGTAAACGCCGTTCAAACCACGCATGTGAGGTATCGCCGCGTGCAGTAGAGCGCGTGCAACAATTCTAGCACTAGACCTCCTCTGTAATTCTAACCTGGTAACCTGTAAAAAAAAATTAAAGCGTCGCCTATGGAGATTTTTAAGTACCGAAGTTTGGCGCCATTCCATGAGTGTGCGCAATTTTAAAGCGTGACATGTTAGGTATCTATTTACTCGGCGTAACATTATCTTTCATATTTTCCCCAAAAATTGGGCTAACTTTACTGTTTTGTTATTTTTTAATTCATGAAACCATTTTTTTTTTTAAAAAGGCGTTTGAAGAATTATTGCACAAATATCGTGCAAGAAAAAATGTTGCAATGACCGTCATTTTATTCCCTAGGGTGTCTGCTAAAAAAACATATATAATGTTTGGGGGTTCTGAGTAATTTTCTAGCAAAAGAATGATGATTTGTACATGTAGGAGAGAAGTGCTAGAATAGGCCCGGTATTGAATAGGTACAAAAAGCCCCGTTTTGAAGTGGTTAATAATTTTTTGATTTATAGCGTGTTTTTTTTTTTTTTTTTATATATTGACCGGGGTACATTAGATGAACAACCTTCATTTACCAAAAATAATGAAATGTGAAGGCCTTCCTGAATTCTCCATTCAATATATACCTAGTCCGGCAGGGCCTTGCACTACATCAGTGCAAGTCAATTTACTTTATAAAGAGGCCTAAATTGTTACCCCTAGAGACTGCAGATCTGCAACAGGAGATGGTCAGAGACTGCAAACACGTTATAGGTTTTGTCAGAACATGTTTCAGGAGACAGTCATAGCCTGGAGACTAATAAAGATCACTGCTATCACAACTCCTTGAATCAGTGCTTCCATATTTCATATTTGGGCTCTTTAGAGCTTCCTCAACCTCATGCCATCCATGTAACACGTAGGTGCAACATCAAAGAGGGCGTGCTTCAACGTTCATATGCCACTCGTACTTTATGCACCCATGGGTGGCAGAGGTTTCTTTGCTGAGATAGCGCTCGCAACACAGAGACCGAGCTGTCAAAAACAGGTCTCAGTTGGTACTAATGATCGGGAACCTTTTTTCTGTAACCTGGTGATCCTACGGATTCCAAACTTCCTGTCCCTTGGTGGCTACACCAATAGCTTCACTTTATGGAGGGAGACAATCTTACACAGACTAGACTTCAAACATGTCAGCCTTTGTTCATTTCTATTGCATGCAAAGATGATGGGGAAAGTAGTACAAAAAAAATAAGATTTTTATAACAGCTTACCTGTAAAATCCTTTTCTTGGAGTACATCACGGGACACAGAGCGACATAGTCATTACTAATGGGTTATATAGATACCTTCAGGTGCTGGCACAGGCAACTTCCAAAACCGGAAGTACCCTCCCCTATATAAGCCCCTCCCATCTGGGAGCACCTCAGTTTTGTAGCAAAGCAATAAGTGTCCCAAAAAGAGGGGTGGGAGCTCTGTGTCCCGTGATGTACTCCAAGAAAAGGATTTTACAGGTAAGCTGTTATAAAAATCCTATTTTCTTTCTCGTACATCACGGGACACAGAGCGACATAGTCATTACTAATGGGATGTCCTAAAGCAATGCCCAACGAGGGGGGGGATACACCATACATAAGCTGAGCGCTATCAGACATGAGGATCTTTTGTGGCCTGCAACACACTGCGCCCAAAGGCGACATCCTCCTGACTTCTAACGTCCACCTGGTAGAACCTAGTAAACGTGTGTACTGAAGACCATGTTGCGGCCTTACAGATTTGAGCCAGGGAGGCCTGGTGATGCGCTGCCCATGAAGTTCCAACTGCTCTCGTGGAGTGCGCTCTAACTTTGAACGGAGGCAGTCTCCTTCTCAAGCCATAGGCTTGCATAATGACCTGTTGAATCCACTTGGCTAAAGTAGATTTTGACGCTGCCTGACCCTTTCTGGGGCCTTCCGGCAGAATAAACAAAGTATCCGTTCTGCGAATCTGAGCAGTGGCTTTTAGATAAGCTTTAACTGCTCTTACTACATCCAAAGAATGCAATAACTTTTCCTCTACCGAAGTAGGTTTGGGGAAAAAGAAGGAAGAACCACATCTTGGTTCAAATGAAAACCTTGATACCACCTTAGGAAGAAAGGCTGGATGAGGACGTAACACTACTCTGTCCTTATGGATAACCAGATATGGTTCTTTACAGGACATAGCTGCTAATTCCGACACTCTTTTAGCCGAACAAATGGCTACTAGAAAAAACAATTTCCTGGTGAGAAGAACCAAGGAACTATGCTGTAATGGTTCAAATGGTTGTTTCTGTAGAACCGACAGAACCAGGTTTAGATCCCATGGACATATGGGAATATTAACTGGAGGACTAATACGCATCACTCCTTATCTAAAGGCTTTGACTAGTGAATGCGAAGCCAAGGGCCTTTGAAAAAATATTGACAAGGCCGAAAACTGACCTTTGATAGTACTCAAGGCAAGCTTCCTATCTACAGCCCACTGTAGGAAGTCCAGACTCCTACCTATTACGTACTTATGTGGATGCCATTTCTTGGCCTCACACCACGCGATGTACGCCTTCCAGATTCTATAGTAGATCTGCCTGGATACCGGCTTCCTGGCATTGATCATGGTAGATACCACAGGATTAGAGAGCCCTCTCTTTTTTAGAATGTGGGCTTCAATAGCCAGGCCGTCAAACCTAGGGCTGGTAAGGAAGGGTGGTATATCGGTCCTTGCGAAAGCAGGTCCGGACGACGTGGGAGAGTCCAAGGACTCCCCACTGACATTTTACAATCTCCGCGTACCACGCTCTTCGGGGCCACGCTGGAGCCACCAGAATCACTGGTTTCTTTTCTACCCTGATTCTGCGGAGTAATCGAGGTAACCATTGTGGCGGTGTGAATGCATATATCAGCTTGAACTGATCCCAAGGGAACACTAGGGCATCCGAGCCGCAAGCTAGGGGATCCCTTGTCCGAGATACAAACCTGTCCACCTTTGCGTTGAATCTGGATGCTAGAAGATCTACATCCGATGTTCCCCACCGCTGACATATTGTCCAGAAAACCTCGGGGTGAAGGGACCATTCCTCTGGGCATAATTGCTGGCGACTTAGAAAGTCCGCCTTCCAATTCTCCACTCCTGGAATGAATACCGCAGATATGGCTGGGACATATCTTTCTGCCCGTTTCAGGATGTAATTTACTTCCCTTTGGGCTGCACGACTCCTGGTGCCCCCCTGATGATTGATATATGCCACTGCTGTGGCATTGTCTGATTGAATTCTGACAGGGGACCCTTGGAGTTTGGATGTCCATGCTACTAGGGCATACCGGGCTGCTCGTTTCTCTAAGAGATTGATGGGCAGGGCCTTTTCTGCATCCGACCATCTGCCCTGGAGAGACCATTGCTCCAGTACTGCTCCCCAGCCTATAAGGCTGGCATCTGTAGTGACCACCTTCCAAGAAATCGGACTGAAGGACTTCCCTTTTTCCAGATTCTGGGGAACCAACCACCAACGGAGGCTCTTGCGAACGGAAGGGGACAAGGACATTGTAAGTCTAGGGCCTGAACTTTTTTGTTCCAGGCTGACAGTATGGCCCCTTGCAAATTCCTTGAATGGAATTGACCGTAGGGTACTGCTTCGAATGATGCCACCATTTTTCCCAGCAGCCTCATGCACAGGCATATGGACGGCTGTCTTTTTTGTACCCACTAAGTGGATCAAATCTTTCAAAGACAACACCTTTCCTCGAGGCAAGAATATTTTTCTCTGGCCTGAATCCAACCTTAGCCCCAAGTATTCCAGACTTTTGACTGGTTTTTAGGGCTGACTTGTCTCGGTTGATAATTCAACCGTGAGATTCCAGATACTTGATTGTCTTGTGAACGACCACGTCTAGTTTTTTCACTGAGTGGTCTATCAGCAACAAGTCATCTAGATATGCCATTATCATTACACCTTGTGTTCTTAGATTGGCCAATAAAAGGCCAGAATTTTTGTAAACACTCGTGGTGCTGTGGCCAGACCGAAGGGTAAGGCTCTGAACTGAAAATGGCGCCCTTCTACTGCAAAGAGTAGAAATTTTTGGTGGACTGGAAAGATGGGAATGTGCAAATAAGCATCTTTGATGTCGATCGCGGCTAACCAATCCTCCCCTTGTAGGGCAGTGGCCACCGATCGGATCGACTCCATCGGAAAGTCCTGATATACAGGAATTTGTTTAGCCCTTTTTAGAATTAATATGGGCCTCCCGTCCGCGTTTGCTTCGGGACTGTAAAGAGGTTTGAGTAAAACCCGAACCCTCATTCTTCCAGGGGAACCTCCATAATTACTCCTTGGAGCAATAGTTGTTCTAGTGCCAACAGGAGGGACTCTCTCTTCCGGGGATCCCTTGGCACGTTTGACCTCAAAAATGGGAAGGAGGATAGTCTTTTAACTCCAAACTGTATCCCAAACATACTGCGGAGAGCACCTATCTGTTTTGATCGTGTCCCGCCAGGTCTCTTGCGAACAACTGGAGTCCTCCCCCCACCCGACTGAGTGGGGGCAACCCTTCAATGAATTTAACTTTGGGGGAGGTTTTGTACCTCCCCTGACCCAGGGTTTCTCATTACCCTGCTATTGTCCCTGTTTTTTACCCCCGGGAATTGACCGAGGAGGCCGCCGGAACTGTTACACAGCCGATGCCCCAGGGACTGGAGAAGCAGGCCTCTTAAAGAGGGACCTCTAACTCTGTTTTTAACCGGCAAGAGCGTATTTTTACCGCTGGAAATTTTCTGGATATATTTGTCCAGGTTTTCCCTGAATAAGCGTTCACCATGAAATGGGACGCTAACCAGCCATTCTTTACAGGGAGCTTCAGCAGACCAGTTTTTGAGCCATAGAAGCCTACGCATATGTACTATAGACAGCGTAAGGCGGGAGGCCTGATGGACTGAATCCTTTATGGCGTCAACCGCAAAGCCTAAGGCTCTAGGTAGATCAGCTAGGGCAAGGCCTGCTGATCTGTCAAGTCCCTCAAGACCTGTTTCAACTGATCCTTCACTGCTTAGCAGACCTCACTGCTGGTTGTGTCACCAAGCTTGCTGTAGAAAGAAGCAAACTTTCATAAGGACTCCAATCTTTTATCTATTGGGTTCTTGAACATTTGGACATGATCCACTGGACATGTCAGTGATTTATACATACAAGAGATGGCTGCGTCCACTGTAGGGACCTTCCATTTTTTGATGAACTTATCCTCCATGGGATAGACCACCGGAAATCTCTTGGGGGAATAAATATTTTCTCAGGACGTTCCCAATCCTGGTAAATGAGCCCTTTCAGTAAAGGGTGAAGTGGAAAAGAACAGACAGTCTGGGGGCTTCTAGCGACCCCAACGAGGATACAGTAGTGGTTGATGGTTCCGCAAGGTGCATTTTTAAATGCTGATCGGACCATGTTAGTCAGAGACTGAACCCATAATCTTTCAGCTTGAGATGCTGAGAAAAGGTTCCCCCACTGTTGATTCCTCTATAACAGAATCAACCTCATCCTGATCCCCTTCAGGCAGGTCGATCCCTGTATGGGACTGTTGCTCTGCTAACAGGCACTCTGAGGGAGGAGACGGAGATCGGGCGTGCTTTCCCTGTGACAGGGAGGCAGTGATCAATGTTGACAATCTCTCTCTAATCCTCCCAGAGCTGAGGAAAAAACCTCCTCTGTTACATACACAGGAGCAGGTGAACTGAGGACAGCCACAGTACCAAGTACCCCTGCGGGGTCTCTACGGTCACTTACCTCTGAACTTCAGGGGAGACTGGTGCAGCAGAAGCATGCCCAAGATCCTCAGAGCCCGATGAGACCCCCTTCGCTTCCTGGAAGATTCAGTTCCGGAGCTTCTGGACGGCATATTCCTAAGCCTAAAGCTGAGGTATTCCAGCCGTAATACACCACTTTTACTGAGAATAGTCTAGCACAATTGCTGCTATATCACAGTTGGTGTCTACTAAAGTGCCTTTCTAGGGGATGCCTGCATCAACTGCCTCTGTGTGCCTTTATACTGTTGCTAGCTCTGTCTGTGCACTTCAATAGCCAGCTATAATGTGCTTTAAAACACGCTGGACGCCCGCACATGCGCAGTAGCGCAGCGGCGCACACCTGAGCGTCATCCACCCGCTCCGCCCCTTTTTCCAGATCGCCTCTATATATAGAGGCGCGTGCATGCGCACGCGCGCGGGCACGTGCGCCTTCGGCGCCTTTTTTGAAAACAATAAGGAGCTAGATGGGAGCCAGGGTCCCTTTGCCGCAGGGCCCGGGGATGGATGAGCGCAGCAACAGGGCAGAGGAGACAGCTTCCCAGCAGAGAACATACCAACTGCCTGGATTTGATTCTGGAAGAAAAAAATCCACATTACAAGAAAAAGAACCATAGCGGCCTCTAGTGTCTAACACAGGTACCGCGGTCTTCATTTTTTTTTTTTTTTTCTTGCCTACTATTAAAATTTTTACATTTTCTCAGTAGTAACAGGCATACACAGAATATTAGCGGGAATACCTTAGGTAACAGGCAGAAAGACAAAATAGGCTTGGGGGTCCCTCAATAGAACCAAGTTCCCGAGGGCCCCCACTTACCTTTTCCTCGCCGCAGGACTCTGTTTGGTCCACAGAAGCCCAAACTTCACCTATCACGGCAGGCATTGTAATCAAACCTTCAGGGACCGGGTTCCCAAGGATTCCACTCCCCTGGACCTGTATAGCACCCTGCACAGAAAACATCTTGGTCGTGGGAATGACCAGAGCTCTGGATCCCAGGGTCCAGCCCTCCTAAGAGAGGCATTACAGGCAAAACCTTGCTCTTCTCTTGCAAGGCCCGGGTACCGACCGTTTAGCTATGAAGCTTTTTTGGTCGGATCCGGAATAGCTTACTGAGGCCCAAAAGAACCTGTACGCAAGCTCAGTGAAAAACACATGTTACTTCTTGGCCAACACCTTAGACACTGGCAAAAAACTGAGGTGCTCCCGGATGGGAGGGGCTTATATAGGGGAGGGTACTTCCGGTTTTGGAAGTTGCCAGTGCCAGCACCTGAAGGTATCTATATAACCCATTAGTAATGACTATGTCGCTCTGTGTCCCGTGATTTATATTAATAGTAAAAAGGTCAAGTCTGAGCATGTAGGCCCTTTACAAAATAATCTAGAGTGGGTGACTGGGGACAAAGAGAAGGCTAATTTATTAAATACTTTCTTCAGTTCTGTGTATACAAAGGAGCATGGGGGAGCTCATGTCCAAAATGGGGGTGGTAGTGACACAGCCCCAAATCCACAATGGCTCAAAAGTGATATGGTCCAGAAATATTTAGATGGAATAAAGGTGGATAAAGCACCTGGACCAGATGGCATACACCCACGGATCCTAAAAGAATTGAGCTCTGTAATTTCAAAGCCATTGTATTTAATTTTTAGGGACTCATTAATGACAGGAATAGTACCACTGGATTGGCGCAGGGCCAATGTGGTGCCTATATTTAAAAAGGGAATTAAGTGTTTACCAAGTAACTATAGACCTGTTAGTTTAACTTCTATGGTTGGGAAAATACTGGAGAGATTAATAAAAGACCACATAGATGAGTTCTTGCTGGAAAAAAACTATTTAAGCAACAGACAGCATGGATTCATGAAAGACAGAAGTTGTCAAACAAACCTGATTTCTTTTTATGAAGAGGTAAGTAAAACCTTGGACAGAGGGGTGGCAGTGGACGTGGTATACTTGGATTTTGCAAAAGCGTTCGATACAGTTCCCCACACACGGCTCATGTGTAAGGTAAAGTCTACAGGATTGGAAATATCAGTTTGTAAATGGATAGAAAACTGGCTAAAAGACAGAATTCAGAGAGTAGTGGTTAATGATTCTTACTCTGAATGGTCCAAGGTTATCAGTGGTGTACCCCAAGGTTCAGTGCTGGGACCCTTACTTTTTAATATGTTTATAAATGATATTGGGTCTGAGATCAAAAGTAACATTTCTGTCTTTGCAGATGACACCAAGCTATGCAGTGGAATAACGTCCTTACAGGATGTCGCCAATTTACAAGCCGACCTCAATGCTCTGTCTAATTGGGCGACTATGTGGCAGATGAGGTTTAATGTTGATAAATGTAAAGTTATGCACTTGGGGGCTAATAATATGAATGCATCATACATACTAGGGGGAGTACAACTGGGGGGATCCGTAGTGGAGAAGGATCTGGGGGTTTTGGTAGATCATAAGCTCAATAATGGCATGCAATGCCAAGCTGTGGTTTCCAAAGCGAGCAAAGTCCTTTCTTGTATTGAGAGGTATGGTCTCCAGAGAGAGAGATATCATTTTGCCCCTGTTCAAATCATTAGTAAGACCTCATCTGGAATATGCAGTTCAGTTTTGGGCCCCAGTTCTCAAAAAGGATATTGGGGAACTGGAGAAAGTGCAGAGAAGGGCAACCAAACTGATAAGAGGCATGGAGGAGCTCAGCTATGAGGAGAGATTAGAGGAACTGAATTTATTCTCTCTTGAGAAGAGGAGATTAAGGGGGGATATGATCAACATGTACAAATATATAAGGGGTCCATATAGTGAACTTGGTGTTCAGTTATTCACTTTACGGTCAACACAAAGGACAAGGGGGCACTCTTTGCGTCTAGAGGAAAAGAGATTTCACCTCCAAATACGGAAAGGTTTTTTCACAGTAAGAGCTGTGAAAATGTGGAATAGACTCCCTGCAGAGGTGGTTCTGGCCAGCTCAGTAGATTGCTTTAAGAAGGGCCTGGATTCTTTCTTAAATGTACATAATATAACTGGGTACTGACATTTATAGGTAAAGTTGATCCAGGGAATATCCGATTGCCTCTCGGGGGATCAGGAAGGAATTTTTTCCCCTGCTGTAGCAAATTGGATAATGCTCTTCTGGTTTTTTTTGCCTTCCTCTGGATCAACTGTGGGTATAGAATTGGGTATATGGGATTGTACGATATATGTTTATTTTTATTTTTTTATTTTTATTTTTTACGGTTGAACTGGATGGACTTGTGTCTTTTTTCAACCTGACTAACTATGTAACTATGTAACTATGTACGAGAAAGAAAAAACAAAACATTGTTTTTGCTTTCAGATCAGCTTACGGGGTGTGACAAGGACATTGCAATTTGGGCGTACGCTAGAGAATCTATTGAAGGTAGACGGACCAACAAAAAAAAATCATTTTTAGTAGAGTGAGAAAAGCCAAGAACTTCTGCCAATGCTGTTATTGCTATCTGTGTCTTCCTTTCCTGGTGACAACGGGACTTAAATTTCCAGCCCTGTTGTCACAGGGACGGTAAATTAGTAAATATCTTCCTAGTGGGGGGGGGGGGGGGGTAGCAGGCAGAAATAAAAACCTGACAGAAGCTCTAATCCTCCCCCATTTTCTTTTCTTTTTTTCTTTTTTTTTTTAGAAAAGATTTGGCCCCAAGCAATAAAACAAGTGTGCAGTCTATTATTTTACCTGCATGCAAAGAATGTCAGTACAAAAAAAAAGAATATTCTTCATTTTGGGAAACATAATTGTTTAAAAAAAAACACAAAAAAACATAAGAGATACTGACTTAGCCATATTCATGTTATGGAGTAAAAATAAAAAATAAAATAAAAAACAATCATAAAAGAAGATGACTGACCTTAGCCATGTTTATATGATGGAAAAAATAAAAAATAAAATCATAAAGGAAAATGATGGACATTAGCCATATTTATATGATGAAAACAAAAAAATCATAGAAGAAACTGACTGACCTTAGCCATATTCACATGGAGTAAAAATGTAAAAATAAAATAAAAAACAATCATAAAAGAAGATGACTGACCTTAGACATTTTTATATGATGGGGAAGAAAAAATCATAAAAAAAAATATGACCTTAGCCATATTCACATGATGGAAAAAAATAAAAACCAATCATAAAAGATGACTGATCTTAGCCATATTTATATGATGGAAAAAAAAAATTATAAAAGAAAATGACAGGCCTTAGCTTTATTTATATGATGAAAAAAAAAAAAATCATAAAAGAAAATTACAGATTTTAGCCACATTTGTATGATGAAACCTCCCCCCCCCCCCCCCCAAAAAAAAATGAAGAAAAATGTCTGACTTTAGCCAAATTTAAATGACGGTGAGTTATTTAGGTTCTCAGAGAAAATTTGGCTCACGAAAACACAACATACATCTGCAATATATTATTTGGAAAATCCCTGTTTGTGACAAGAAGAAGAAGGAAGGTAAAAGCCGCCCGAGCCCAGGATCACAGACAAAGGAAAAGCAATGCAGCCCCTCCAGCCAGGATCCCAGGAACGTCCACCCGTCCGGCTGCACCGACCCCGATCACAGGTGTTCCTGATTCAGAAACTTGGCGGAATTCACCTTCTTCTGGCTGCATAGAGGGAATTTTTGCTTGACTATTTTTAGTCTTGGCAAAGCGACTTCTTACCCGCGGTGTTTATTTAAGAGAATTTCTTGCCTATTTTTCCCCCTACATTTACAAATTTGTAAGACATTATATGGAAAGTGCATAGCAGTATATCACGGAGCGAATGTTCCTGTGTACCGATAACCGGAGATCACCCAGAAACTTAAAAGGATACGTAAATCCAATTACCGTACTTAAATCTAGACGTTTTAGCATGTTCTCGTCATTTCAAATTTTACGTTAAAATCTAAAACTTTTATTAAAATAATACCCGGTGATCCTGTCATGCGGGGTCCTTGTTCAGGCACTTCCTGTAATAGGGCAACGCTCAGTCTCTCAACTGCACACCTGCGCTGTCACCCCGTCACACGGATTCCTAGGATCATTCTGGTACGATACTTTGTAGCAGAGATTCATGCGTTATTTTTCATGGTATGGTGATCACAGATGTGGATTTAGTTATTTATTTTGACTAGTTACATTGTTTCTAATGTTTTCTGCTGGTTCTTTGTATGGAGGAAGTTGGGGGTGGAATGGATTATCAGCAGTTATGCGGTGGCTTTGAGTTTGCAATATGGAGGCAGTGATCGGTTCCACCCTCCAGTCATGAGTAAGCGCTGAATTTGTGTGAAACGCGTCAAGAGCTAGTCATGAGTAAGCGCTGAATTAGTGTGAAACACGTCAAGAGCTAATCATGAGTAAGAGCCGAATTAGCACGAAATGCGTAGACTCCTTTTTTCACCAGCTGCACCTTATTCTGTCTGTATATGTGTTTGTTTATATGGCTTTTTCAATAAACTTGAATCTTGTGGCGTGCAGCCATCCAGAGTTTTTACATACGTCAGTCTTCAGTTGAAGAGCTGGGCATTGCACCCAAGGATGGCATGGGAGACCGACCTAGAGCAGCTCCTACTAGACATGTGCATTTTCTTATTTACATAAATTCTTTTAGTTTAATTTGTTTTTGAAAATACAAATCAATTCAAATTCCATTTGATAGTTATATTCTTTCTATTTCATTCTATTATTTTATTTTCCATTCTATTTCAAATTTATACTACAGATACTCCTCATTTAATGACTTACCTGTTTAACAACCACTCAGACTTACGACCAGCTCTCCCCTCCCAAACAACGCGCTACACATCATTGTATTTTACAGTACAGAATTTTCGTTTGTGTTCTGTACTTATGCAAATGAAAACAACATTACTGAGTTGGAGTTTTGTGTTTAGACCTTTTTTTTTACAATACAGTACAGTAGTTAAGAATGCTTAAAATATTGATTACTTGTGGCTCCTCGTTTAACAACCAATTAGTTTAATGACCTGGTCGTTAAGTGAGGAGTACCTGTATTCAAAGTTTGAATTTTGGAAAAAAGTTATATTCTTGCTATACTTTTCTATTGTTTATTCTTTTCTATTGTTTATTATATTCTATTTTATTCTATTCTATTTTATTTGAAATTCGAATTTTGGAAGATGGTTATATTCTTTCGATCCTATTGTTTTTTTTCTATTCTATTTCTTTTCTATTCTAGTCAATTCTATGCTTTTATTTTCTATTCTAATCTATTTGAATTTATTCAAATTTGTTTTATTTGAATTGGCGGAAATGGTTATATTCTTTCTTGTCTATTGTTTTTTTAATTCTATTCTATTCCTTTATGTTCTATTCTTTTCTATTGTATTCAAATTTATTCTATTTGAAATTTGAATTTCAGAAGATGGTTATATTCTATTTTATTCTATTTTGTTTTTTATTCTATTCCTTTCTTTTCTATTCTATTTTATTATTTTCTTTTATTTTCGATTCTATCCAGGTTTTTTTTATTCTAGTCTTTTATTTTCTATTCTGTTCTGTTTTACTCTATTCTATTATTTTATATTTATTCTATTCTTTTTTATTCTTTTCAAATTTATTTTATTTCACATTCAAATTTTGGAAGATGGTTATATTCTTTCTATCCAATTAATTTTTCTATTCTATTCTTTTGTATTCTAGTCAATTCTATTATTTTATTTTCTATTCTAATCTATTCTATTTAAATGTATTATTAGAATTTGGGGAAATGGTTATATTCTTTCTAGTCTATTTTTTTTTATTGTATTGTTTTATTTTCTATTGTATTACATTTTATTCTATTTGAAATTTGAATTGCAGAAGATGGTTATATTCTATTTTATTCTATTCAGTTTTTTTATTCTATTTCTTTATTTTCTATTCCATTTATTATTTTCTTTTCTATTCTATCCTTTTATTTTCTATTCTGTTCTGTTTTACGCTATTCTATTATTTTCTATTCTATTATATTCTTTGCTATTCTATTCCTTTATTTTCTATTCTATTAAATACAAAAGGGGCAGCGCCAATTCAATCACAAAAAGTCTCTATAAAGCATTATAAGATAGTCCATAAAAGCGTGTAGCTAGGACAACCTCACACCAGCATCAGTGAAGGAAAGTGTGTTTACAGTATCACCACTGTGTAAAAAAGGCCAGTCTGCTTACCAGATTGTGTTGACCCTCAAGTTATAGAGAGCTCAACACCAGCATAGGATATACAAAGGCCGGATGGATAATCAGCGGTCTAACTAGAACAACCATCACTCCAGGCTGCTTTAATAAAGTACACCGGAAAGAATCCCACCTCCAACGATAGATGCAGGGTAACCTCAAAGGGATGCAAATAACAACACAATGGTGCAGTGCGTCTAGAGAGCTAAAATCGCTGGTTTATTTGGATAAAATTTGCACTGACAAGCATGAAGATCATAAAAGACATGTCAAACAAAAATTTTCAAAAATGGCCACGGCAGACAGCGTGCTTACATCACAAGGTCCCGCCCCGGCTTACGCGTTTCGTCATAATGTGACGTCCTCAGGCGCTTTTATGGACTCTCTCATAATGCTTTAGAGAGACTTTTTATGATTGAATTGGTGCTGCCCCTTTTGTATTTTATGTTTTTTTTTGGTGTGTAATCAAATCATTGGTGCTGGCTGCCTTTATATATGTCCTTACATCCAAGTGCAAATATCTGGTTGCTTTTTGAATTTGTTATTCTATTTTATTCTCTTAGGAAATTCGATTCAAAAACTATTTCGAATTTTGTTTCCTTATTTCAGATTAATTTAAATTTGTTACTATTGCAATTCAGTAATTCGGATACACCCGAATTTCCGAATAATTAAAAATTTCAGAAATAAACGAAGTGTCTAATTTTTTTGCATGTTTACTGAATGACTGTTTGCAAAAAAGAATGGTTTGACAGTGGGATCTCACACCTATGGCCTGACCACAATACACAACCCGGAGTGAGAATCCAACATAATGCTCCTAATGGAAAGCGCTTATTGGTCAAGGCGGCCATGTGACCACTCTGACCAATGAGAAGTGTTTCTTTCAACTGGGACCTAAATTTCAGATGTGCTTTTCATAGGTCAGCACAGTCATGTGGTCATGCTAATTAAGGAGCACTTGCCATTGTGAGCATTATGATGGATTCTCACTCCGGGGCTGTGTATGGTGGTTTACAGACCGCTACACTGGCAACAAAGGGCATCACGGGCCCTGGTGTATGGATAGCTACACCGGCAGCACAGGCCACTATGTGCAGCGGGGTCCGGATGGGTGGCCAGAATACTTGGAGTTAGTTTACCTTTTTATCTTTCACTGCAGCAATCCCAGAGGTAAGTTATATGTGCTTTCCAAACTGCAGCCCTTTACTTGCATTTATCCGGGCCCTTGAGGCACTATTTCTCCCACTGACACCAACAATTGGCCATAAATACCAACACTGACACCAACGATGGGGCACTATTCCTCCCACGGACACCAATGATGAGGCACTATTCCTCCCACATTACGAAGTACTATTCTTCCCAACAATTGCCCATAATTACTGCCACTGACACAAACGATTCAAGGAACTATTCCTCCCACTGAGACCAACAATGGGGAATACTTACTGCCACTGCCACCAAAAATGAGGCACCATTCCTTTCACTTATACGAGGAACTATTCTTCCCACCGACACCAATAATTGGCCATAATTACTGCCACTGACACCAACGATACAAGGAACTATTCCTCCCACTGACACCAACAATAGGGAATACTTACTGCTACTGACACCAATGATGGGGCATTATTCCTCCTACTGACACCAACAATAGGGAATACTTACTGCCACTGACACCAATGATGGTGAATTGTTTGCTCCCACACTAGGACATTTTCTACTCCCACTGGCCACAGTCCAGACCCCCTAAGGCCTGAAGGACAGTAAACTGGCCCTTTGCTTAGAAAGTTAGGAGACCCCTGCTATATACATAGATACATTAGTCCAAGCTGGACCAATGTGACTATGTAAAAAATACCATACCTGGAATTCTTCTTCAAAGGGTAAGTTCACCTTTTTATGAAAAATGAAAAGGTGAACTTACCCTTTAAAGAAGAATCCCAGGTATGGTATTTTTTTACATAGTCACATTGGTCCAGCTCGGAGCAATATATCCATGTATAGTAGTACCTTGGATTACGAGCATAATCTGTTCCAGAAGAATGCTTGTAATCCAAAGCACTCGTATATCAAAGCAAGTTTCCCCATAGGAATCAATGGAAACTCAGCTAATTTGTTCCAGTGTCACTGCTAGCGTATGCAGCACCGCAAGTGGCCAGAGGTTGGGAGACACTCGGAGATGCTCTGAGACCACTTGGGGACACTCGGGAACGAAGTGTTTCTGAGTGTCTCCAAGTGTCACCGGCGCCCCCCCCCCGCACCTCTGGTCACATGCGGTACTGCAAACCCCAGAGGCTTGAATCCTGCTCGTCTTGCGAGATAACACCCGCAAATCGAGTCAGGATTTAAAAAATAAAATAGCTCGTATTGCAAAACACTTATCAACCGCGTTATTCGCAATCCAAGGTTTTACTCTATATACCATACCTCTTGGATTGCGATAGAAGATGAAAATCACTGTGGTAGACATTACTAGTCCAGTGATCTCCGTTTGCTTCTGGGTGCAGTGCTGAGCGGCTGCCCTGCTGCAATGTGAACATAGGAGGTTAGCCACGGGGCATGGGCACCATTCATAATAGCAAAGTATATGGCGCAATCTCTGGTAAATTAGCGTGTAAAACTCCCATAGTCTTTTATGAAACCAATTGTAATATGTGTCATTTAAGTTCATAAAATTGAAACTACAAAAGTCCATAAACCCAATGGAAGGAATGGTGCATCAAGAGAGCACTAGGTGGGCAGCTCCTCACAGAGACAGGAAAAAATCTCTGTAAGACAACAAAAACACACAGGGGGCGCCTCCAAGTGCAATATTTATAAGAACCTTAATGGAGCAGCCACATAAACACTCACATGTGTTCCATAAGAATGTGCATATCTAGTAGTACCAACAGAGGGGTCGCCCAGGTTCCAGGTCACGTTTCAGAGCGCCAATCAGCTCCTTAATCAAACCAGTTGGTTTGATTAAGGAGCTGATTGGCGCTCCGAAACGTGTTACCAGGGCAACAGGACCGCCCTCCAAGCGTTACGTCACTTCCACGTTCCACAGTGGTTACGGAAGTCCTCCTCTACATCCAATGAGCGGTGACCCCGCTCGCATCGTCTGACACCACCAGCGGTGGCTGGATACTGACCTGGAACCTGGGCAGGGAGGGGCAGGGGGAGCTATTGTATTCTCCCGGCAGGGAGGGGCAGGGGGAGCCATTGCATTCTCTTGGGAAGGGAGGGGCAGGGGGAGCCATTGTATTCTCCCGGCAAGGGAGGGGCAGGGGGAGCCACTGAAGTCTACCGGCAAGGGAGGGGCAGGGGGAGCCATTGTATTCTCCCGGCAGGGAGAGCCACTGTATTCTCCCGGCAGGGAGAGCCACTGTATTCTCCCGGCAGGGAGAGCCACTGTATTCTCCCGGCAGGGAGAGCCACTGTATTCTCCCGGCAGGGAGAGCCACTGTATTCTCCCGGCAGGGAGAGCCACTGTATTCTCCCGGCAGGGAGAGCCACTGTATTCTCCCGGCAGGGAGAGCCACTGTATTCTCCCGGCAGGGAGAGCCACTGTATTCTCCCGGCAGGGAGAGCCACTGTATTCTCCCGGCAGGGAGAGCCACTGTATTCTCCCGGCAGGGAGAGCCACTGTATTCTCCCGGCAGGGAGGGGCAGGGGGAGCCACTGTATTCTCCCGGCAGGGAGGGGCAGGGGGAGCCATTGTATTCTCCCGGCAGGGAGGGGCAGGGGGAGCCATTGTATTCTCACGGGAAGGGAGGGGCAGGGGGAGCCATTGTATTCTCCCGGGAAGGGAGGGGCAGGGGGAGCCATTGTATTCTCCCGGGAAGGGAGGGGCAGGGGGAGCCATTGTATTCTCCCGGGAAGGGAGGGGCAGGGGGAGCCATTGTATTCTCCCGGGAAGGGAGGGGCAGGGGGAGCCATTGTATTCTCCCGGGAAGGGAGGGGCAGGGGGAGCCATTGTATTCTCCCGGGAAGGGAGGGGCAGGGGGAGCCATTGTATTCTCCCGGGAAGGGAGGGGCAGGGGGAGCCATTGTATTCTCCCGGGAAGGGAGGGGCAGGGGGAGCCATTGTATTCTCCCGGGAAGGGAGGGGCAGGGGGAGCCATTGTATTCTCCCGGGAAGGGAGGGGCAGGGGGAGCCATTGTATTCTCCCGGGAAGGGAGGGGCAGGGGGAGCCATTGTATTCTCCCGGGAAGGGAGGGGCAGGGGGAGCCATTGTATTCTCCCGGCAGGGAGGGGCAGGGGGAGCCATTGTATTCTCCCGGCAGGGAGGGGCAGGGGGAGCCATTGTATTCTCCCGGCAGGGAGGGGCAGGGGGAGCCATTGTATTCTCCCGGGAAGGGAGGGGCAGGGGGAGCCATTGTATTCTCCCAGCAGGGAGGGGCAGCCACTGTATTCTACCGGCAGGGAGGGGCAGGGGGAGCCATTGTATTCTCCCGGCGGGCAGGGGGAGCCATTGCATTCTCCCGGCAGGGAGGGGCAGGGGGAGCCATTGTATTCTCCCGGCAGGGAGGGGCAGGGGGAGCCATTGTATTCTCCCGGCAGGGAGGGGCAGGGGGAGCCATTGTATTCTCCCGGCAGGAAGGGGCAGGGGGAGCCATTGTATTCTCCCGGCAGGAAGGGGCAGGGGGAGCCATTGTATTCTCCCGGCAGGAAGGGGCAGGGGGAGCCATTGTATTCTCCTGGGAAGGGAGGGGCAGGGGGAGCCATTGTATTCTCCCGGGAAGGGAGGGGCAGGGGGAGCCATTGTATTCTCCCGGCAGGGAGGGGCAGGGGGACCCATTGTATTCTCCCGGCAGGGAGGGGCAGGGGGAGCCATTGTATTCTCCAGGCAGGGAGGGGCAGGGGGAGCCATTGTATTCTCCCGGCAGGGAGGGGCAGGGGGAGCCATTGTATTCTCCCGGCAGGGAGGGGCAGGGGGAGCCATTGCATTCTCCCGGCAGGGAGGGGCAGGGGGAGCCATTGTATTCTCCCGGCAGGGAGAGGCAGGGGGAGCCATTGTATTCTCCCGGCAGGGAGGGGCAGGGGGAGCCATTGTATTCTCCCGGCGGGCAGGGGCAGCCACTGTATTCTTCCGGCAGGGAGGGGCAGGGGGAGCCATTGTATTCTCCTGGCAGGGAGGGGGAGCCATTGTATTCTCCCAGCAGGGAGGGGCAGGGGGAGCCATTGTATTCTCCCGGCAGGGAGGGGCAGGGGGAGCCATTGTATTCTCCCGGCAGGGAGGGGCAGGGGGAGCCATTGTATTCTCCCGGCAGGGAGGGGCAGGGGGAGCCATTGTATTCTCCCGGCAGGGAGGGGCAGGGGGAGCCATTGTATTCTCCCGGCAGGGTGGGGCAGGGGGAGCCATTGCATTCTCCCGGCAGGGAGGGGCAGGGGGAGCCATTGCATTCTCCCAGCAGGGAGGGGCAGGGGGAGCCATTGTATTTCTTCCGGAAGGGAGAGGCAGGGGGAGCCATTGTATTCTCCCGGCAGGGAGGGGCAGGGGGAGCCATTGCATTCTCCCGGCAGGGAGGGGCAGGGGGAGCTGACCCCGCCGGGAGAACACAGTGATTATTGCTAGTGGCTATACCAGCGGCTAGCGATAATCGCATTTAAAATCTGGCAGGCTGGTTGCACCCAAGTAGATCGATCGATCCACTTGGTACATTCAGCCTGTCCAAACATGGTTGGAATATCAGCCATTTCTTGCTGAACCGGCCAAGTTTCGAACAGTCTATGGCCGGCCCTAGACTCCCTGCACCACTGCTGGATCAGGAAAGTTAGTGCAAAGTCTGACAATTCTATTTCGGTGGCTTTAGCTGTGGCATATCCAAGCTCAGCATCTCCTATCCATCCTGTGCTGTCTTGTCAAGTTCCCATGAACTGGTCAGGCATGTAAATTCTGCCAAAACAAAGGTTGAAAGTTGAAACAATATTAACAGGCGATTGTGCAATAAAAAAGTATGTCTATACACATGCACTGAGAGCTCATAAATATGTTAGGTCAACACGATGGAAGCTTTTATTCCCAGCCGGTGACTCTTTACAACCTCGTGAGCGCAACACGACTCCTTCCCGCACTGTCCAGGCTGCACTTAGTGTGTCTGCACCGTTCAGCCAAAACCAAACAAAGCCAGGCAGACATCAAAGCTGTAAATATGTTTATACTGGCGTCTGGGTGAGTCCGCGCAGGTAACAGCGGGCACCTGAGGCACGGGGTAATGTACGGGCGCACAGACACTTCTGAGGGTTCACCGGGAACAATACCGACATCTGCAAAACACTGCCTGAGCTATAGATACAATCACAGAGAAGAAAAAGATGAATGGGCAAAACGATGGAGGATTATTCTTAATTATATTATTTTTATTTCTTGATAAAGAAAGAAAAGGTTTGTCACACCCCAAGGCAAAAAAAAAGAAAAGAAAAGAAAGCAGAAGCCATAGCAGCCTATGGAGGGTAACAAGTCACAAAGAGCTGCTTCAAATGACATGCAACCTGTTCATTCTGAGTTACTCGACTAACATCAGTGAAACGTTATATAATATGCAGTGTAGATGAGCTGGGGGGGGGGGGAATATAAAAACAAGCTTCACTGCTTCTTATTCAGGCACCTGTACAATTTCTATTCACCCTTGGCCAGTTTGCTTGTGTGTGTATGTGTGTGTATGTGTGTGTATATATATATATATATATAAATACATATATACACACACATATACATATACACACACACCACATTGTCAAAAGTATTGGGACACCTGCTTTTACACGCACATGAACTTTAATGGCAACCCAGTCTTAGCCCGTAGGGTAAGGGTTCAATTCTAAGGCCTCATGCCCACGGACGTTTTTACAGCTGTGTTTTTGAGCGTTTTTTACAGCTTAAAAACGCCTGTCCATGTTAGTCTATAGCTTCATGGCCACCTAGACGTTTTTGAGCTGCAAATAGCATAGACGTTTTTAAGCTGTAAAAAAAACCCAGGACCAGTGCGTTCCTCAGCATCCGAGTTAGGCAGAAAAAAACACGAAGCGTCAAAAAACATGCAAAAAGGCGCAAAAACGCGAAGAAACGCGCAAAAACGCGCACTAACGCGCGGTCGCGTTTTTTAGCTCCGACGTTTTTTTTTCTTTTTGCAAAAAAATAAAGAAAATTTACAATAACATGGACAGGCGTTTTTAAGCTGTAAAAACGTCAGTGGGCATGAAGCCTAAATTGGCCCACCCTTTTTGCACCTAGAACAGCTTCAACTCTTCTGGGAAGGCCGTCCACAAGGTTTAAGAGTGTCTATGGGAATGTTTGACCATTCTTCCAGAAGCGCATTTGTGAGGTCAGGCACTGACGTTGGACGAGAAGGCCTGGCTCACAGTCTCCGCTCTAATTCACCCCAAAGGTGTTCTATCGGGTTAAGGTCAGGACTCTGTGCAGGCCAGTCAAGTTCCTCCACCCCAAACTCGCTCATCCACATCTTTATGGACCTTGCTTTGTGCACTGGTGCGCAGTCATGTTGGAACAGGAAGGGGCCATCCCCAAACCGTTCCCACGAACTTGGGAGCATGAAATTGTCTAAAATGTCTTGGTATGCTGACGCATTAAGAGTTCCCTTCACTGGAACTAAGGGGCCAAGCCCAACCCCTGAAAAACAACCCCCACACCATAATCCCCCCTCCACATGATTTGGAGGGGTGGCCCAATACTTTTGGCAATATTGTGTGGATGAGCGAGTTTGGGGTATAGGAACTTGACTGGCCTGCACAGAGTCCTGACCTCAATCCGATAGAACACCTTTGGGATGAATTACAGCAAAGACTGCGAGCCAGGCCTTCTCGTCCAACATCAGTGCCTGACCTCACAAATGCGCTTCTGGAAGAATGGTCAAACATTCCCATAGACCAGGGGAGTCCAAACTTTTTTCAAAGAGGGCCAGATTTGATGAAGTGAACATGCTTGAGGGCCGACCATTTTGCCAGACATTCTTTAAACCATTCGAATTTTGTCGAAGTGTGTTCCTCCGAGCACTAATACACAATGCCCAACAAGAATTCTCTTGCCTTTGTGGCGGTGTGTGGTGAAGAGATGAGCTTAGGCGTGTTATTTAGATATACCGTATTTAACGGCTTAAAACACGCATCTTCACTTTAACCACTTGCCGACCGCCTCCTGTACTTATACGCCGGCAGAATGGCACGGACAGGCACAATCACATACCTGTACATTGCCCTTTAAGTGCCTGTCCCTGTGGTGGCGCGCTCGTGATGACCCTGCCGCCTTCCCCGTGAGTCGGACCGCGGGTCCCGCGGACTCGATCGCCACGGGAATACCCGCGATCATCCCACGGAGGTATAGAGCAGGGAGATGCTTGTGTAAACAAGCATCTCCCCGCTCTGCCTAGTGACAATGACACTGATCTCCGCTCCGTTTACTCGGAGCGAAGATCAGTGTCATGTGACACACAGCCCATCCCCCCTACAGTAAGAAACACTCAATAGGGAACACTTAACCCCTACAGCGCCACCTAGTGGTTAACCCCTTCACTGCCAGTGTAATTTTCACAGTATTCAGTGCATTTTTTTAGCACTGATTGCTGTAAAAATGACAATGGTCCCAAAAATGTGCCAAAGGTGTCCCGATGTGTCCGCCATAATGTCGCTGTCACGATAAAAAAGAAAACGCTGATCGCCACCATTGCTAGTAAAAAAATTTTTTATAAAAATGCCATAAAACTATCCCTTATTTTGTAGACGCTTTTGCGCAAACCAATCAATAAACGCTTATTGCGATTTTTTTTACCAAAAATATGTCGAAGAATACGTATCGGCCTAAACTGAGGAAAAAAAAATTATATTTTTTTGGGGATATTTATTATAGCAAAAAGTTAAATATTGCATTTTTTTCAAAATTGTCACTCTATTTTTGTTTATAGCGCAAAAAATAAATAAATGCAAAGGTGATCAAATACCACCAAAAGAAAGCTCTATTTGCACGACCGCGCAATTGTCAGTTAAAGCGACGCAGTGTCGAATCGCAAAAAGGGGCCTGGTCCTTTAGCTGCAAAATGGTCCGGGCTGAAGTGGTTAAAAAGGAAGAAATCTTACATTTTAAATAAAGAACTGTGAAGCAAAATAAGGGTCAGTGCCCATCTGCAGCCTCACAAGTGCCATTAATGCAGCACCCACTCCCACTGCCATTAATGCAGCACCCACTGCCAATAATGCAGCACCCACTGCCAATATTGCAGCACCCACTGCCACTAATGCAGCACCTACTCCCACTGCCATTAATGCAGCACCTACTCCCACTGCCATTAATGCAGCACCTACTCCCACTGCCATTAATGCAGCACCCACTCCCACTGCCATTAATGCAGCACCCACTCCCACTGCCATTAATGCAGCACCCACTCCCACTGCCATTAATGCAGCACCCACTCCCACTAATGCAGCACCCACATTGACATGAATGCAGACTCACCATTGTCAGTGCAGCCTGATTCATGTCCATCTGCAGCCTTGAGGAGACAGGGAGGGGGTGGGACGAGCGTCAACAGACATACAGGAGAAACTCCTGTTTTCTCAGCTGCCTCTAATAGAAAATCCTGCCTCCTGTGATGGACAGAACAGTTGTCCAATGGCAGCGCAGGAGACGGGACTTCCTTTTACACAGGATATACTCCTGTATCCTGTACAGCACTCGTCCCGTCTCCTCCTAGTCAGCAAGCATTTATATTTTTTGTGGCCCCTGGCGCTCGGGGATTCGTTGGGGGCCACAAAAGATATACATGTCAAAATTACCAGGCGGGCCGTCCGAAACCGGAACGCGGGCCGCGATTGGCCCGCGGGCCGGACTTTGGACATGCCTGCCATAGACACACTCCTAAACCTTGTGGACAGCCTTCCCAGAAGAGTTGAAGCTGTTATAGCTGCAAAGGGTGGGCCAACTCAATATTGAACCCTACCAACTAAGACTGGGATGCCATTAAAGTTCATGTGCGTGTAAAAAGGTAGGCGTCCCAATACTTTTGGCAATATAGTGTGTGTGTGCGCGCGTGCGTGTATATATATATAGATCTTATTTTGCCTTTCTCAACCCCTTTGAAGTGGTTGTAAACCCTTACAGACCACTTATACCTACAGGTAAGCCTAGATTTAGGCTTACCTGTAGGTGCAACAAATATCTCCTAAACCTACACGGTTTAGGACATATTTGCAGAAAAGACAGCACCAATGTCTACGGCGCAGGCGCACTGAGCATGCCGTTAGTGAATGGGATCATGCCGTTAGTGGCCAGCTCCTGCGCGCATGTGCGGGAGTGACGTCATCGCAGCTCCAGCCAGTCACAGCGCTGGAGCCGCGATACCCGGAAGTCACTCCGGGTATCATGGCGGCGACGGAGGTGGCGAACGAGGATGGCTGTGGGGGCTTCGATCTCAGGTAACTACTTCATAATGAGCTAATATGCTATGCATACTAGCTCATTATGTCTTTGTCTTGCAGGGTATTTATTTTTTTCTTTCGTTGCAGAGGGTTTACTTCCTCTTTAAAGTATATGCAAAGCCAAAATCTATTTTTAGTGTGTTTGGCATTAGGTCTCATTGAGGGAGACTTCCTAGAACTGGAGCACTTAGAATCTGGTGCAGCTCTGCATGATAGCCAATCAGCTTCTAACTTCACCTTGTTCAATTAAGCTTTGGCAATAAAACCTGGAAGCTGATTGGTTTCCATGCAGAGCTGCACCAGATTTTGCACTCTCCATTTTTAGAAATTCCCCCCCCCCCCCCCCATTGTATATAGTTTTCTCATTGTTTTTAACCTAAAGCTCCAATCAGCAACAGCACTTCTTGTGCCAGGCTGAGGCTGACCAGCCCAAGTCGCCGCCCTGCAATTAGCAGCAGTGTTGTCAGCACACACTTCTACAGGCGGCTGTTGGTCTGCCTATTGGGTCTGTGCTGTGCACACCTTCTGCAGACCTGATAGGTAGTCCCCAAGGCCAACCGAAGGAGTGTACCAAGGCTGCCAACTATGGGGTCAATGGGTTAGTGTTGTCGACCTGCAAGAGGAAGTGTTGTTACTGGCAGGATCTCCAGGTAGCAAATTTACAAAAAAGATCCTATCACGTTCAACATAAAGATGAAACATTTAAGAACCACCAAGGATCCCCTTCACCGTTGCCTTAGGAAGGATCCTTAGTGGGGCCAGAACACTGCATCTTTTTGTTTGTCGATATGTTTGCTTCACATGGCATGCTGGTGGCGCTCCACTGATTCAGGCAAAAGTGCTAACCACTTAGTCACGGTCTTGTCCGCAGCAACCAATCAAATATTTCAATTTTTACCTTGCATTGGAAATAAGGCAGCTGGAATTCCCCAGTCCTATACCCCTGCTATGCCTGTTATGAGGGGTTTCTGCCATTCTTGTGCCCAGTCTCCAGTTCAATACACCTTCAATGCCTATTATGAGGGATTCCCACCATCCCTGTGCCAAGTCTCCAGCACTATATGCCTGCTATGCCTATTATGGGGGGTTCCCACCATCCCTACACTGAGTTCACAGGTCTGCAAACCTACTGTGCTCATTATGTGGGGCTCCCATCACACCTAAAGCTGCGTTCCTGGATCTGTACACCCGTTGCACCTATTATGTGGGTTTCCCACAATTCCTGTGGTGAGTTCCTAGGTCTGTAGACCCGCTGTATCTATCCATGAGGGGTTCTCGCCATCCCCGGACTGAGTTCCTTGGTCTGTACATCTGCTATATCGATTACAAGGGGCTTGCACCATCCCTAAACTGAAGTCCTGGGTTTGTACACCTGCTTTGCCCATTATGAGGGGTTCCCACCATCCCTGTGCCGAGTTCCTGGGTTTGTACACCTGCTGTGCCAATTATGAGGGGTTCCCACAATCCCTGTGGTGAGTTCCTAGGTCTGTACACCTGCTGTGACCATTATGAGGGGTTCTCACAATCCCTGTGGTGAGTTCCTAGGTCTGTACACCTGCTGTGCCAATTATGAGGGGTTCCCACAATCCCTGTGGTGAGTTCCTAGGTCTGTACACCTGCTGTGACCATCGTGAGGGGTTTTCTCCATCTCTGCACCGAGTTCCTGGGCCTGTACATCTGCTATATCTATTACAAGGGGCTCCCACCATACCTACACTGAATTCCTGGGTCTGTACATCTGCTGTGCCCATTATGAAATGGTTTTCTCCATCCCTGCACTGAGTTCCTTGGTCTGTACATCTGCTATATCTATTACCAGGGGTTCCCACCATCCCTAAACTGAAGTCCTGGATTTCTACTCCTGCTGTGCCCATTATGAGGTTTTCCCACCATCCCTACACTGAGTTCCTGGGTCTGTAAACTGCTATATCTATTACAAGGGGTTACCACCATCCCTAAACTGAATTCCCGAGTTTGTACAGCTGTTCTGCCCATTATGAGGGGTTCCCACCATCCCTACACTGAGTTCCAGGGTCTGTACACCTGCTGTGCCCATTATGAGAGGTTCCCACAATCCTTGTGCCAAGTTCCCAAGTCTACACATTTGCTGTGCCCTTATGAGGGGTTCCCTTAGTAGGCACACCTGTGTGTTCATTCATTTTGTGTGGTTCCCATCGTCTCTGCTGGATTATTAATTTCATACTATGAAAAAATTTAACAGAAGAAGCATGAACACAAAATGTGGGTGGGAACACCCAAAGGGTCCCCCAGGTGGACTGGAACAGAGTCAGGAATTACGGCAGGGGAATATCGGTGTTGCATTATCCAACACATGCTACAGCCCACCAGATTCCACGTATAATATCATTTCTGGGGGGACTACCCCTTAAAAAGGTGTTTTGTAATTATAAAGTCTCTTCTGAGGACATAAAAGGCACTAGCAATACAAGAAATGTGTCATTACAGAGAAGTGCTCCATCTCCCCCGATCTGCGCTCCTTCTCCAATGTCGCCATTCTCTTGTTTTTAATCTCTGCAACTTCTTGGCGTCTCCCGGTATCAATTACTGTTTGTTCTTGCAGAAAGTGACTGCTGCTAAGGTGAGAAACCCAAATAAGAGATATCTCTGCCGCATTCCATGACATGCTTCGGCGAAATGACTGCAAGCAGCCCAAATAATAACATCTCACCGCACAACAGAATAGAAACACAGGACAAAACACGGCGAGCGGCGCATCGCTGCTCCCGACACACATCGCTGGCTAGCTACAGCGGGCAGGTTAACCTGAGGCCTCCCAATTGCAGGTGAACTAGGAGTCCCAGCAAGCCTCACAGGGGACTGCCTAAAATAAAACAAGTAGTTACTTTCTCAGTTTATAGAAAACTAGCAAAAGTGTGCTTTATCCAATGAACGAGATGAATACGATAGAGTGCGCCTGTGCGGTGATGGTAAATGGGGAATTGCAAGTCAGTGCAGTGGGGGCCAGTGGGGGAAGTGCGTGTCACTGCAGCGTCAGTCAGTGGGAAAAGTGTGCGTCGGTGCAGTGGGGGAAGGGTGCGTCGGTGCAGTGGGGGAAGGGTGCGTCGGTGCAGTGGGGGAAGGGTGCGTCGGTGCAGTGGGGGAAGGGTGCGTCGGTGCAGTGGGGGGAAGGGTGCGTCGGTGCAGTGGGGGGAAGGGTGCGTCGGTGCAGTGGGGGAAGGGTGCGTCGGTGCAGTGGGGGGAAGGGTGCGTCGGTGCAGTGGGGGGAAGGGTGCGTCGGTGCAGTGGGGGGGAAGGGTACGTCGGTGCAGTAGGGGGAAGGGTGCGTCGGTGCAGTAGGGGGGGAGGGTGCGACGGTGCAGTGGGGGGGGAAGGGTGCGTCGGTGCAGTGGGGGGAAGGGTGCGTCGGTGCAGTGGGGGGGAAGGGTGCGTCGGTGCAGTGGGGGGGAAGGGTGCGTCGGTGCAGTGGGGGGGAAGGGTGCGTCGGTGCAGTGGGGGGGAAGGGTGCGTCGGTGCAGTGGGGGGGAAGGGTGCGTCGGTGCAGTGGGGGGGAAGGGTGCGTCGGTGCAGTGGGGGGGAAGGGTGCGTCGGTGCAGTGGGGGGGAAGGGTGCGTTGGTGCAGTGGGGGGGAAGGGTGCGTCGGTGCAGTGGTGGCCAGCGGGGGAAGGGTGCGTCGGTGCAGTGGTGGCCAGCGGGGGAAGGGTGCGTCGGTCCAGTGGTGGCCAGTGGGGGAAGGGTGCGTCGGTCCAGTGGTGGCCAGTGGGGGAAGGGTGCGTCGGTCCAGTGGTGGCCAGTGGGGGAAGGGTGCGTCGGTCCAGTGGTGGCCAGTGGGGGAAGGGTGCGTCGGTGCAGTGGTGGCCAGTGGGGGAAGGGTGCGTCGGTGCACTGGTGGCCAGTGGGGGAAGGGTGCGTCGGTGCACTGGTGGCCAGTGGGGGAAGGGTGCGTCGGTGCACTGGTGGCCAGTGGGGGAAGGGTGCGTCGGTGCACTGGTGGCCAGTGGGGGAAGCGTGCGTCGGTGCACTGGTGGCCAGTGGGGGAAGCGTGCGTCGGTGCACTGGTGGCCAGTGGGGGAAGCGTGCGTCGGTGCACTGGTGGCCAGTGGGGGAAGTGCGCCTTGGTCCAATGGCAGCCACTGGGGGAAGTGCGCCTTGGTCCAATGGCAGCCACTGGGGGAAGTGCGCCTTGGTCCAATGGCAGCCACTGGGGGAAGTGCGCCTTGGTCCAACGGCAGCCAGTGGGGGAAGTGTGCCTTGGTCCAACGGCAGCCACTGGGGGAAGTGCGCCTTGGTCCAATGGCAGCCACTGGGGGAAGTGCGCCTTGGTCCAATGGCAGCCACTGGGGGAAGTGCGCCTTGGTCCAATGGCAGCCACTGGGGGAAGTGCGCCTTGGTCCAATGGCAGCCACTGGGGGAAGTGCGCCTTGGTCCAATGGCAGCCACTGGGGGAAGTGCGCCTTGGTCCAACGGCAGCCAGTGGGGGAAGTGTGCCTTGGTCCAATGGCAGCCAGTGGGGGAAGTGTGCCTTGTTCCAATGGCAGCCATAGGTGAAGTGTGCAACAGTGCAGTGGCATTAAGTGGGGAAGTGCGCTGTTGCTTAAGTGGCGGCGAACAGGGATGTGAACTTTGGGGCGAGAAAAGTGCACCTTTGGAGCAGTGGCGGGGAGTGGGAAAGTGTGCGCTGTCTCAGTGGCAAAGAATAGAGAAGCAAGTGGCGGTGCAGTGGCAATGAGTGTGAAGTTTCAGTCGATCCAGTGGCAGTGAGAATCTAGAGGTACATCGGAGCCCCAGGTAGGTCGTGGCCCCTGGGTGTTTGGCTGGAGCGTCCCTTTAGCTGTTTAATATCTGCGTATACTCTTAAGCAATATTTCTTCTTTAATCTCAGTTTTTTTTGGAGTTTCTTTGCAGTTCCACGTTTCCTCATGCTAACATAAACTCTTCTTTGAGAAAAAAATAAATCACGTCTGATAGAAGTAAAAAGGAAACTTTTACGAGAGTAAACCTTGTAAACCTCTCCGTGTCCCGCGGAGTCTGCCAGCTGCAGCAAAGTATACGTTGTAGAGTCCCCGTCGCGGTTACTGGCCGAGTTCACACAGACGCTGGAAGTAGAAGTGCACTGGGTTCTATCTCACTTCCACCTGGCTTTCATACGCTCTCCCGGTGGGCCCGGCAATAAAAGTCAACGGCTCGGGGCAGCCTGCCGTGGAGAGAACATCGCATGCAAGGCCCAGGATGAAGAAAAGAGAGGGCATGGATCTGCGATTAAATGTTTCAGCACACACTACAAAACATGGCTGTGGCTTAGAAGCAGTAAATAATTTTTAAAAAAAGTCCAGGGGGGCCCCATTCCAATGTGATCCTATCCCCTTTCCCCTTGCCCCGGTGTCCCTGTTACTGGGCTTGTATGCCCAGGGGACGAAAGGAAGGTCAGCCTAGTCATGTGACTAAGCTGACGTAAATTACATTTTTGTTTTGGGTTCAGATACACGTTAACATCTTGCCACCCACGTAACAACCTTTTGTGCAATGGCAAAAATGGTGGGCTTTAATGCCCATATGCTGCACATAGATGTCTATGGGTGACAGAGGTTTCTGTACTGGGAGGGCACTCTCTGCACACTCCCAGCACCGAGAATGAGCTGACAGTAAGTCGCTGCTTAAGGGAAGTTCGCCGCTGATGCTGTTATCCTTCAACCTTTCACTCATACGGGTTCCAGCCCAGTTCGCATAACTGCATATATATAGAAAAAATCCAAAGTTTCGGACAGTTGCACTCCAAAAAAACATCCAAATTTATTAAAGCATAAAATCACCTGAATATTGCACAAAGACACTGTGGGAGCCAAGAAAAAGGGTCAACGTGTTTCGCTCTATCTCCGAATTTTTTCATGAGTAGAGTGAAACGCATTGACCTTTTTTTTTGGGGGCTCCCACAGTGTCTTAGTGCTGTATTCAGGTGATTTTTATTTACATTTGTAGCGTCTCAATGTTGTGCCGATAAAGTTAAATTTTTTGACTGGACGGTATACCTGCCAGTCTTTGTTTTTTCAAGGCCTAAAAGTCATATACATAGTGAAGATTGATTAAGACAAATGAAAAACAGCCCTTACTCTTTCAACTTGCCCTTCCTTATGCTTCATTTTGAAGACCTTCAACGTCGGAAGAAAGGTTTCTGCATAATTTTTGTCTTCCACCCCCTCCAGAAGGACCCCATGGAATGCCAGCCTGCAGGTGTTGGAATGAATGTCAGTGTCCAGCTTTGATCCAATGACAAGGCACAACTTGGGGCACGTGACTGGCTTCTCAAACTCCAAGAGGGCCCACTGCTGCTTGGGAAGGAGATCACACCCATGTTGGCCATCTGCCTTGTCCTGTTCTGAATTTGTTGATTCCTTTGTAAGGTAGCTATCCTGGTATGAGTATTCTTTGCTAAAGTCAAACCCATCCGTGGATTCTTCTTGGTTAAGGTGAGGAGGGAGACTGAAGAACATAACCTTCCCCATGATGGTTTCATGGCCAACTGTGATGTGAAACTTGGCTTTGGTGTTGAGCGATCCTTTGAAGTATGATATCTTGTTCACCGATATTATGGCCGAGTGGATGGTGTGCAGGGACTCTGGTGTGCAGACGAGTCCCCTTTCCAGCAGCTTAGGATCGAACTGAGTGACACAGATTCCCAGCCGGTCCCCTTGCATGGCACTGTTTACAGGGCGGTGAAACATCTGCATGCTCTTCACTTTTTTGGTCACCTGTAAGACAAAAACAGAATCTGAATAGGGAGGTTGTCCACAGCTGAAGAAAAATAAAGTGTAGAAACGCTTTTTAAAGTAGGACATTTCGCTGCAATTTACAATGGAATGCAAAGTTCCAGACTGTTCCGTTTCAGATGACACCTGTACCCCCGAGAGGTACTAGAGTGGAGTGACCACTATAATTTTTTATGCTGTATTACTGACTCTCATTAAGGGGAGATTACCTTGACCCATGCTCAGGCCCAGACTGGGACAAAAAATAGGACAGGCCATTTTAGACTGATCAGCCCTTTTTGTTTTTTAAACCCAATAACAAATACGGTAATGACAACTACCAGTTTCTCAATGCCTACTCTACCTCTCTATGATCCTTCTCCTCCACATTCCTCCATACCTTCTCTCATTTACTCTTCTGTCATCGGTCAAAGTCCACTGCCATTCCCTCCATACACAGTTCTCAGACTGTGTGTACATCGCACCTCAAAGCCGGGGCGGGAGACGTTCTTCCCTCCAGGCTCCTCCTTGTCTTCTCTCATAGGGCACATCCAAGTCAACAAGGAACCTAGGGGAAGCTTCCCAGGCTTTGTTTGACTAGCATGACAGGCGGTAAGGGATGCCGGTGATTGAAACAGGGTAGAGGCTGGATGCCTGTCGCTAGCAACACTACTGGCGCCCCTCTCTCCACATTACATCAGCTGCGCCCAAGGCATGTGTCCTCTCTGCCCCGCCTCCTGTCCCAGGAAAAACAGTCCAGGCCTGCCCATGCTGTAGCCTGGTTACTGGATACTAAAAATTTCAAGTCATTACTATCCAGTATCATGGCACCTGATATGTACATTATTGTATTTCACAGAGGAAGTGATTGCAAAGTACAGAGGAAGGAATAAAAGCGGGCTACGAAAGAAGCCAGCAATGGCACCCCCCACACATCTACTCTGGAAGATTGCATTTTACATTTTGGACAAAGTTTTTGATTAAAAGCTGGCCCTATTGGGGAAATTTACTCTTACTTCCTATCTTACAGAAATCAAGGGATCACTGGGACAGGAAGTGTTTGGAAATCTCCCCAGCACAGACACAAAAGACAACCCATCCCCATTTTGTGCAACATAAAAAAAAATTGGGGTTCCAGCGTAATTGTTGCTATCTAGTAAATGGAGCTTTGAACTTAATGAACACATGGAACCTGCAGTATCCTGTGGATTTATACATAAAAACAAAAACAAAATGTTACCCTAATTATTTGCCAACCTCTCTCTAAAATCCTCCTACTTTACTCTCTCTTTGGCCCCTACCTTTCTTTTACTTCAAACAGTGTCAACTATACATAAAAAAAATCAAATAAATACAAAGTCAAATTTTTCATGCATTTTAAATAATTCATTTTTGAAAAACATTTTTTGTTTAGTTTTGGATAGCGTCAAGAAGGAAGACCCTCAATCAAGTTTTTATTGATGTCCATGTCCCCATTGGGGATATTCACAATTTTTGGAGCTGATCTCTGGACTCCCCTACAGCTAACAACAATAGGATATAATTCCACTGCCGATGTAATACATTTTTAGGATTATTCTATAACTAAATATTAATAAAGTGGAAGATAGAACCATTCAATTATTTGTCTTTATGACGCAAAGTGTGCTTTATTTTGATGTTTAATGTTGAATTTGTAAAAAAAAAAAAATTAAATTCAATGTTTCATTTGTTCTTTTTAATGTTTCTTCTTTCGTATATTTGTTTAAAACTACATGTACAACTATGTGATACCCATGTTATCCTTTAGATACAAGCAGAAAATTGTACAATTCAATGATGATTTGTCTTCACAATGTGGAATGTTCTCGCTTTTTGATTTGTAATATTTAATTTCTACAAATTTGTAAAATTTGATGTTTAATTTGTTCTTCTTAATGTCCCTTCTTTCTTGATTTGTTTACAACTGCATGTACAGCTATGCGATACCCATGTTATCCTTTTTACATACAAGTAGAACAATGTACAATTCAATGATTTGTCTTTACAATATGGAATGTTCTCTCTTTTTTTATTTTTACAATTTTTTTAAATTACATGTTTAATTTGTTCCTTTAATGTGCCTTCTCTTGAAGTTTGTTTATAACTACATGTGCAGACTTGTGATACTCCTGTTATCTTATGTATAAAAAGAAGAATATACTATTCAATGATTTGTTTTCACAATGTGGAATTTTATTTTTGATGGGTAATTCTTATTTTTTTTTTAATTTAAGTTAACATTTATTGTATAATATATTAATTTGAAACAGTTAAGAACCGTCCTGTAGCAGATCTACTGCTACAGGGCAGCCCCCCTGTGCAGAATTATGTATATACAGTATATGTGATTCTGCACTTCCGCCTTCACACGCACTACCGGCGGGCTGCGTCTGCTGTGATTATTCACAGCAGAAGCCGATCTGCAGGTGCCGGGCACTGGATGTCCACCAGCACCCGCCGATCGTCGGACAGAGACTCAGAATGGAGCTCTGCCAATGTAAACAAGGCTGAGTTACGTTCTGACGGGGGGTGGGATGGATTTTGTGTCCCTTCAAAGCAGGGAATACAATCCATCACTTCCCTGAGTAAAAGCAACTCACATAGTACCGTAAATACTGGCTAGGCACACAGTTAACCATTTGATCACCCTAGATGTTTAACCCCTTCCCATCCAGTGTCATTAGAACAGTGACAGTGCATATTTTTTGAGCACTGATCACTGGATTAGTGTCACTGGTTCCCACAAAGTGTCAAGTGTCAGTAAGGCCCCATACACACTATTAGATTTTCTGCAGATTTTTGTCTTTAGATTTAACAAAACCATGTAGTGCAAGGGCCTGCCTGATTGAATACAAATTGAAACTCTTAAAAGTGGTTGTAAACCCTGGAATTTTTTTTTTTTTTTTTAATCCCACCCGCAAGACAAAGCCATAATGAGCTAGTATGACTAGCATACTAGCTCATTATGCATCACTTACCTTAGATCGGGGCCCCCGAAGCCGTCCTTGTCTCCCTCTCCAGCCATCGCTGCGGCGATACCCGGAAGATTACTTCCGGGTATCGCCACTCCAGCCAATCACAGCGCCGCTCAGCACATGCGGCGAAGACGTCACTCCGCACATGCGCGCGGGAGCTGTCAAATCCGGATTTGTGAATGGGATTAACCCTGTGAATGTGCCGTTGTCTACGGCGCGCATGCGCCGTAGACACCGATGCATGTCATTTTTTGCAAATATCTTTTAAACCGTGTAGGTTTAGGAGATACTTCTTGCACCTACAGGTAAGCCTTAATCTAGGCTTACCTGTAGGTGCAAGTTGCATAAGTGGGTTTACAACCACTTTAAGGTTTCACCTCATATTATATGGTTTTGGTAAATCTGAAGACAAAAATCTGCAGAAAATCTAATAGTGTGTATGGGGTCTTAGTGTCTGACTGTCTGCCATAATATCACAGTCCCGCTATAAGTTGCTGATCGCTGCCATTACTAGTATAAAAAAAAAAATTCCAGTATATATATATCGTAGTTTGTAGATGCTATAAACCAATCAATATATGCTTATTTTTGTACCAAAAATATTTAGAAGAATACGCACTGGCCTAAATTTATGAAGGAATTTTATTTTTAATTTTTTTTCATTGGATATGCTGTATAGTAGAAAAGTAAAAAATATTTGTTTTTCAAAATTATCATTTTTTTTTTTTGTTTATAGTGCAAAAAATAAAAACCTAGTGGTGATCAAATGGCACCAAAAGAAAGCTCTATTTGTGGGAAGAAAATGATAAAAATTGTATGTGTGTACAGCGTTGCATGACCGCGCAAATTATCAGTTAAAGTAATGCAGTGCCAAAAGGCAAAAAAATGGCCTGGTCATGAAGAGGGGTAAATTTTCCAGAGGTCAAGTGGTAAAATTAATTACAGTGCCATCATCCACATATAGAAATAAAAAGGGACAATGCAAATTTAACAGTGTGTTTAGTACCACTTACCGTAAATACTTGAGTATAAAGCCGAGTTTTTCAGCCAAATTTTGTGCTGAAAATGCCCCCCTCGGCCTATACTCGAGTCACCTTTTTGCGTCTGATCTCCCAGACTTTGGGGGACCCAGTCCCCGCCGGACGTAGGTCCCCTGGACCCCAAACTTGGCACACATATAGCCCCACTCTTTCTCTACAAGTGTGCAAAGTTTGTTGTCCGGGGGACCTACGGACGGGGAGTACCGATTTTTCAAAGCCGGGCACCCCTTCCATAGACTCCCATGTTAAACGTCAGTCTAGTCATGGGCACCGTGAGGCATGGACACCGTGAGGCATGGACACCGTGAGGCATGGACACCGTGAGACATGGACACCGTGAGACATGGACACCGTGAGACATGGACACCGTGAGACATGGACACCGTGAGACATGGACACCGTGAGACATGGACACCGTGAGACATGGACACCGTGAGGCATGGACACCGTGAGGCATGGACACCGTGAGGCATGGACACCGTGAGGCATGGACACCGTGAGGCATGGACACCGTGAGGCATGGACACCGTGAGGCCTCGTACACACGGCCGAGATTCTCATAGAAAAAAACATGTCGTTTTTTTCGACGAGATTCTTGGACAAGAAACTTGTCCCGGCCGAGTGTACACACGCTCGTTTCAAAGAACCCGCGGTTCTTTGAAAGGAGTGTACACGGTGACGTCATCGACTACGTCGAGCATGCGCTCGTCACATTCGATGCCGTCGCCGCCATCTTGGTATACCCTACGTATGCCTAGGAAGCTACCGCGCATGCGTCGAATTCATTTCGAACATGCTCGGGCTTCCGGGCGGACAGGTAAGTGTACACACACTCACTTTTCTCGTCGAGAAACACGCCGAGGAGAATCTCGACGAGAAAATAGAGAGCAGGTTCTCTATTTTCTCGTCGAGGTTTCTTGTCGGTTTTCTCGACGAGAAACCCGCTAGCAGCGTACACACGACCGATTTACTCGGCAAGACCTCTCTGCCAGCAAGTTTCTTGCTGGTTCTTGCCGAGAAAATCGGTCGTGTGTACGAGGCCTGAGGCATGGACACCGTGAGGCATGGACACCGTGAGGCATGGACATCGTGAGGCATGGACACCGTGAGGCATGCAGATGGACACCCTAGGCTTATACTCAAGTCAATACGTTTTCAGTTTTTTGTGGTAAAATTAGGTGCCTCGGCTTATATTCGGGTCGGCTTATACTCGAGTATATACGGTAACTTAATTATTTAACTTTTACAAATATTTAAAATTTAATTAAACATTTAATATGTTCTTTTTATTGTTCATTCTCTGGATGTTTATCACTACAACTATGCAATACCTAGGTTATTCTGTATATAAAAGTAGAACAATGCATTATTCAATGATTTTTCATGACATAGAATGTTCTTGCTTTTTAATGTTTAATATATTTATATTTATTTTTTTACAAATGTTTTACATTAAATTTAATATGTTCTTTTTATTGTCCCCTCTCTTGATTTGTATTGACAGCTACACGTACAACTATGGATTACACATTTTATGCTTTGTGTACATGTGAAATTTATTGAAAGTTAAAAGGAAATCGCCTATAGAAGTCCTCAGCTTTGGCAAAGACTTGAGAGAGCCACAGAGCCGCCCTGTCTGGAGGATTCTTGTTCCCAAGAAGAGACGCTATGAATGATTTAGTAAGCTGTTTATCAGCCACTGGACTGTAACATGTAGGAAAATACACCATTGTCCGTATCAAAGTTCCAAGTGATCCCCGTACAGAAAAGGACGCACACACCACGCCGGGCAAGGTGAAATTTCCACACGGTGATACAACGTCTACATGCCCATCCTTAGCACCTCTTTTAAGACAGAAAATGTATGTAGAAAAAGTAAACATCGGCAAACTCCAGTCTAATTAAAAAGCAAAGTTTGACAGCTAAAAGAGGAGGTGTGGCTATACGAAGATACAAAAATCGAATTTCTGCACAGGCTCCTGGCAGTAACAGTCATGGGGACACCCTGCAAAGAAAGCATTTCCACTGAAACCTCTGCAGTCTTTCTAATGCTACAACAAAGTTATGTTGTGTTGCCGTTTTATATACAGGAAAAACTTGGTTTGAGAGTGTTTTGCAAGACAAGCAACATTTTTAAATACATTTTGACTTGATATGCAAGCGATGTCTTGATATAAGAGTAGCGTCATGTCACAACTGAGTATAAAAGAGAAGAGAGGCGCCTCTAAGTGTAGCAATATGGTTACATTTAACCACTTCCCTACCGGGCCTATTCTGGCACTTCTCTTCTTCATGTAAAAAAACATAATTTTTTTGCTAGAAAATCGCTCAGAACCCCCAAATATTATATATACATGTTTTTTTAGCAGACACCCTAGGGAATAAAGTGGCGGTCATTGCAACTTTTTATCTTGCACGGTATTTGCGCAATCATTTTTCAAACGCCTTTTTTTAAAAAAAAAAAACGGTTTCATGAATTAAAAAAATAACAAAAAACAGTAAAGTTAGTTTTTTTGTATAATGTGAAAGATGATGTTACGCCGAGTAAATAGAAACCCAACATGTCACGCTTTAAAATTGCGCACACTCATGGAATGGCGGCAAATTTCGGTACTTAAAAATCTCCATAGGCGACGCTTTAATTCTTTTTTACAGGTTACCAGTTTAGTTACAGAGGAGGTCAAGTGCTAGAATTGTTGATCGCGCTCTACTGTACACGGCGATACCTCACATGTGTGGTTTGAATGGCGTTTACATATGTGGGCGGGACTTGCGTGTGTTCGTTTAGGAGCGCGAGCTACCGGGGACAGGGGCGTTTTAATTATTATTTATTTTTTTATTTTACTTTTTTCTTTGATCACTTTTATTCCTATTACAAGGAATGTAAACATCCCTTGTAATAGGAATGTGTGTGACAGGTCCTCTTTATGGAGAGATGCGGGGTCAATAAGACCCCACATCTCTCCTCCAGGCTAGAAAGCATGAGATCATGAAAAAAAAATCACCGATCTCATGCTGACAGCCGCGATCGCGGCTTTGTTTATTTCCGGGTACCCGGGCGTGACTTCATAACGTCGCGCCCGGGCCTCCGACGGTCATAGAGATCTGGTCATCGGAAATCTCAATCATCGTCATCTGGCGCCGGCCGGTTCGTTCTCCGGGCCCCAGATGGCACGGGAGAGCCCGGAGAAGCACCGGATGGTGGCAGGAGGGGGGGGGGGACACGTCCCCTCCCGTCGCCTATAAGAACGATCAAGCGGTGGAACTGCCGCTATGATCATTCTTATGGTGCACAGAAACGCCGGCTGCAAAGAATAACTGAATGATGCCTGTAGCTGCAGGCATCATTCAGATATCCCCCCCGAAAGTCCAGGACGTCATATGACGTCAAGCGGTGGGGAAGTGGTTAATGAAGGTACAACATTTAGCAACTCACATGGTTGATGATTAAAAGAGGCACATCTAAGTATGCCGGCATCTGGGGTAAAGATGTCCACATAGACCGTCCTCTGCACCGCCATCATGTTTCCAAGCTTCCCACTTCCTTACTTCCGAAACTTGGCCTACACTCTTGGCCTTGATTTGGATTTCTGGAAGGCACTACAGCTACATAAATTTTCTTTGTGACTTGGTCCCTTTGCGCAGTTTCGCCGCCCGCTGACAACGTTCGAATCGTACTGTATGGACAACGGCGTTCTCCCCCATGCCCCTTTTTTTCCCCCTTTAATTAACGGTTTACTTAAAAAATTCTTCTCTAAGTTTCACAGAAAACAATAGAAGCATGAGAAAGAAAAAAAAGAGTCGGAAGAGAGCACTGCAAAAAAATTACAAAACAAAGCAGCGAAGAAACAGTATCCCAAGTAATAAAAACAATAACTGGGGTGACCCACACTGAAGCCACAGCAGCAGACCCAACGTGGATCAGCCCATACCAGAGCATATACTGTAATAAAACAACAGGTCAAAATAAAGTGATGCATGATATTAAAGTGGTTGTAGATTAAGGCTTACCTGTAGGTGCATGAAATATCTCCCTAACCTACACGGTTAAGGAGATATTTGCTTTTAAAACCGGCGCCGCTGATGTCACGTGCATGCGCACTTGCGGGCCGGCATAGTAGCCAGATTTCTGAATGGATTTAGCCGGCCCGAGCGTGCATGTGTGTGACGTCATCGCCGCTCCGGGGCCAATCACAGCACCGGAGCGGCGATACATGGAAGGGACATTGAGGCAAGATGGCGGCGAAGGTGCCCGAGCACCGGTGCAGGGGCTTCGATCTAAGGTAAGTAATTCATAATGAGCTAGTATGGTAGTCATACTAGCTCATTATACCTTTGTCTTGCTGGTATTTTTTTTATTTTTTTTATTTTGGGGTTTACAACCACTTTAATACAATGCAGCAACACAGTGCATAAGAGGGAGAAAACGCTTTCTAAGATGTATTTTCTGATAATCTCTCCCTGGAAGACTTCATGCCGTCTTACCCAAGTAAATGGGAATATTTAATAAAAATTTCACACCCGACCAACACTGGAACATCATTAATTTTGCTCTGAAATCCTCCATATGCACCCGCATACAGGAGAACAATTACAAATTGCTCACCCAATGGTATCGTACCCAGTCGGTATTAGATCATTTATACCCTGAAACCTCGGATCGATGCTGGCGCGGGGGACCCTTTTGCACGTATTTTGGTTGTGCCCAAATTTACACCATTATTGGAAAGAGGTGCGGAGACTCATTCAATGAAGTTACAAACAATTCAACAATTCATGGACGACCCTGCCTTCTTCCTCCTCCATTGGTCTTCTATTAGTCATTCGTCATCAGTCATTCGTCACTTGCTTAAGGCCACCAAAGCCTGTATCACCCTCCGATGGAAAGATCAAAACCACCTTTCCATTTCGTTGTGGCTCAACAAGGTGAAGGAAGTCAACCAGATGGAAGATTTAGTCCTAAGGGAACAGAACCATTGGAAACAATATACCAAAACATAGTTCTACTGGAACATGTTCGTCCACTTAGATGAAGGCAAGGCCATACTGGAAACCTGTTCTGGGGTTAGACTTCTTTCTGTCCTTCCATTCAACGTGTTTTCTTTTGTTTTCTTCTTCTCCCTTTCCATCTATATTCCATTTTCGGTACCCTTTGCGCTTTTCTGATCCCCTCTTCTTTGTCCCTGAAAGTTGTGTATCCGACTGAATATACACTGAGGCCGGTAAATGGAAGTATAGTAGAGCGAAGACGTAATGGATTTCCACGTCCGAATTGTCATGGGATAAATCTCTTCATGTTCATAGATGATGTCCTTATGGGCATCTGGTAATTGATATTCTTTTCGTACTTTTGCACTTTGGACTTTATGTACATACACAATATTTCCAAAAGTATTGGGACACCTGTCTTTACACGCATATGAACTTTAATGGCATCCCAGTCTAAAGGCAGGCGTCCCATAACTTTTGGTAATATAGTGTATTCTGCTGTTTTGTACTGCATCGCTTTGTTGGATACTTTATATACATAAAGAACTGTGATGCGTTGGTACATTGCATTGTAGCATGGGTGCACAACACACCCCACCATGCACAAATTACATGTGTAGCGGGTATGTACTTTTCAGAGTGTTTGGGTCTGGTGAAGACATCAGTGATGACCAGTTCCCTGCGGCCCAGCAGGTGGCGCTGTCACTTTGGGCCGGGGTTGAACCGTCATTGCAGTGCCGTACCCTTTGTGACCTCTCGCAGCGGTTGTACAGCGGGGCGGGGAACCCGCTGTGCTTGCTGGGAGAGGGTATAAGGGGGCGGACATCTTCACCACGAGGTTCGCGTCACAGGCACCTTCAGCCTGAGGGCTGCTGTCCGCGGTCGGTGTCCAGGCGGCCTAGGCCTGGACACTTGGAGTTCGTGTTCCATCCCAGACACCTTCAGTCTGGGGTGAGGTACTCGGCCGGAGGCCTGGGGCCCAGTACCTTCCACTGGGTCCCGCCAGGGAGGGATTGTCCTAGGGGGCCCCGGGTGTTGGGCACCCGAATCCAGAGGCATAAGGGACCGGAGGAGGGATTCATCTGAAGACCTGGTGCAGCAGATTGCCAGTGACGGGTGAACCTCTGGAGACCGCCCGGAGGGATATCTTTCCTGAACAGGGGCCAAGTCATAGAGGAAGGTGGTTCATGTTCAATGACCGGTGGCAGCGGTCCAACTAGTCAACTCAGGTCGTGGCAGAGACCTGCTATTAGGCCTGTGGCAGGGGCCTCAACAGTTCACCCGGTCGGTGGCAGCGACCAATCTCACGGTCAGTGGCAGAGACCGTGCGCCAAGCCTATTCACTTGCAAAGGAATAGGAGAGTTTATTTGTGCCTGGGCCTACTCATATCCACACCCCTGTCTGTCTGTTACTGAAAGTTCAACTATTATGTTCACCCTGCAATGGAGAAATAAAAGAGTGTTGGACTTTTAATTGGTGTGGGGCTCTGTTACTGGCAGACACATTTCCACTGAACAATTCGGAGGCTTCGTATGCAGTGAGCAGGCCCGAAGGTAATTTAAGTGACTTTGCTCAACCCTCATACACATACGAGGTGAGAGCTTGGCGTAGTGTTCCTGCACTCTCCTCTCCCAGGTACCCCTAGACCACACCAGCCAACCAGGCGGAAGAAGCGGACAGGGAGAGTGAGGCCCGCTACACATGCATCATAACGTACGCCTGCTGGAATGAATGGGCCCTTAGGGCTCACTCAAATAAGGTGCATTAAGCTGCACTGTTTAACGCAGGCTTAAAGAAATGACACCTTGTTCATACCATACAAGTTTACAGAAGCGCATGTAAACTAGCATTAATACAATGCCTTGGCCTGTACAGGAAAAATGCAATAAAAAATAATAATAAAAAAAAAAAAAAAAAAAGATTTCAATATGCAGTAAAATGCAGCACAACATGCTGAAAATTAACAAGCCCTGGGGGTTCATTCTCACCAGGTGTGCTGGGGTGCATTTGTGAACCCATTCCCAATGCATGACGAAGAAAAAAAAATTGGTTTTATGGATGCAGCTCCCGTAAGCATGCTGCGTTTGCCCAGCACTCAAAAAAAAAAAAAAAAGTACAGCATGCACTACTCTTTCACAGCGCAACGCGTTCAAATGCGTGCATGCAGACATGTACAAACTCGCATAAATGCAATGCATTGCAAGGCAATCAAGAAAAAAAAAAAACATGCAGCGCATATAAAATGCAATACAGTGCATTACAAAAAACATAGGCACCACAAAGCAATGCGCAAGTCAATGAGCCCTTAATGTCATCCATCTCATGTGTACATCCAACACTTGCACATTTTTGACAAGTACAGAAGTACCCACTTCAAATTCAACATAACTCCCCACGTCTCTGGAAGCTAGAGCCCTCCGCTTTGTAAAACGGAAAGGCCTGCGGTATTTCTGACATCATAATGGGGTCGCGTCACGCGGCCATTTTAGATATAAATATTACTAAGTGCCATTTATCTCTCAGCAAATTACATCGGAATATATGAGACGCGTGTAGCCAGTCCCCTCCGGAGCCGCCACAATCGATAGCAGACTGCGTTAAGTGTCGGGATTCGTATTCGGCCAGACTGCGCTAGTCGGAGACGTGATTAGAGCAATTTATTTTCAGTACTTGTTATATAAGACACTATCAAGCTGTCTGCGGGGAATTGCAAAATATCTACTACTGACATACAAGCTGTTTAAGTGGTCCGAGCAAATCACTGCAAATATTTACTCCAGCGAGCAGATGGCAAGGTCAATTTCAGGCAGGAAGAGATGATGTACACAGCGCAGCAATCCATAACGACTAATCAGATTCCACTTTTCATCATAGGTCACCGTTTACTGACTGCTGTGGACAAGTTAAAATTTGATTGGTGGCTTTGAAGTGTATATTCAGCATTTAGCTTATTCCTTATTCAATAAAGAGCTCCTTTTTCCTAAAGTTGAACTCCAGGCATCTTTATTCAGCTCTGTAATAATGAATACGTTGGTAAATTTATTTTTCTAAATGCAAGCAGTGTAAGTACCTAAGGCCCCTTTCACACTGGGGCGTTTTTCATGCGGTTTAGCGCTAATAATAGCGCTGTTATACCGCATGAAAAAATCCTGCCCTGTGCCTTCAATGTGAAAGCCCGAAGGCTTTCACACTGAAGCGGTGCGCTAGCAGGACCGCTCCAAAAGTCCTGCTAGCCGCTTCTTTACCGCGGTCTCCCATTGAAATCAATGGGACAGCGCGGTAATACCGCCCGCAAACCGCGGCAATAGCCGCGGTTTGCGGGCGGTATTAACCCTTTTCCGGCCGCTAGCGGGGGTTAAATTAACCCCCCTAGCGACCGCATACCGCGGTAAGAACGACAGTATAGCAGCGCTGAAAATCGCGCTGCTATACCGCCACCGCTCCTGCCCGCCCCAGTGTGAAAGGGGCCTTAATGTGACCTGATGTCAGTCCCTGTACAGAAGGGCTGGAATGTAAGGAGAAAAAGCAGCACCAGGAGCCTATCAGTTCTAGTGCTGACAAGTTAAAGGGGTTGTAAAGGTTTGTTTAAAAAAAAACAAAAAAAGCAAACAACACACGTTATACTTACCTCCTCTGTGCAAGGGTTTTGCACAAATTGGCCCCGATCCTCCTCTTCTGGTGTCCCCCAGCGGCGCTCCTCCTCTTCTTGAGTGCCCCCACAGAAAGCCGCCTTCCATGGGGGCACTCGTGTGCGCGCGCTCCGGATTACTGCTGCTGCGTCCATTGACACAGACAGCAGGATTTGGCCCGCCCCCCTGGCTCCCGTGTCACTGGATTTGATTGACAGCAGCGGGAGCCAATGGCTCCTGCTGCTATCAATCTATCCAATGAGGACCTGAGACAGTGGCTGGAGCTGCTGTGCTCGTCCCCGTCACTGGAAAGATTGAGTTCAGGTAAGAAAAAGGGGGGCTCTAGGGGGCTGCTGCACTACAGAAGGTTTTCATCACTCTGCTCTCTCTACTTTCACTGCCCAGCTAAGGCTGGGGGCGGGTCCAGGACAACCTGGGCTCAGAGTATCTGGGTTGAATGGTGCTGGCCATCAGACTGGGGATCTGCTTAAAGGAGAAATACAGCCAAAGTTCGTTTGGTTGTACTTCTCCAATGAATCACAGGAGTGCAGTTCATTTTCAGCAGACAGTGGGCTGTCACAGAGCCGGTCTAGGCTGGGGAAAGATCTTGACCATATGGTTGGGATCCACCCAGATGCCTTGACTGATACCCAGCTCAGACGAGCACAGGGTGGATTTAGTGGCAGAATAGAAGAAAGAAAACAAGGGCGCACCAGCCTAGTGTATTATCGTTTAGGATAGATCTTATTAAAAAAGCAAAGATACTACTTACAAGTGTAGCAGGAAAAAACTTGTAGTGCAATGATATTCCAAATAGATGGCAGCTGAGACATGAGCTCGAAACCATACTCCACAGACGCAACGCGCATATGAATAGAGCCACTGCCGGCTTACGCGTTTCGAAGTCATACACTTCTTCCTCAGAGCCCAGCAGTCAGGTTGGATTTAGTGGCAGAGCAGAGAGCCGGTGACTGACAGTCTGCTCATGGACCACTGAGTGATCCCTGGTGTTTGATCACCTATGATGTGTACCAGAAGGCTGCGGGCTACCCTCCTTGTTACAGGAACTGAAGCGGTACGGCACCCTGTCTAACTTTAAGGTTAACTTACAAAAATCAGAGGCCTTAAATGTATCCCTGTCAGACCCCACCATCTCTAACCTAAGACCCTTCTTCCCGTTTAAATGGGCTGCCCGCTCGATTCAATACCTAGGAACAAAAATTTCAGCAAACTTACAAGACATTGTTGCCCTCAACTTCCGGCCCCTTTTATCCACACTCTCGACTGATCTTGGGAGGTGGGACTCCCTGGCCCTTTCCTGGTTTGGCCGTTGCAACGTACTAAAAATGAACGCAATGCCCAGACTTCTGTATTTATTGCAGGCACTACCCGTCAAGATACCTCAGACATTCTTCCATGCCGTACGTTCTATATTTATCAGATTCATATGGCGTGGTAAACGTCCGCATCTCAGCAGAGCACTCCTACTACGACCAAAGTTCAAAGGCGGTATTGGATTCCCAGACCCAGCCCTGTACTATACTGCGGCACATATGACCAGGGTTGTGGACTGGTGCCGTCACAGCGATTTAAAGCTCTGGGTGTCGCTGGAGCGGGAGGCGGCCGGGGCCCCCCTGGCGGGTCTTCCCTGGGCGGAGAATACTCCTGCCACCCACCTGAATTCTCACCCACTGATTGGGCCAACTCTTGGGGAAATGAAAAGGTTTTTCCGTTTAGCTTCGCTGCAAAACTTTCCATCCCCACTGACGCCACTTGTGGGTCACCCAGATTTTGAACCTGGCCTTACCGACCCGTCATTTCTCTCACAAGCCCCACGGGGACTCTTGAGGGCTTCCTCATTCTTATGCTCCACAGGCTGGCTCACTAAGGAGAACTTGATATCAGGTCAAGCCCCACTTTCATTAGACCGTTGGAGGATCAACCAACTTTCTCACTTTCTCAGCTCTCTGCCTAAACCAGCTCGCTTCATTAGAACGCTTCACTCCTTTGAGGAACTTTGCCTGGGGGAGGGACCGGTCAGGGGGTCCTTGTCTACCTCCTACAAATCCTTGCTAGACCTTCACGCTAACGAAGACCCCCCATTCTTAGCTAAATGGGAGAGAGACCTGCAAGCCACCTTCACAGAACCCCAAAAAGACCGTATACTCTTTTTTGCACAGAAGTCCTCTCTATGCAGCAAATATCAAGAGACCGCCTATAAAGTAGTGACACGCTGGTACAGAACTCCGTCCGTGCTGGCTAAGATATTCCCGCTACAACAAAATGACCGATGCTGGCGATGCGGCCTACACAGAGGCACCCTACTGCACATTTTTTGGGACTGCCCTGTGCTCCAAACTTTTTGGCAGCCGGTACTCAAGCTCATACAGGAACTCACGGACGTCTCCCTTCAGGACAACCCTGCTGCGGTTCTCCTTAACCTTACTCCCCTATCACGGCAACGTTACCATAAATCCCTCCTCAAGCATCTTCTTGGTGCTGCTCGGGCCTGCATCCCGCCACTTTGGAAGCAACAATGTGTGCCAACGGTGGCACAATGGCTTGCAAGAGTGAGGGACATTGAGCAAATGGAAGATCTGACCTCCGCGTTGCGCGACAAGTCGGAGGAACATAAGTCCAGATGGATTCACTGAAACCTCTTTCGCTTCTCTGACGAATTCCCACAATACATGGCATGAGCCACCTTCTAGGATCCTCATTACCAGTTCAGTATTATCAACCTGGGCTCCTGGGGGGCGAATCGCCCCTCCCCCCTTTCTCTTTTTCCTCTTTCTTCTCTCTCTGTTCAAATCAAAAAACAACAAAACGCGATGAGCACAGATGTTCAGGTTTACCCTTTATTAAACTTCAGCGAGCGGTATGACTTACATGCAACTGTTTTGTTCGGTTAATATGCTCACTACAATCTTATTGTAATGCAAAGTTGTCTTGATGTTCATATCTGTGTCTTATCTTTAAATAAAAAAAAGAAGGCTGCGGGCCAAGGGAATTTCCACTTGGATCGCTGCAGTGAGGACCTGTCAAAGTCGTAGAGTTTCTTGAATGGTCATCATTGGGGTCCTAGAGATTATTGTAATGGTCATCACTGGGGTCATAAAGGTTGTTGTAGTAGTGGTCATCACTGGGGTTGTTGAGGTTGTTGTAATGGTCATCACTGGGGTTGTAGAGGTTCTTGCAAAGGTCATCACTGGGGTCGTAGGGGTTCTTGCATTGGTTATCACTGGGGTCCTAGAGATTCTTGTAATGGTCATCACTGGGGTCATAAAGGTTCTTGTAATGGTTATCACTGGGGTCGTAGGGGGTTCTTGTATTGGTCCTAGAGATTCTTGTAATGGTCATCACTGGTGTCACAGAGGTTGTTGTAATGGTCATCATTGGGGTCAAAGAGGTTCTTATGGACCCTTACTAGGTGGATGAAAGCTGGTGGCTCCACATCCAGCATGTACGCTCATGAATCCTCCACTTTGTTCAAAGGCCTGAAGTTGCTAGGAGGAGGAGACTAATTGTTAGGCGCAAAAAAAAAAAAAGTGCTAAGACACTTGTGTCACACGTTCTCAGACAATCCAAATAAAGTCAATGGGGCCAAAAATGCACAATTCTGCCCAAATAAAAGCTAGCGTATTTTTTTTTGAGGGACAAGTGGCAGCTAGACACCCAGGTATGAACGGACACTATCGAATCTATTGGGAATCTTCCTCCTGAGCGTTTTCATGCTTCAAGAATGGCATTCCAAATACCTCAGTTGTAAATGGGTTACGAGCAACGCGCCCCCATCGCCAGCCTATGATTGGACACTGATGGAGCAGCAGGTGGCTGATGAGGTCTATTTCTGCTCATTGCATGATCCTCCTCAGCAAGTACTTGCCCAACAACTGCACATTCCCTTTCCATTCTGATGCAGAGAGGTTATTTATTCTAGTGATTTTTAGGCTTGATTCAAACCTTTCTCTGGGCATTATCTATCATGCATTTCATGAGCAGCCATTGTCATTAACAGATCCCTGTAAGGTGCAGTGAGGTATTAAAAAATGGACAACACATGTCAATGCCGCATACAGATATGAACTAACACCATTTCAAATAATTACTAATCATTCAGGCTGGGTCAGCAGTCAGGCTGGGAAGGAATTGAAGCAGGCGCTATATGACTTGCTGCATACTCTGAGAAGCTCACAGTGTGCAGTGAAATCAGAGTACCGTATATACTCGAGTATAAGCCGAGTTTTTCAGCACATTTTTTTGTGCTGAAAATGCCCCCCTCGGCTTATACTCGAGTCTGTGTACATCTTCACTTTGTGCGCCTGATGCCGGCCAGCCGTAGGTCCACTGGACCCCAAACTAGGCACACATGTAGCCACACTCTTCCTCTACAAGTGTGCAAAGTTTGTTGTCCAGGGGACCTACGGCCGGGGAGCACTGATTTTTCAAACCCGGGCACCCCTTCCATAGACTCCCATGTTAAACGGTAATTTCTCCAGTGATTTTGGGGACCTGGTACTGGCCGGTTCTAGGTCCCCCGGACCCCAAACTTGGCACACATGTAGCCCCACTCTTCATCTACAAGTGTACCTCTTCCATAGACTCTCATGTTAAACATCAGTCTAGTCACACAGAACCGGAGATCAGGTAGCGAGATTGGGCACAGTGACAGTGAGGCACGGGCACAGTGACAGTGAGGCACGGGCACAGTGAGGCATGCACATGGATAATGTGAGGCATGCAGATGGACACCCTAGGCTTATACTCGAGTCAATACGTTTTCCCATTTTTTTGTGGTAAAATTAGGTGCCTCGGCTTATATTCGGGTCGGCTTATACTCAAGTATATACGGTAAGCAATTTCAGTCCAGGAGAGGAACCTGAAAGACAGAAGGGAAGAATGGCGTTCAGTTTTAAGAACTTTTAAAATTCTCTCTTAGAGCCAAAAAAAGAAAATCCAAATATTTTGTATGCCAAGCAGAACGCTCTGTGTGGTGTTAAACTGGCATTCATCAAGAAACTATTGTATGGACAATCACCGCGGGTTCCTTTCCAAACCGCAATTAATAAGGGTAATTGCAAACTGCCTGCCAGCCCCTTTGGTGTTAATGTAACACGCTAATACAGCCGCCTGAACGCAAGAGAAAATGGTATCCCTAGGAATGGCTTGACAAGGGGAAACGACATTAATTCAGTGGATCACCTTTCAAGGTCAGGGAGAGAAAATGAGAGAGTCAGCGAAAAGAAAGAGAGGAAGCTGGATACAAGCTGGAACATTCCTTAGGAAATTCCAGAGAGGGAGAGAACAGTGGGACACCAAACGGGGCGCAATATTAACCGGATACGCATTTCTCGTCTGCGGCTCCGCTTCACCCGTTAAATGCCGGGAGACTCTACCGTCTACTTCTCTCTGGAGATAATAGAGATGCTTTCATAAATTCAAAGCTGAACTCCAGGCAGATATAAAAGACACAAGTTAATCTCTGTATTCATAATTACATTTTAAATGTGTTTTTTTTTCTTTTTTAATGGAAACAGTGCAAGTGCCTGAATTCGGCTTAGTATCAGCCTCTTGCAGTTCACTGTACAATCTATACAGCAGAGCTCAGTGTGGGGGAGGAAGAAGCAACACAAAGAGCCAATTGGGTGTGCTGCCGTGTAGGGAACATGCTGATAGGAGGAGAGAGCATAATGACAGATAAATTAGCTCATCAGTGTGCTGCGCTTCTCCTTTCACTGTCTGTGGTTGGTTGGATGGTTTGAAGAGTAGGTGGGTGGGTGGGATAGATGGGTTGGATAAGAGTGGATTGGAGCTGGTTGGATGGGTGGAGAGGAATGGGGATGGTTGCACTGGGCTAGGGTGCGATAGGGTAGGTTGAGGTTGGATAGGTGGGATTGGGTGGGGTGGGGGTGGATAAGGATGAGGTGGATAAGGGTGGCATAGTGTTAGTTGGATGGGTGGAATGGGATAGGATGGGGTTGCATAGGTGGGATGGATAAGGTTGGATGGGTGGAGTGGGATGGGGTTGGTTGCAGCAGGGTGGAGTGGGATGGGGTTGGAGTCGAATGGGTGGTATTGGGTCGGATTGGATGGGGTGAATCAGGGTGAGATGGATGGGTTGGATGGACATGATGGATGGGTGCAATAGGGTGGGTTGGAGTTGGATAGGTTGGGTGGGATTGGGAGGGTTGGGGTTTGATGGTTGGGATTGGGTGAGATTGGGCGAGAACAATGGTAAGCAAATTACAGAAGATGTACAATCAGAAGTACAATAATTCTCAGACGAGAATTTTTCATATTAGTACTGAAAAATCTTCAGTTGCCAACAAACGCTTTGTTTTTTCACAGAATTGAATATCAAAACAATCAGATTAACGAACCATCTGACTAGAACATGTATTGTGCTGCTCACCGTTCTGCTTGCTGGAGGCTCTGACATGAGAAAGCAAAGCCCTGCCTCTACCAAGATGGCAGTGTCCATACAGAGAGAAAAGACATGGTAAACTAAAGCTCTAGTTACTAAAAAAAAATTGATTCTGTGGTCACATGACCTCTCAGTCCCACTTTTCTCCCATAGCTCAGCTGGCTGAGGGGTGGAGAATGTGAAAGAAGATCGTTAGCTCCTGACGATATCACAGATCCAAGAGAGGGTCTCTCTCATCATGGAAACCCAACTCTGCTGGCAATATAGGGATGAGTGACACCCTTTGCCATCCTTGCCAGAGGTCGCTGGTACTTGCATTGTAAGGGGCAGGACGCGGGTTAGCAGCTGTATTCTAACTATGGCACTACAGGTATACTTGTCCATCAGTACGGTATCCAGTATCCCTCGTGTCAGAAAAAATTATGAAAACTGACCATGCTAGGATGGTTCTGCTCATGTGCCTAGCATGATTAGTTACACACAGGAAGAGGTTTTTTCCGGAGGGGACTGGCAGGATCGCCAGATGTTTTATGACTGTACAGATGCACTCAGACATTACTGAGACAAGTACTAAGGCTGGCCATACACTGATGGATTCTTTCATCTACACTATATGTGGTTGATGGCCAAATCCTCCTGCTGGGCTATTGTATTCTCACAGGCGACGATGCCGGGTGTTAGAATATCCGAACTGCGGCTGCATCTGATTGGACAACAATTTTCTGCAAAGCTCCATTGATTTTGCAGTCGAAAGATGTCAAGCAGGAGGGGGCCAACAGGGCCACCCACAAAGTGAATTTCAGCAGGTTCATCATTAACCAGAGGAAATTCACACAGTGTATGGCCAACCTAAAGCGGTACTCCCCCCCCTCCCCCCATGATTTTTCCCACTTACCTGTAGTGCTCCTCAAAGCATATACTCACCTACTTCAGTTCAGTAATGTCACACTGTGATCTGCTGTTCAGGTGGCATACAGAGGGCCCTGTACCGCCATATTGGTCCTCTTCTGAGTGCAGACAGCCAGCTCTGATGATGCGCCAGGCCTACCCCCTGGCCACTCTGTGAGCCGATGCTGCAGCCTCCAGGGAGATGTGATGTAAATATCCTAGAAGGCTGCATGACCAAGTACACATCATTCTGGCCTAGGCTGGAATGGCGCAGGGGGCGGGATAAATTACATTTTTTTTTCATTCTGCTCTATAGTGCGTACTTGCCTCTATGCAAAGCACCTAGAGTGATTTCTGTCTGCTGCCTCCTTCCTCTGCTATATGCATCAGTCACTTCTGACAGTCTATGTTGACATCAGACAATCCTAAATGACAGTCCCACCCCTCCAGCACGCAGCAGGTGATTGACAGCCTCAGCAGTGCATGTTTCCCTATAAAGCTGTGTAGAGGGGGGGTGTCCTTTCGCTCCTCAGATTACACTCAGCTCTGCTTTAGGTGACGTAGGGGTCAATTCACTAAGAGTTAAATAATGCTGAAAAAATGCAGTAAAATAACACATGCAGAAATAATTGTGCAAATGTTCAATTCACTAAGAATTGTGCGGTAAGTTACTTCTGCGATAAAAGTTTCGATAATACGGTAATTATCGCATATTTTCCCCGCTGACAGCTGAATGAAAAGGAAAACATGCCGGCAAGTGAAAATTATGGAAAAAAAAAAAACCAGCATGGTTACCTCAATGCAAACCAATCCCACGCCAAAACTGAAAGAAAGAAAGTAAAAAAAATTGGAGTGGGCGCCACACCCCCCACCCCCAAATCCATACCAGACCCTTATCAGAGCATGAAGCCCGGCAGACCCCTACAACCACCACCCAGGGTTGTGGGGAAGAGGCCCTTGTCCTGATCAACATGTTGCAAAGCACCCCCCTATATTGAGGGCATGTGGCCTGGTATGGTTCAGGAGGGGGGAAGGGGGCGCTCGCTCGTCCTCTCCCTTTCCTGACCTGCCGTGCTGCATACTCAGATAAAAGTCTGGTATAGATTTTGGGCGCTTTTTTTTTTTTTTTTTGGCGTGGGGTATCCCTTAAAATCCATATCAGACCAGAAGGGCCTTGTATGCATTGGGTGGGGGAACCCCATGCAGTTTTTTTTTTTATATAATTTTTAATTGTTGGCATGTTTTCTTTACATTCATCTGTCAGTGGGGAACTCGCTGACAGCTGAGGAGTCATCCGTTCTTAAGGACGCAGCGGCCCGCTGCTTAGCAACCAGCTATTGGGAGGATGGGGGGGGGGGCCCACACTGTTTCTGACAAATATAGCATTTGATACTTCCAGCAAAACCCTGGTAATAAGTATTGCATATTTTTTTTATTCGGTTTCGTTTGTGAATTGGACTTAAGAGCATACTGCATGTTTTTTTTTGACGATGTTTACGGCACATTTTTCATTTTGCAGCCAGCATACCGCATAATCATCTTTTTATTTTTTTTCTGTGCCGTGGACTTTTTTTTACTGCATGCAATAATTTATACAAATGAGTTACGTGACCGTGTTATCGCATGCAGTAAATGTTAGTAAATTGACCCCTAAGTCACTAACACATCAATGTTAGCAGTGGCAGCCCATCCATTAGGGGCCCCTCTCTCCACTGCAGACCCCTATATGCAATGGATAGATTCATGCATAGCATGAATCTATCCATGGCCGCCGCCGCCTATTCATGTGTCCGGCCCCTTTCAGGGCACCAGGCGCATGAATTACAGCGGCCAGGGTTTTTTTCTTTTTTTAAGCACCCGATTAGAGCCAGAGGCTCCAATAGGCTTCAAAATTGGATGGGCTCGGGTCGCAGATGATGCGCTCCCATCCCACTCAGGTGTGTTACAACAGCGAATTAATATTCGCTGTTGAAACACTGATCCTCAATCCGGCCAATCAGAAGCGGGGAAGCGAAAACTCCTGATTCGCCGCCAAGGAGGAGGGAGGAAACGGAAGCCGCCACCGACGTGATGACCCGGAGAACGGGAGGCCACAGGAGAACAGGGGGCCGCCGATGGGGTAAGTGCTACCGACCAACCCGGGGGGGGGGGGGGGGGGTCATACTGTTTGCCTAAGTTAACATCTACCTTAATGATGCAAAGCACCAACATGAGAGCCAGGCAACTAGCATTTTCATAAGGAGAGGTGGCAGTAGCAGCCTACATGTATCTCTCAGAGTCCCTTGGAGACATTTCCTACATAATGAGTTCTGCGGTGCTTCCAACAACAAGATACTTTTGTTTCCGATCTTCATTATGGAAACCTCAAATGAATCACCTGATTGGTTGCTGTAAGCAATACAGATTGTTCTTCCTTCACACAGCATTAGCAATAAGCCCCGCGCATAAATAAGAATTCCTCTTCTAATACATTGATATGACCGAGAACGGAGGAAAGCGCGGCGGCGGCACAAATTACGGTTCAGTTTTATCATCCAGAACCCTCTTAGCAGCCGGCGGTTTTTCTCCGTGCCTGGCCCCCGCCGCAGTACTCCGTGATGGATCTGCCCCTTGGGTATGGAAAGCAGGTCTAAAAATATATTCATGTTTGCCTTGTGTCACGTACAGGAGTGCGAGCGGCGACCTATCTCAAATGGGAATCAGCCTGTGAGTCTACGCAGGCTGGGAGAGGTAATTCTTCCAATCGGCCAAATGAAATGGAGACATGTTAGATCAGCGATGCATGAATATTTACCCAGGCCCGGCTTAATGCACTCCAACCTGGGTTCAATTTTGCAAATTAAAATGAGCAGCGTGTGGATGGGGAGATTAAAGTGCAGCGTCCTACAGGCTGCTGGCTCGCTGGATGAGGTATTAAGTGATCTCGGGCTCCTGTTTGACGGGTTATTTTTGTTTTGCTATGGGGAGGAGGTCAAAAAGGACTTAAAAAAAAAAAAAGAAAGAAAAAGGCCATAGGTCAGGAGAAGGTCACGTCATACACTTTTGAGCATGGAGTGCACACTGCTCCTTGCCCATGGTGAATGTGACCCTTAAAGGAAAACTCCACTTTTGACCCCTTTCTTCCATAAACACCATCCAACATAATCCACAATTAAAGGAGCTGTAAAAGGCAGAAGTTTTTTTTTTTATCTTAATGCATTCAGATAAAAAAAAAATTGTGTGTAGCAGCCCCCCCCCCCCAGCACCCCCCTAATTACTTACCTGACCCTCATCTCTCTCCAGCGATGTCCATGAATGTCTAAGCCGTCTGGGACACTCCTGAATGGATGAGACACAGCAGCGGTGCCATTGGCTCCTGCAGCTGTCAATCAAAGTCAGTCAGCCAATCGGGGGAGAGAGGGGGTGGGGCCGGCGTCAGGGCTCCATGTCTGAATGGACACAGTGAGCTGTGAGTCAGCTTAGGTGCCCCCATTGGAAGCTGCTTGCTGTGGGGGCACTTGACAAGAGGGAGGGGCCAGGAGTGCCAAAGAGGGACCCAAGAAGAGGAGGATTGGGGCTGCTCTTTACAAAATGACTGCACAGAGAAGGTAAGTAGAACATGTTTGTTATTTTTTTTTTTTCAAACTTCACAATCACTTTAACTGGCTGTAAATGTCTGGTAAACCGCAACATCCCAACTATATTTTATCATATGATGTTCAAAGGCATTATTATTATTATTTCAGGTCCCTGCCCCCAAGGAGCTTACAATCTAAGGTCTCATTTCACATACATACATATTCTAGGGCCAATAAAGAATACTTTCAGACAGGCCATTGGAGGGGCATAAAATCGAGGTTGATAGAGCCATGGTTTTACCACCCCCAGGTCACCCACCCTATCTGTAAAATAACAGCCGGATGGGGCTTTTTTACATGCCGCAGCCGCAATGCTGTGCTTCGCAGCTGCAGCAGTTTTAACTTGGGGTGCAGAGTTTGACAGGCTGCACAACTTGTTAGGCTGCTTTCGCACTGGAGCAGGCGGGCAGTGACGGTAAAAAACGCTGGTAGTTTTAGCGGCGCTTTACCGTCATTTTAGCAGCGCTATTTTTAACGTCCTGCCAGTGCATCGCCCCAGTGTGAAAACACTTGGGCTTTCACACTGGGACTGCAGGGGAGGCATTTTACAGGCGCTATTTTTTAGCCCAAAAGCGCCTGAAATACACCCCAGTCTTAAAGGGGTCTAAAGCCATGAGGTTTTTTTTTATCCTTAAGGCTGGGTTCACACTTGTACGTTGTGTTTTTGAGCTTGGAGTCTTTGCCAAGTTCGCAATCAGTCGTTCAGCGGTTCCTTTGCGCTTTTAGCTGCGGACTTGCCGACCTGGGAAGTCTCGCCGCTGTTATCATGAGGGGGAACGCCACGCCAAATTTTAAATAAAAAAACGGCATGGGTTCCCCTCCAGGAGCATATCAGGCCCTTAGGTCTGGTATGGACTTTAACGGGAACCCCTACGCCGAAAAAAAAACGACGTGGGAGTCCCCCCAAAATCCATAGCAGACCTTTATCCGAGAACGCAGCCCGGCCAGTCGGGAAAGGGGGTGGGGACGAGCGGGCGCCCCCCCCGAACCGTACCAGGCCGCATGCCCTCAACATGGGGGGTTGGTGCTTTGGGGCAGGGGGGCGCCCTGTGGCCCCCCCACCCCAAAGCACTCTGCCCCCATGTTGATGAGGACAGGGCCTCTTCCCGACAACCCTGGCCGTTGGTTGTCGGGGTATGCGGGCAGGGGGGCTTAGCGGAATCCGGGGGCCCCCAGATCCCGGCCCCCCACCCTATGTGAAGGAGTATGGGGTACATCGTATTCCTACCCATTCACCTGGTGGAAAAAAAATTCAATAAAAACACTACACAGGTTTTTAAAGTAATTTATTAGGCAGCTCCGGGGGTCTTCTTCCGACTTCGGGGGTCTCCGGTGTCGTCTCTGCGCTCTCCGGTTCTTTCTTCCTTCTGCCGGGCCTCCGCTATCTTCTTCCAGCACTTTTGCTAGCGGGGACCCGGTCTTCTTTGTCGCCTTCTTCCCTCTTCTCTCCTGGAGATGTTGACTTGTCGCTGTCTCCGGCTGTAATGCCGTGTGCGCGGAGCGCATTCACTTATATAGGCATGGTCATCGGATGATGCCACCCGGCGACCCCACCCCCATATGACGTGACAGTCCCGGGTAATGATGGGACTGTGACGTCATATGGGGGCGGGGTCACTCGGTGACCACGCCCATGCCTATATAAGTGAATGCGCTCCGCGCACATGGCATTACAGCCGGAGACAGATCCCGGTTCCCTCAGCGGAGAGGAGACAGATCGTGTGCTCCTACTAAGTAGGAACAACCATCTGTCTCCTCCTCTAGTCAGCCACATCCCCTTACCCCCCCTTCAGTTAGAACACACATAGGGGACACATTTAACCCCTTGATTGCCCCCCTAGTGTTAACCCCTTCCCTGCCAGTGACATTTATAAAGTAATCAGTGCATATTTATAGCACTGATCGCTGTATAAATGTGAATGGTCCCAAAAAAAGTGTCAAAGGTGTCCGATCTGTCCACCGCAATGTCACAGTCACGATAGAAATCGCAGATCACCGCCATTAGTAGTAAAAAAAAAAAAAATATATATAATAAAAATAAATTGCCATAAATCAATAACCTATTTTGTAAGCACTATAACTTTTGCGCAAACAAAACAATATACGCGTATTATATTAAAAAAGCAAGTGGATCAATCAACCTAAAAATAATTCTCTCTCCCAGCGCTCATAGATATACACGTTATTCCAAATATTTGAAATACACATCAAGCAGCTACTATAAACTATTAGACATGTGCAATTAGTTTCGTACGAATCTAAAATTCGGACGAATTTCCGGAAATTCGTACATTCGTACGAATTCGAAATACGAATTTTTATGCATACGAATTCTGTACGAAATACGAAATTTCGTTTACAAATTTCGGATCCAAAAGTGAAAAATTCCTTTAAATTACGTACCTGGGGGGTGTGTATGATATGCATGTAAAGTCGCGCATGTTTCCCGTGCTTAGAACTGTCCCTGCACAAAATGTCATTTTTGACGGAAAAAAAGTCATTTAAAACTCACTCGCGGCTATTATTGAATTGTCGACTTTTATCAATACATAGAAAAGTCATTGATAAAAAAAAAAAAAAAAAAAGCGTGGGGGTTCCCCCAAATTTAATTACCAGGCCCTTCCTTCAGGTCTGGAATGGATATTAAGGGGAACCCCGCCGCAAATAAAAAAAAAATGGCGTGCGGTTCCCCCTAAAAATCCATACCAGACCCCTTATCCGAGCACGCAACCTGGCCGGCCGCAGGGGAAAAGGGGGGGACGAGAGAGCGGCCCCCCCTCCCTCCTGAACCGTACCAGGCCACATGCCCTCAACATGGGGAGGATGTCCCCATGTTGATGGGGACAAGGGCCTCATCCCCACAACCCTTGCCCGGTGGTTGTGGGGGTCTGCGGGCGGGGGGCTTATCGGAATCTGGAAGACCCCTTTAACAAAGGGGACCCCCAGATCCCGGCCCCCCCTATGTGAATTGGTAAGGGGTACATTGTACCCCTACCATTTCACGAAGAAAGTGTAAAAAAATGTAAATAAAATTGTTTTTTTGCATGCTAGACTCCTTTTGAAAAAAAAAAATAGGTTACTAAGGTACAAAAATTCTTGTACAACAGAATAAAAGTTCAGAAGGGATATAATGTATTTTCGGACGAAAACTGTACTGATTAAAACGAAAATTGTACGAGAATTTTTTTTGAGTTTGTAGATTCGGAAAATTTCGGAAGAAAGCAGGCGTACCAACGATCAGATTATCGTACGATCGCTTCAAAAGCGATATTTTTTTGTACGGTATTCGGATTGTGCGTACGGGGCTTTAACGCGTGTTCATCGCAATGCAGCACAAGAAGGTGTTAACTGAATTATTTGGTGTCGCTCGTTTATCGGGGGAGCGCTGGGGCACCCGATTTTGATGCTGGGTGGAGGCTGCGCACCAAGTAAGCCCTTACTGGCTCCAGGTGAGACCTATCAGAGGCTGTAAATCGGCTCCCGTCTCTTTGCGCCGGGGGAGCGCCTCTCTCCATCTCATCTGCATTTTCCTTTCAGCTTTTCCCAAAAATCCCAGATGTGCCGAGATTGATGATAATAAAAAAAAAGAGAGACAGAGAGCTAAAAATCAGAAAGAAGTGCCGGCTTTTTGTTCTTGAGCATTGTAGCTGAACTAATTATTACTGTATGCCGTCTAATGAAATAGGGTTGTTGCAGATTAAAAAAGGAAAGTATTAAAAGATGAGACGTGGGGGTCACCGTGAAGAGCCAGCCATGTACAAACTTCCCTGTCTTCACTTAAAAGAAGCACTCCATTCAAACACAGAAAACCTTTTTTGCTTGCTTAGATGATTTCCTTTCAAAGTCCGCATCTTCATTTGTCATTACCTGAAGTCTGTTTTATACCGAGTTGTCACAATCTGAGTGATTGGGAGTGCTTTTCTGTAAGCTGCTGCGGGGGAGTGGGTAAGCTGCTGCGGGGGAGTGGGTGGCAATTCGGAGCGCTCACATGTGGGATGGAGCAATGTAGCCATCCCCAGGAAGTAAGTCTTCACTTGTCCAAATTGTAGGTAGGGGGTCAGTGGTAAGGCTGACTTAGCACTTGGCATTTTGTAAACGTTTACTTTTTTTTTTTGCACCATACACATTCTTTTAGCTGGGCTGCACTACACACAACAAATGCGCCAAAAAAGCTCATGCACCTTTTTGGGCGCTAAGTTTCGCACATTTTGACGCATGCAAAAACCAGGTTGGATAAAAAAAAATAGGATTTTTTTTTTTACAGTTTTTTAAAAATCTTTATTTTATTTTTTTTATTTAACCACTTAAGCCCCGGACCATTTTGGCTGTTTAAAGACCAGGCCACTTTTTGCGATTCGGCACAGCGTCGCTTTAACTGACAATTGCGCGGTCGTGCGATGCGGCTTCCAAACAAAATTGACGTCCTTTTTTTCCCCACAAATAGAGCTTTCTTTTGGTGGTATTTGATCACTTCTGCGGTTTTTATTTTTTGTGCTATAAACAAAAATAGAGCGACGATTTTGAAAAGAATGCAATATTTTTAACTTTTTGCTATAATAAATATCCCCAAAAAATATATAAAAAAAAAAATTCTCAGTTTAGACTGATACGTATTCTTCTACATATTTTTGTTAAAAAAAAAAATTGCAATCGCCGTTTATTGATTGGTTTGCGCAAAAGTTATAGCGTTTACAAAATGCAGGGATAGTTTTATGGCATTTTTATGATTTTTTATTTTTTTTACTAGTAATGGCGGCAATCAGTGATTTTTTTCGTGACTGCGACATTATGGTGGACACATCGGACACTTTTGACACATTTTTGGGACCATTGTCGTTTTCACAGCGGTCAGTGCTATAAAAATGCACTGGTTACTGTAAAAATGACACTGGCAGTGAAGGGGTTAACCACTAGGGGCGCTGTAGGGGTTAAGTTTTCCCTGCATCGTGTTTCTAACTGTAGGGGGGATGGGCTCTGTGTCTCATGACACCGATCTCCGCTCCGAGTACACGGAGCCGAGATCCGTGTCATTGTCACTAGGCAAATTGGGGAGATGCTTGTTTACACAAGCATCTCCCCGCTCTATACTTCCGTGAGACGATCGCGGGGATCCCCGCAACGATAGAGTCCGCGGGACCCGCGGTCCGACTCACAGGGAAGGCAGCAGGGTCGCGAGCGCGCCGCCACCGGCGACGTGCGCGCGACCACAGGTCAGGCAGTTAAAGGGCAACGTACAGGTACGTGGATGTGCCTGTGCGTGACATTCTGCCGACGTATAAGTACAGGAGGCGGTCGGCAAGTGGTTAAATCAGATTTTTTTGCTTTATATCAAATGTTATTTAATGAAATGATTTTGGAGTAAACATCTAAAGATAGTTTTCTATTTAAGATACATTAATAATGTAGTTTATTCAGCATGAAATGGAGCTTAGTTACCGTATATACTCGAGTATAAGCCGAGTTTTTCAGCACATTTTTTTGTGCTGAAAATGCCTCCTTCGGCTTATACTCGAGTCACCTTTTTGCACCTGATCTCCCGGACTTTGGGGACCCGGTACTGGCCGGCCATAGGTCCCCTGGACCCCAATCTTGGCACACATATAGCCTCACTCTTCCTCTACAAGTGCGCAAAGATTGTTGTCCAGAGGACCTACGGCCGGGGAGCACTGATTTTTCAAAGCCGGGCACCCCTTCCATAGACTCCCATGTTAAACGTCAGTCTAGTCATGGGCACAGTGAGGCATGCAGATGGTCACCCTAGGCTTATACTCGAGTCAATAAGTTTTCCCCTGTTTTTTGTGGTAAAATTAGGTGCCTCGGCTTATATTCGGGTCGGCTTATACTCGAGTATATATGGTGTGTAGCATGAGGCTGTATATTCTGCACGATTTACATTTTTGTTAAACTCCTTTAATGAATCCAAGCTCTGCAAGCTGAGATAACATGCACTGCATTGATGTATTCACACAATTTCACAGTAACCATAAAATAAATCAAAGTTCAGGAATATTCCTTTATCCCGTTGTTTTGCAAATCTATGTACACTACAAACTGTATGATTGTTGGAAGAGAAATGCATCTGTACCAGGATCTAAGTGTGAGGAGGATGGGCAAGCAGTAAAAACGAAAGTGAAACCTTCTAAGCAGCTTATAAACCTTGTGATCTTTCCGCACATAGCTGGAAGTGCTTTATTCCTCTCTTGAAGAGCAAAATGGCAGCAGGCTGTAGAAGAGACCCAGTTTGTGAATATTTACTAACCTGACAGCTTATTATTCTAAATAGTTAGAAAATGAAGGTTTCCTATCAGCAAGAATGAGTCCTTACATTACGGGTACAGGGATGAGTGTTGAGGTTTCAGAATGGGTTAGTGTTAAGCCCCGTACACACGATCGGATAACCTATGGATTTTCATCCGATGGATTTGTCCATCGGATATCCGATGAAACTGTTTTCCATCAGTCTTGGCCACACACCATCAGTCAAAAAACCGACCGTTCCAAACGCGGTGACGTAAAACACTCCGATGAGCCGAGAAAAATTAAGTTCAATGCTTCTGAGCATGCGTCAATTTGATTCTGAGCATGCGTCGACTTGATTCTGAGCATGCGTGGGTTTTTTTATCCGATGGACTTGCCCATAGACGATCGGAGTTTTCGATCGGTTTTTTATCTATCGGAAAATTTTAAAACAAGTTCTATTTTTTACAACCGATGGAAAAAAGACCGATGGGTACCATACACGATCGGTTGGTCTGATGAAAACCATCCATCAGACGGTTTTCATCAGTCAAACCGATCGTGTGTATGGGGCTTTAGGGTTATAGGGAGGGTTGTGTTAGGGTAGAGTTACAGGGGATGTTGTGTGACAGTTACAGGAAGGGTTACAAGAGATGTTGTGTTCCGGTTATAGGGAGGGTTAAAATGAGCAGAGAGCTCGAGGTAGGGGCACTGCTTCTTGCACTGGGAGCTCTGGACCAGCGCTGATCTCCCAGAATGCCCATGTATCACTGGCAACGGCGGTGGAAATTCAGCTTTACTGACGTTGCTAGAACCCCTGTGAGATAAATGCTGATGCCAAACAAAACACCTTCACAATAAGGCCTCATGCCCACGGGCGTTTTTTCAGCCGCGTTTTTGAGCGTTTTTTACAGCTTAAAAACGCCTGTCCATGTTAGTCTATAGCTTCATGCCCACCTAGGCGTTTTTGAGCTGTAAAGAGCATAGGCGTTTGTAAGCTGTAAAAAAAACCCAGGGCCAGTGCGTTCCTCAGCGTCAGAATTAGGCAGAAAAAAACGCGAGCGTCAAAAAACGCGCACTAACGCGCACAAAACGCGCACTAACGCGCGGTCGCGTTTTTAGCTCCGACGTTTTTGTTTTTTTTCAAAAAAAAAAAAAAAAAAAAAAAAATATTTACAATAACATGGACAGGCGTTTTTAAGCTGCAAAAAACGCAGCTGTAAAAACGCCAGTGGGCATGAGGCCTAAGGCCTCATGTCCACGGACAGTTTTTAAAAACGAGCTGTAAAGCTAGGTTGGACGCCTGGAAAAAGCGGCATTAAAAACGCAAATTTTACCGCGTTTTTCATTAGCGTTTTTGCGCGTTAGGTAGCGTTTGCAAAGGACTCTTGGGAAATCTAATGTCCAGAGAGGAATTGCAGATAAAAAACGCCGGAGCTCAAAAACGCCGCTGCAGCGTTTTTAAGTGTTTTTTTTTTAACGATTCGCGTTTTTTCAGCTCCAACGCCGGCGCCACAGAACGCCCTGGTCGTGGGTTTTTTTTACAGCTTAAAAACGCTTATGTCATTTGCAGCTCAAAAACGCCTAGGTGGGCATGAAGCCATAGACTAAACATGGACAGGCAGTTTTTAAGCTGTAAAAAACGCTCAAAAAAGCGGCTGTAAAATCGTCCGTGGGCATGAGGCCTAAAGGTAAAATATGAACTCATATTTTGCTGAACCATTATTAGCAGTTTTAAAAGAATTTCTGCAGCCCAACTCTACTTTACAAACATGGGAGTCCAGTATGATTTATGTAGAAGACCCTTCGGAAAGGCAGCCTGCCGGTGTCTTGTCGAGCTGGTTCCCCTATCGATATGGTTCCGGGCTCGACTGCGCAGGCGCTGCCGAACAGCTGTTAAAGCTCAGAGATTTCCGTCGGCTCGGCTTGCGCAGTCAAGAGGGAACCAGATCGATAGGAGGAACCATAGGCTCGGCAGCTGTGGACGCGCTCGCCCCCGATGCTTCATTACATACGCCGCTTTCCTCTTCATGCCGCTCTATACAGCAAGGGGCGGATCAGATGTCATATTGAGCAGTGCGATTTGTTTGTTTATACACGACGCTCTATACAGCGGCGTGTATAAACAAACAAATCGCACTGCTCAAAATCTTAACATCTTATCCGCCCCTTGCTGTATACAGCGGCATGAAGAAGAAAGCGGCGTGTGTAACTAAGCAACGGGAGCGAGCGCGTCTGCAGCTGACGAACAGCTGTTACACCTCTGAGATTTCCGTTGCCTCGGTTTGCTCCTGCGCAGTCGAGCTCAGAACCATATCGATAGGAGGAACCAGCTCGGCAGAACACCGGCACTTCTACTGCAGTGTGATGACGGCTCGGTCAGGAAACTTTCAGATTGCGATTGCTCATCCCGGCATGTGATTGGAGGATGGGAGAATTGAATACCCAGAGGGATGCCCAGGATGCTTCTATAGATATCACTGTTGTTTGGAAACATCGGTAGACATCCTTATCACACAGAAAATAAGACTGCATGGGGCATTGAAGGTTTCCAGTAGAGTCCTCAGGTAAGCGGGTAGATTTGTAAACTTGCTTGGTACACGAGAAGCTGTCAGGATGGAATTCCTGAAAACAAAGCGTTCCTGAAAGAAGACCAGTGATTTTCTGACTTCCTGTTATGGGCTGACAACGCTGCATCTGCTGCACTGAAGCCAGTAGTGTTGTCAGCCCTGGCACAATTTTCCACTGCTGGACTACTAAACTATGAAACACCACCACCTTCCCTTCTCCTCATCGCCATAAACCCTACTTGTTTACAGTAATGTTCAGTGCAGGGCAAGGAATGAAGAGAATGTAACAAGGGGGACTTTCGGAGATGTGAAAAGGGGGAGGTGATGTGTAGTCTGGGAGATTAGGAGAGACGATCTGTATTGCTGGAGGGATTATGGAAGTAAGGAGAGGGAAAAGCGATCTGTAGTCTAGGAGGGGTTATGGAGATAAAGAGGGCAAAGCGATCTGTAGTCTAGGAGGGGCTATGGAGATAAAGAGAGGGCAAAGCGATCTGTAGTCTAGGAGGGGCTATGGAGATAAAGAGAGGGCAAAGTGATCTGTAGTCTAGGAGGGGCTATGGAGATAAAGAGGGCAAAGCGATCTGTAGTCTAGGAGGGGCTATGGAGATAAAGAGAGGGCAAAGCGATCTGTAGTCTAGGAGGGGCTATGGAGATAAAGAGAGGGCAAAGCGATCTGTAGTCTAGGAGGGGCTATGGAGATAAAGAGAGGGCAAAGCGATCTGTAGACTAGGAGGGGCTATGGAGATAAAGAGAGGGCAAAGTGATCTGTAGTCTAGGAGGGGCTATGGAGATAAAGAGAGCAAAGCGATCTGTAGACTAGGAGGGGCTATGGAGATAAAGAGAGGGCAAAGTGATCTGTAGTCTAGAAGGGGCTATGGAGATAAAGAGAGGGCAAAGCGATCTGTAGACTAGGAGGGGCTATGGAGATAAAGAGAGGGCAAAGTGATCTGTAGTCTAGAAGGGGCTATGGAGATAAAGAGAGGGCAAAGCGATCTGTAGACTAGGAGGGGCTATGGAGATAAAGAGAGGGCAAAGTGATCTGTAGTCTAGAAGGGGCTATGGAGATAAAGAGAGGGCAAAGCGATCTGTAGACTAGGAGGGGCTATGGAGATAAAGAGAGGGCAAAGCGATCTGTAGACTAGGAGGGGTTATGGAGATAAAGAGAGGGCAAAGCGATCTGTAGACTAGGAGGGGCTATGGAGATAAAGAGAGGGCAAAGCGATCTGTAGACTAGGAGGGGTTATGGAGATAAAGAGAGGGCAAAGCGATCTGTAGACTAGGAGGGGCTATGGAGATAAAGAGGGCAAAGTGATCTGTAGTCTAGGAGGGGCTATGGAGATAAAGAGGGCAAAGCGATCTGTAGACTAGGAGGGGTTATGGAGATAAAGAGAGGGCAAAGCGATCTGTAGACTAGGAGGGGCTATGGAGATAAAGAGAGGGCAAAGCGATCTGTAGACTAGGAGGGGCTATGGAGATAAAGAGGGCAAAGTGATCTGTAGTCTAGGAGGGGCTATGGAGATAAAGAGGGCAAAGCGATCTGTAGACTAGGAGGGGTTATGGAGATAAAGAGAGGGCAAAGCGATCTGTAGTGCTGGAGGGGCTATGGAGATAAAGAGAGGGCAAAGTGATCTGTAGTGCTGGAGGGGTTATGGAGATAAAGAGAGGGCAAAGCGATCTGTAGACTAGGAGGGGCTATGGAGATAAAGAGAGGGCAAAGCGATCTGTAGACTAGGAGGGGTTATGGAGATAAAGAGAGGGCAAAGCGATCTGTAGACTAGGAGGGGCTATGGAGATAAAGAGAGGGCAAAGTGATCTGTAGTGCTGGAGGGGTTATGGAGATAAAGAGAGGGCAAAAAACGATCTGTAGTCTAGGAGGGGCTATGGAGATAAAGAGAGGGCAAAGCGATCTGTAGACTAGGATGGGCTATGGAGATAAAGAGAGGGCAAAGCGATCTGTAGTCTAGGAGGGGCTATGGAGATAAAGAGAGGGCAAAGCGATCTGTAGACTAGGAGGGGCTATGGAGATAAAGAGAGGGCAAAGCGATCTGTAGTCTAGGAGGGGCTATGGAGATAAAGAGAGGGCAAAGCGATCTGTAGACTAGGAGGGGCTATGGAGATAAAAAGAAAGGGCAAAGTGATCTGTAGTGCTGGAGGGGTTATGGAAATAAGGAGAGGGCAAAGCGATCTGTAGTCTAGGAGGGTTATGTAGATAAGGAGAAGGAGAGATGTGTCCTGTAGTCCAGGAGGTGTTATGGGGAAGGGAGGTGTCTTGTACTTTAGGAGGGAACATGGAAATGAAGAGAGGGGAAGGTTCCATAGTCTAGCAAATAAAAATAAAAAAAGAACCCCCCCTCTCCTTCCCTCCTCATCTCCAACATCTCCCCCCCCTTTCTCATTTTCCTAACCCCATCTGGACTGCAGAGCATGTCTCCCTCTTCTTATCAACATAACTCTTTGTTTGAAGATATGGAGATAAGGAGAGGAGTAGGCGTTCTGTAGTCAAGAAGGGGTTATAGAGATAAGAAGAAGGGGGGGTATTCTGTAGTCCAAGGGGTTATGGAGATGAGAAAGGGAAGTGTCCTGTACTTTAGGAGGGAGTGTGCAGATGAGGAGAGGGGGAGATTCTGTAGTCAACAAAAGACCTCCAATTCTCCTCATTGCCAATTGTATTCTCCTCATCTCCACAACCCCTCCTGGATTGCAAAGCATCTCTACTCCTCATTAAAGTTACTCTTGGTTTACATTCCCAGCACTGTCTTCCCTCTACTAATAATTAAGCTGGCTATACACTGGTGGATTTTTGAATGAACATTCATAAGAAAAATCTCATCAGTGCATTCGGTAATGAATATCATATGAAAGCATTTCAAAATTACCAGCCGCCAGCGATAATCAAATGTAAAATCAGCAGGCTGGTTGTACCCAAGTTGATCGATGGTACATTCAGCCTGCCCATACACGATTCCTGCTGAACCGGCCAAGATTTGAACCATCTATGGCCAGCTTTAGAAATTGTCTGTTCAGGAAAACGTTTCCATCCTGCTCCTTTGAAGTTTCTCATCCCTATGGTCCAAAACAAATGTCAGTTCGATCCCACTAACCATTACAACATCAAACAAACATTTTGCAAACTAAAATTTTTGAAGGAAATTCTACCAACGGAGGGCCAGCTAAACTTCTTGCCACCCACTTAACAGATATGTGCAGCAGAAAAGTGGGTGGCCTTTAACAACCACACGCCGCACATATGTATCCATGGACGGCAGCGGGTGAGGTCAGGCCAGTCAAGTTCCTCCTTCCCAAACTCGCTCATCCATGTCTTTATGGACCTTGCTTTGTGCACTGGTCCAAATCATTTGGTGGAGGGGGGATTATGGTGTGGGGGCTGTTTTTCAGGGGTTGGACTTGGCCCCTTAGTTCCAGTGAAGGGAACTCTTAAGGCGTCAGCATACCAAGACATTTTGGACAATTTCATACTCCCAACTTTGTGGGAACAGTTTGGGGATGGCCCCTTCACATGGGTGAGCGAGTTTGGGGTGGAGGAACTTGACTGGCCTGCACAGAATCCTGACCTCAACCTGATAGAACACCTTTGAGATGAATTAGAGCGGAAACTGCGAACCAGGCCTTCTCATCCAACATCAGTGCCGGACCTCACAAATGCGCTTCTGGAAGAATGGTCAAACATTCCCATAGACACACTCCTAAACCTCATGGACAGCCTTCCCAGAAGAGTTGAAGCTGTTATAGCACCAAAGGGTGGGCCAACTCAATATTGAACCCTACGGACTAAGACTGGGTTGCCATTAAAGTTCATGAGCGTGTAAAGGCAGGCGTCCCAATACTTTCGGCCAGGGCTTTTTTTCAGCGGGAACGCGGGGGAACGCAGTTCCGACACCTCCTGGACTGACTGACTGTATGTAATGTCAAGGGGTGCTGGGGTGTGCTGCAGGGTATTGATTCTCACTGCTGGCGGATCTATTCTAGCTGGAGGGGATCTATTTTTGCAGGGGGGGTCTATTGTTGCTAAGGAGGTCTAGTGTTGCTGGTGGGGGACCTATTGTTGCTGGGGGGTCAGTTGTTGCTGATGGAGATCTACTGTTGGGTGAGGGGTCTATTGTTGATGGCTGCCAGAGAGTCTATTAATGCTGGCTGTGCGGAGGTCTGTTGATGCTGCCGGGAGTCTATTGTTGCTGGGGGGGAAATTTTGTTGTGGGTGGTACATTGTTAGGGGGATCTATTATTGCTGGCTGAAGGGGAAACCAAATTCCATACAAAATTACTTAGCACAACAAAATGATACTTGGTTCTGTATTGTCTAAAAGAGGCGGTACTGGGAGGTGGGTAGGGGATGGAACCAAGGGACGTTGCTGGGAGGTGGGTAGGGGATGGAACCAAGGGACGTTGCTGGGAGGTGGGTAGGGGTTGGAACCAAGGGACGTTGCTCTGAGGTGGGTAGGGGGCGGAGAAAACAAGTGACTTGGAAAAGGGGAGTTCCTGCACCTATTGTCTGAGAAAAAAAGCCCTGCTTTTGGCAATGTAGTGTATCTGTATGCATTTTATGAAGCACTTCATTTGAGATTTTTGGGCGATTTTTATGAATTTGATGAATTTGTGCAATATCTTTGTTTATTTATTGTTATGCACATGGACTTTTTCTATTTTTGGCAGCACATAGCAATTGAGATAACAACTACGCTGTATTATTATTGTTTTATTTGCTTTTTTTTTTCCAACAAAAGTGGAGTTACACTTTAAGCAGAAAATCTCTTGGAAATAAAAGATAATAAAAATCGTGAAATAACTGCTATGGTTTTGCAGACATGTACGTGAATGGGGTTAAAAAAAAAAAAACCAGAGTCGCAGTAACATTGTAACGGCATGCAGATAATCGCTTCCATACCCTTCCAATAAACACATCATTTCACCTTGTTATTGTCTTCTCTTGCTGAAATTTTATGAACTAACATGCAGTGACCTTGCACTTAACACCTTATTAAGGCTGGGAGGTCCCGGGGTGATCACAGCGCCGGGGATTAACCTGATTAAAGGGAGCTCTAGTGGAGTGGGGGTCTTGGCCGGGCTTCAGCTGTCTAGTAAAAAGCCTCTCCAGCTCCTTTTATACGGACACACGGCGCCTTTCTTGTGTTTGCAAAAACAGGGAAACACACTGTTTGTTCCTGGTGGCGATGAAGAATTTCCTAACGGTGTCACGAACTGAAGATGCGCCAAGCCGGTGGCGGGGAAAGCTGCAACCGCTCTCTGAGCGAGGGGGATAATCCGACGCTCGCAGCCACTGGCAGAGCAAAGATGTAATGGAGCGTTCCCTTAAAGGAAGACTCTGGAAAGTGGCAACCGTATTTACAGAGCCCATGTATTATCCCTACTGTAAAGACAATTAACCGTACCCTTTCATTGATATTATGTCCAACTGTCAGGTACATGTGCAAGAATTCCAAAAGAGCCATTATGCTGGAAAACACCTACACTTCAACATTGTGTTAACTGCATTGTGGTGCAATTCATTTTCAATTGCAATGCATCTGTATTGTTGCGTTAACTGCATTGTGGCGCAATACATTTCCCATGGCAATGCACCTGTATTGCTATGTTAAAGTGGAGTTCCACCCTGGAAAAAAAAAAAATTTCACCAAAAATCCTAAAAAAAAAAAAAAAATTTTTATACTTACCAGAAATAGCGGTTGCTATGCGGAAGTCCCTAATCTGCCTAGTCATCCTCCGCGGTGGATCTTCTTCCTCCGTCCTACTCGCGGTGTCTTCTGGTGAATGGGGCGCGCTGCTTTCTGGGAACTGTGTGTATCCCAGAGAACAGCCGGCCCATTCACAAACCGCCGCGCGGCTCGCGCATGCGCAGTAGGAAATGGGCAGTGAAGCCGCACAGCTTCGCTGCCTATTTCCCTTACTGAGGATGGCGGTGCCGGGAGCAGACAGGATCGAGGGATCGGCCTCGGGGGGGGGGGGGGGGCTGACATCGCGAGCGAGTAGGACAGGTAAGTGTCCTTATTAAAAGTCAGCAGCTAGTGTTTGTAGCTGCTGACTTTAAAAAATAAAAATAAAATTTGCAGGTGGAAGAATCCCCCTTTAACTGCACTGTGGTGCAATTGATTTTCAATGGCAATACATCTGTATTGTTGCGCTAACTGCATTGTGGTGCAATACATTTCCCATGGCAATGCACCTGTATTGCTATGTTAACTGCACTGTGGTGCAATTCAATTTCAATGGCAATGGACCTGCATTGCTGTGTCAACTGCACTGAGGTGCAATTCAATTTCAATGGCAATGGACCTGCATTGCTGTGTTAACTGCACTGAGGTGCAATTCAATTTCAATGGCAATGGACCTGCATTGCTGTGTTAACTGCCGTGTGGTACAATTATTTTTCATAGGCAATGCACCTGTATTACTGCGTTAACTGCATAGTTACATAGTCAGTAAGGCCAAAAAAAGACAACAGTCCATCCAGTTCAACCTGTGTAGGTGTACATGTATCAGTGTCTATGAGGATTTCCCATATCCCTGTATGTTGTGTCAGTGTGCAGTTTGGGGCCATTCATTTTCAAATGGCAAGGCACCCGTGTTGCTGCGTTAAGGATTGTCCCTTTGCCCAATTAGAGCAAAGTAAAAGGTTTTTGTGAAAGGGCCAACACCCTAAGACTGACCTTGGCCACACTTCCCCGCAATTCTATTCATGGGAGACCTTTATACTTTGTATACCCCTAAGCTGGCCATACGTGGGTCAGTTTTTTCTTGTAAAAAACATCAGGCAAAAAACGCACTACTTGTTTTCCTTCAGCTTCTCCACTGAAGTCTATTAAACCAAACAAAGCAAGAAAAAAAAAAAAAGCACAGTTTTGCGTTTGAAAAAATGCAGCGGCTGAAAAAACCATAGATGTGATGTGTTCCATAGGAAACTATGTTAAATGAACTGTAGTGTGTTTCTGCAAAAAACACCAAAAAACGCATAGGTGTGAACCGAGCCTAAATCATATTCTTTTAAAGCGGAGGTGTAGCCAAAAAAAAAAAAGTCAGCAGCTACTAACAGTGTAGCTGCTGACTTTTAATAAGGACACTTACCTGTCCTACTCGCCCGCGATGTCGGTCCCGCCACGGCGATCGATCGCTGCTGGCAGATCCCGGCTCCTCCATCCTGAGTAAGGGAAACAGGCAGTGAAGCCGTAAGACTTCACTGCCGGTTTCCTACTGCGCATGCGCCACTCGCACGGCGCTTTGTGAATGGGCGGCTTGCCTCCTGGGATTACACACAGTTCCCAGAAGGCAGCGCGGCCCATTCACAAGAAGAGGAAATGGAAGGAGACCCACCGCGGACGAGAAGAGGAACATTAGAGGCAGATTAGGGGACTTCCGCATAGCAACAGACATTTAGGGTGAGTATAAAATTATTTTTTTTCTATTAATTTTTATTTATTTTTTTATTTATGATTTTTAATGTATAGATTTTTTCAGGGTGGACCTTCGCTTTAACCACTTGCCTACCGGGCACTTTCACCCCCTTCCTGCCCAGGTCAGTTTTCAGGTTTCAGCGCTTACACTTTTGAATGACAATTGCACGGTCATGCAACACTGTACCCATATGAAATTTGTATCATTTTTTCCACACAAACTGACCTTTCTTTTGGTGGAATTTAATCACCGCTGGATTTTCTTGTTTTTCGCTAAACAAACGAAAAAAGACCAAAAATTTTAATAAATAAATGCTATAAAATGTAGCAAACAGGCAATATTTCTCCTTCACTGATGTGCGCTGATGAGGTGGCACTGATGGGCACTGAGGAGGCGGCACAGACTAGGCTGCACTGATGGGCACTGACCGGGCTGCATTGATGGGCACTGACCGGGCTGCACTGATGGGCACTGACCGGGCTGCACTGATGGGCACTGACCGGGCTGCACTGACTGGGCTGCACTGACTGGGCAATAATAGACTGGGCTGAAAGGCTGCACTGATGGGCACTGACGAGGCTGCACTAATTGGCACTGACAAGGCTGCACTGATGGGCACTGACAAGGCTGCACTGATGGGCACTGACAAGGCTGCACTGATGGGCACTGACAAGGCTGCACTGATAGGTGGCACTGATAGGTGACTGATGGGCACTAATGGAACTGCACTGATAATGAGGACACTGATAATCAGTGCCCTCATTATCAGTGTCGATGTCCCTTTAAAAACTGTTTTTTTTTTTTGCTATAAAATTACTTAGAACCCCCAAACATTATATATATTTTTTTCTAACACCCTAGAGAATAAAGTAGCGGTCGTTGCAATACTTTCTGTCACACACTTTTTTTGGAAAAAATACACTTTTTTGAAAAAAAAAAAAAAAGACAACAGTAAAGTTAGCCCAATTTTTTTATATTGTGAAAGATAATGTTAAGCCGAGTAAATTGATACCCAACATGTCACACTTCAAAACTGCGCCCGCTCGTGGAATGGCGACAAACTTTTACCCTTTAAAATCTCCATAGGCGACGTTTAAAAAATTCTACAGGTTGTATGTTTTGAGTTACAGAGGATGTCTAGGGCTATAATTATTGCACTCGCTCTACCGATTGCGGCTATACCTCACATGTGTGGTTTAAACACCGATTTCATATGCTTCCGCCCTGCAATGACTTGGAGACGGGTGGGGGCCATCTTCCCCTCACTCGTCTCCATGTAAGGCTAGGGATAGGTCCGGATCGCCTCCGTCGCTACCGACGGCCACGGTAAGCGGCGGAGGGCACCGCCGCCGATAAAAGTGATCTCACTGCGAATCCGCCGCAGAGACCACTTTTATCTGACAGAGAACCGCCGGCTCTTGAAGAAGAGGATACCAGGGGTTATGGTAGCTAGCTGCTACCATAACAACGGTATTCCTCTTCAAAGACAAGACGTTTATAGTCGTCCGGCGGGAAGCAAGTGGTTAACACGAGCTGGTTATCGGCTTTCTTCTTCTCTCCTCGCGCTGTCAGTGTGAGGAAAACGAAAGCCGATAACCGTCTTGTGTTGACATCCGTGATCCGCTGTCATTGGACACAGCTGATCACGTGGTAAAGGGCCGCTGTGATTGGCCCTGATCTGTGATCAGCTGAGTTCCGAAGGACTTGGCAATCAGAGAGCGTGCCAAACTTGCGCCACAGAGGGCATGTGGTAAGTGCGATCACGGGAGGATGTTAAATAGACGCCCTCCCAGCAGGGTAGGCCCACGCTGTAGCCGTCATTCAGGTATAGCGGGGGCTAGAAGGGGTTACAAAAAAAGTGATATTACAAAAAAAAGTGGAATACATTTATAAAATTATATATATATATATATATATATCGTTTTTTTTTTTTTTTTAAACCGCCAATTTCAGTTTCGGACAAGTGCATCCTGAATTTTTGATTTCGGTGCACCACTAGTTATACCTCTTCCTCACTCTATCCAAAACTAAAAAAAAACGTCTTTTTGGCTGGAGTTGTACTTTGCATGTAAAACGTTCCCGTTGTTGTGGCCCGGTGTGCGCTCTGCAGATCAGAGATGACAGGGGACGGGTACACGTCTCGCACGCAGTGTAATAAACGCACAAAGCCCAGCAAGGCGTGACAAGCCGTGTACGGGATCTCCTCCTCCGCCTTCCTCCACTCATCCAGGCCATAATGAATCCCTGGCCTTGGTGAAATATATCACATCTAGGCGGGCATCAGTGCCTGTCCAACAATACGCTGGCGCAGGAACAGAGCCGGGCGGCCCCCGCCGGGGTACAACGCGTCTCTCAACTGTTCCTTATTAACTGGGACTGTCTATTCTGCTATATAATGTCAGCCTGTGCCCTCGTCTCATGCCGGAGCAAAGGGAGACAAAATATTCCCAAACCCGAGGGGGGGGGGGGGGCTCTCTGATTACTGTGCGAGCTGCTGGGACAGCGACACGTTTAATCGTTGGCCAAAGTCTTCCGAAGGTAACAAAGTCAGGAGAAAGTGGGACTCCAGATAAATACATATAGGACAGGTGTATATATATGTCCGTCCAGTACTGAGATCTACACTGCTCTGCCACACAGCACAGGGCAGGAGACCAGATTTTTTTTTTTCCCCCATTTGGTGCGTTAAGCCCGGGTTCACACTTAATGTGGTGCGGGACACCGCGTGTATTTCGCACAGGAATCGCAGCACATTCCTGTGCGAATTACATGCGGTGTCTCTGGGGTGCGATTTCAGCCATGGATTTGTATGGCTCAAATCGCACCAAGCTCGTGCAGGACCCTTTTTTTTGTCCGCACCCCTCCAGCTCCTCCAATCAGCTCTCAGGTCTCTCCGCACTGAGCGCTGCAGAGTGCGACTACAGCTCTCCGCCCCTTTTTTCTGAATGCTCAGACAAGCTTTATAAATTTAGCAATGTAGAAAAAGAGAAGACAGCAGATAAACAGGTACAACTCATGTAGGAGGATTTGTTTCATTTCTGTGTGTCAGAATGGCCAGTCACTTCACTGGGTATATGTAAGGGTTTACAACCACTTTAGCCCCTTGCCGCCGGCCCATTAAGGGGTTTGCTATGCCGGGATGCAGGGCGGGGTTTATGGCAATGTGACTGCCGTGATTGGCTCTCACGGCGGTCACATGATCAGAAAAGAGCTTTCCATGAGTCACCGGTCACTGTGCTGGGAGCGTGCGCTCTCAGCACAGCACTGTTGGCGCTATTGCCTGCAAATATGCGACCCTCGGCACCAAGGCCTGGTCACCGAGAGGCCGCATATTTATTTACCTGCACTTGCCTCCAACAGGTTTAGTAACATTTATATACCTTGTCCCCTCCCCCAGCACGTGACTAGACAGTGAAAAAAGAAGCAGCACTGATGAGCTCATCTCTGTCACTCTCCTCCTATCAGCAAGCTTCTTGTAAGTGTAAAAGGATTGCAGCACACCTGACTGGCTCCCAGTGCTGCTTCTCCTTTTCCATTTCGAGCTCCGCATGTACAAGGACTGCAAGAGACCAATACCATATAAGATACATTTTAGAAATACATTTAAAGCGGAGTTCTGCCAAAAAAATAATAAAAATTAAAAGTCAGCAGCTACAAATACTGCAGCTGCTGACTTTTAAATACATGGACACTTACCTGTCCTGGGCGCCCGCGATGTCGGCACCCAAAGCCGATCTGTCCCTCGGCTCTCGGGTGGAGGCGCCGCCATCTTCGGTAAGGGAATCAGGAAGTGAAGCCTTGTGGCCTCACTTCATGGTTCCCTACTGCGCATGCGCGATCCCACTGGTCCCTGCTGTCTTCTGGGACCTGTGCGTCTCCCAGAAGACAGCGGGGGGGGTGGATGAGGTGCCGGACGTGGCGTAGGTCGCCGCGGCAACCTATGCCCAGAAGTGGGCGCAAATACCTGTATTACACAGGTATCTGCTCCCCCCTCCCCCATGAAAGTCGCCAAATGTGACACCGGAGGGGGGGAGGATTTCGAAAAGCGCAAGTTTCATTTTTAGCAGGAACTCCACTTTAAGCAAGTATAAATGACAACAGAGCTGGGGGGGGGGGGTTAAACTTCAGGGGACTTTGTTATGCAATGCTTCTTTCCTGAGGTTGCTGTAAGCTGCACTGTTCAAGACTAGGCCTATGTTCTATGTTGGCAATGCACATGTAGAATATATTTACAGTAAAACCTTGGATTGCGAGCATAACATGTTCTGGAAACATGCTTGTAATCCAAAGCACTCGTATATCAAAGCGAATTTCCCCATAAGAAAGAATGGAAACTCAGGTGATTCGTTCCACAACCATTTATAGGTCCCTTCAGTTTATAGTCCATATAAAAAGATTATAGCAATGTGATAAGTTGTGTAACCATAAAATGTCCCTCCACAAATGGAAGCCTCCACAAGGGGATTAGAAGCAAAATCCAGCAGGAGCTCCAGAGTATAAAAGAGAAGAGAGGCGCCTCCAAGTGAAGCAATATGGTTACATTTAATGAAGGAGGATGGTCTATCTATGTGGGCAGCTTTACCCCGGATGCCTTCATACTTAGATGTGCCTCTTTTAATCATCAACCATGTGAGTTGCTAAATGTTGCACCTTCATTACATACAACCATATTGCTACACTTAGAGGCGCCTCTCTTCTCTTTTAGATGACATCGCTTGTTTATCAAGTTAAAACGTTTTAAAACATTTTGCTTGTCTTGCAAAACGCTCTCAAACCAAGGTTTTACTGTAGTTCCTTTTTTTTTTTTTTTTTTTTACAAGAAAAGGGAACCAACTAAATAATCACAGAGCTCTGCAAACCTTTGCAAGTCGCTCCCTCATTAGCCCTCTACATTGCTCTAATATGTCTGAGCTACATGGAGGAACCAGAAAAAGGATGCAAAATAATGACAATGTACAAACATACATAAATTATAATGCCGCGTACACACGATCGTTTTTTATGTCGAAAAAAATGCAATTTTTAAATTGGTCATTAAAGACGATCGTGTGTGGGCTCCAGAGCATTTTTCTTGGCGAGAAACTTTAGAACCTGCTCTATTTTTTCTCGTCGTTTTTCACGCCGTCGTTTTTGCCCACATACAGGGCTGCTGATAGAAATCGCAGGGCCCCGCACAGTCTACCTGACATGCCCCCCCCCCCCCCCTCCTCTGAAAATATCAAATTATATTTTTTGCTAAAATACAGTCAGGGCTAGAAGATGCTGAACATCCTCTAGCCAGGAAAATAGGCAGGGCTCCATCTGATTGGCTGAAGCTTCTAATGCACATTGTGGGAAGCTCGCAGTGTGCAGTGAAATCAGAGTAAGCCATTTCAGCCTAGGAGAGGAGCCGGTACAAGCGAAGATTGGAGGTCAGTTATAAAAAATAAAGTAGCAGCAAAAGATATCTCCTACCAGAGTGATGTTGTCTGAGCATGCATGTTTATGGAGAAGGGACACAGGAGAATGGGAGGGTGTCCCTGGCACTGACTAATCCTAGGAAATAGTGAGGACATTTTGTAACATGCTTTATAAGATTGAAAGAAAAAAAGACCTAACAAAAAAAATAATAAAAATAAACTAATATAAAAAAATTGAAAAAAAAAACGACTTTTCACCGCCCTGTATATTTTGCTTACTGAGAAAGCTGTCAACACTCTCAGCTAGTACCACTCCCTATGGGAAGGAGTTCCCACTTCCTGTGAGAGGGAGTTTCACATTTTTACTGCTCTAACAGTAAAAAACCCTTTCCACAAACTAAGATTAAACCTTCTTTCTCGAAACTCAAACCGTGGGGGTGCCAACACATGGCACAGAAAGGTTTTTATACCCCCCCCCTTGCATTTAGCGGGCAGTACTGCCCACCGAACACGACCTATTCAAGTGAAAATGAGAAGCGAGCAAGGACGATCGGCCATGTTCCTGTAGTAGGCTGAGAAGTAACCGGGTGCCGCAGGAGCTACCAGTATGATAGAAGGACGACAGTCAAGAGAGCCAGTGTTCTGTCAAATAATGCCTCTGATGGGTCTGCGCATGTGCAGTACGCAACGTCACCCCAGCTGATATGCTGATCAGCTGGCGTGACGTCAAAACAGCGCATGCGCAGATCACCTGAGGCATTATCCGACGATCAGCAAAGCACTGAGGAAGAACGTAATTGTCAGATTCTCCCTTGCTGTTGCGGGGTTTTCGGTGTATTGAAGGGTGGGTTTTCTGTCTGTTGCAGGGCAGGTTCAGTGTGCTGAATGGCGGGTTTTGGCTTTGTGTAAGGGCGGGTTGCAACACACACAAAACCCGTGAGGCAGAATCTGACAACTAGGTTCTTCCCTTGGCGCTTTGCAGATCGTCTGATACTGCCTCCGACGATCTGCGCATGGGCAGTGTTGACGTCAGGCCAGCTGATCAACATATCAGCTGGAGTGACGCTGCGTACTGCACATGCGCAGACCCATCAGAGGCCTTATTCGACAGAACACAGGCAACTTAAAAAGGTAAAAATCCATTTTTTTTTATTGAAAACAATGTTGGGGTAAAAATCCAGGAACACGACAGTTGACGCGTTTCAGCCTATGGACAAGCTGTATAGGTCGAAACGCGCCAACTGTCTTGTTCCTGGATTTGTACCCCAACATTTTTTTTTCTATAAAGGAGATTGGATTTTAACCTTTCTAGTTTCCGGCTGCTTTGACTGTTGTATACCTAGAAGCCATAGGTA